>CM024240.1:86679448-87279448 GCA_013421045.1 Propylea japonica
ACGTATAGATGCGCAACTCTCCGGCAAATTCTGGTTCACTATTCAGCGACATCTATCGGATACGTATCAGACGAATACCTCATTTTCGCAGCGTCGCGACGTGCGCCATCTGTTGGAGTTTTTGGTAATTTACAGGGGTGGCATGCTCATTTAAAATTGAGATTTCTATAATGGACGAAGGCATAACATAAGCGTAATTCAAACGTAATTCCCAAAATTAAGATATACGAATTACTTAAAAGATTTCACAACGCACAGCACAAAAACTACGTTTAAGTCAAGTACATGTTGTGAAAAACACGTAAGAGCAATTTTTGTGTTGTGCACTAAAAAAACTTTCATGTACTTAATCCGAATAATTCAATTTTGCGAATTACGTTAAGTTACACTTATGTTATGCTTACGTTCATTGTGAATAAGACATACGTATGGAATTTTTACAAATCGCTATTGATGATGCAGATATTGCAGTCACAAAGTGTATCAAGTGTGGAGAACAATTCACTACAAACCGTATCTATGAAAATAAAGTTTTCATAGAAGTCAACACTTTGAGTGAGGGAAGCATGATGGAATTACCCTTTCCCCTCACTTTGGGAGCCATACCCAAATCTCTGAATTTAGTGCCCGAAAGGTATCACCATTTGCGGAGTTGCGTCGCCTATGAAGCAGCTGCCCTAGAAAGCAGTATCGGACACTTTTGGGCAGTTTGTAGGCGCAAATCACTGGGAAGCGTATGCGAGAGAAATGACAAAAATCACAGAGATGTCAACAGTAAATACTTATTTATTGATTTAAGTACCTATTTTGATTTGATGGTTTCATTCATTTATTTATTTAGCTACAATTTATGTATATTTTTCACGTTACATTAATGTTTTCATTTGTTTTGTAACTCTTGTTGTTCTTTGTTTGTTTTGTAGGATTTATAAAGTAATATATTTTTATGAGTATTTTCTGTTGTATTGAATCGTTATACAGGGTGATTTTTTTAAGTGTTTCATTAGACGTTTTCGAAGAAGGAATTGTAAAACAGATTCAAGATTTTGGATTTTCGTTTAAGAGTACATGGACTTCAATTGTGAAATATCTTCAAGGGAAATCTACTTCCGGTTTCACCGGAAACGGATGTAACTTCTTTATTTCAAATGCAACACCCTGTATATTTATACATATTCGAATTCTTCGTTCAATTCTACACTGATTTGATGTGCAAGCACTCAAGCGGTTCTTGAATTATAGCCTGATTATCAAATTTTTTGAAAAAAAATGTTGTCACAAATTAGTGTCCATATCTTCAAAATCCCTCATCACAAGAATTTCTTTTTGCGAAAGTGAACAGAAGAAAGTACGCTGATACTGTTTCTTGTATAACCTATGAGGAAATATTATACAGGGTGTCTGAAAAAGGGCCCCAAAGTGAGCCTCACTAAAAATATGAAATTTCACTTTTTTCAAATGGCAACCCTATAATTTTGTAATTCCAATCGATCGCTCGTCAAAAACCAGTTATGGTGTCCCGAACATTTCATCCCTCTAAAATCAGTATTTTGGCCGTTATTCAATAAAATTCGAATTTCACGATTAAAGACAGATTTCGCGCAGTTTCTAAGCTTCCATTTTTGAAGTGGGCTATGTTAGGAACTGTCATTCTTACTTTTTCTTACAGATCAAGCACTAAGCAAAACATGCAATAATAATTTCACTGGAATGATATATCCTTTATTTGCGGCAAATGTATCAAATTCCTAGAAAAGGTAATTAGAAATTCAACGAACGAAATTCACATTTACTGACTTTTTTCGTTAAAGGAGGTAAATGTGGATTTCTTTCGTTAAAAGTTCTGACTGTCCTTTCTAATATTTTGTTACATTCACCATAAATGAAGAACATGTTCAATACATCACTGTTACTGTAATTCATATTTTGCATAGTGTCCGATTAATCGAAAAAGTTTAAATGACAGTTCTCTAAAATGCATTATAAATCAACAGACATAGCCTTCTTGAAATCTTCTATCCTAATAAATCTATGGTTAGACTAAGAAACCTAGATTCGATCCTGAAATTCGAATTTTATTCAATAACGGCAAAAATACTGATTTTAGAGGGATGAAATGTTCGGGACACCATAACACAATACAGTGAAGTACAAGATGGCGCCAGTCGATGAAAATGCGGAAAATCGCTCCGGGAAAAGCGAAAGAATAAATGACGATAAATGTGCTCATTGCAAAAAGAAAGTGGCAGAAAGTGTAAAGTGCGCGAAATGCGGTGAAATATTCCACCCAAGATGCCTCATACAATCTGCAAACCAAAAGCAAGCCAATTGCTAACATATAACCTCATCACAAGAAGAAACACGAAAGGAAAGTGGTGTTCAATATCAAGTGGAAATATTAAGTGTGGAAATTGCTTACTTGAAAGAACTACTAAAATCATCAGAAGAGAAAAATAGAATCCTCATTATGAATAATCAACTATTACTAGAAAAAAATAGACTATTGGAATCTGAGAAAAAGGAGTACATAAAAAACTGTCAACAAGACATACAAAAAGAAGTAAAAAACGATGTAAACAACGAAGAAGATAAAGAGCCAAACGCCAATGCAAGGAAACTACCATCAAATGAACTACCAACAACAAAAGAAGATAATGTCAAATCAACAGAACATAGAACAACAAAAATCACATCTTTCAAAACAGCCGTCATGAATAACCTAATTCTTGAAACAGGAAACCACAAAAACAAAGGCGCCGAAACAAAAACAACACACCCAAAACGCTACGAACATCAAGATAGTATTGAAAGTGATCAATTTCACCTTGTCGAGAACAAAAGGCGAAAACCACGAAAAAACCAAGTGTTGGAACTAGTCAAATGGAGAACAATATAGTAAACAAGTTTCAATCCATAAAATACAACAAGGAAAACAAGAAATTATGGCTCTTCATATCAAAAGTCAAAGAATCGGTCGAAGACGAAGATATACTAACATACATTACAGAAAAAGCGGCAGTAGATAAAGAAGATATCAATATAAAGAAACTAGAGACAAAATTAACTAACAAATTTAAAAGCTACATGATAGGAGTCCCTCTGCACCTGAAAGAAAGGATATATGAAAGTGAATTCTGGCCCATGGGAATATCCTTTTCCCGTTTCAGCTTCACAAGAGGACAACATTTTTTAGAGTTGAACCAAGTCGAGCAAAATTAGCATGTGATAAATTTACAATATTCCATCAAAATGTCCAATCAATTGGAAACTCTAAAGATCAGATAGAACATATAATGAATCAAAACGACAACATAAAGATCATATGCATCAGCGAGCACTGGAAAACCAAAACTCAACTTGAAAACTTTGGCATAAATAACTTTACCATCAAAGCCAATTTTTGTAGAAACGAGAGAGAACACGGAGGAGTTGTTATATATGTCAGAAATGACCTAGAAGCTACAGAAAGAAAGGATATAGCAAAAATGTCAGAGAAGGGAATTTTTGAAATTGCAGGAATTGAATATAAATTACAAAACAAAAAATATGTGTGTATGGTTATATATAACAATGGAACTACTGAAACAATGACGAAACAATTAGATGAAATTCTACAGAAACTTGAAAATTCATACAACATAATTATCACAGGAGACTTTAATATAGATATGAACAGAAACACCAAGGAAAAACAAGAACTGCACAATTTTTTGAACAGCTATAATATTAAACAAACAATCTTTGACAACACAAGAATAACAGAGAAAAGTGCTAGCTGCATAGATGGAATTTTTACCAACTTACACATACCGTATCAAACACTAACTTGGGATACACATATATCAGACCACCTGGCACAACAAATTACCTATCAAATATCAAAACCCAAAATAGAATTCACTTGGAAAAGGTTATACACAACAACAAATATTGAAAGCTTCAGAACAATGTTGAAACAAGAAGACTGGTCATTGGTATTTAATGACAATGATGATGTAAACATCTCATTCACGATCTTTTACAGCAAATATCTTAAGATTTTCAATTCAGCTTTTCCTCTAAGGAGAATAACAATCCGAAAGAAAAACGGAACTAACCCCAAGCAAACATTACCAAGCATTGTGGAACTCAAGGAAAAGTTGGATTTACTGCTGATTTTAACTGAATACAACCCAACTCTTAAAAATACATACAAGGAAGTTAAGAAACAATATGATCGAGAACTAGCAACCCAAAAATCAAAATTATATAATCAACAAATAGCCTCTTCGGACAACAAAAACAAGGCACTCTGGTCAGTCGTTAGATCCATAAAAAACACAGATTGTGAAAAAGAATTCCCCATCAAAGATGATCCAGAAAAAACTGTCAATGATATAAATGAACACTTTATCAATATTGCTGCAAGTATGACCGAACAACTGAAATCAACCAACAATGATGTAAACACAGATGAATTAGATAAATCCATGTACGTAAAACCAATCTTCGCAAAACAATTGAAAGAAATCGTGCACAATATGAAGAATAAGAAAACCTGTGATAAAGACGGCATTTCCAACTTCCTAATAAAACAAACAAATTGAAATTGAAGAACCCCTGAGATATTTAATAAACAAATCTCTGAAACAAGGAATTTTCCCCGATGACCTGAAAGTAGCAATAGTGAAGCCAATTTTAAAACAAGGCGAGAAAACAGATTTCAACAACTATCGACCAATTAGTATTTTGCCATCATTTTCGAAGATTTTTGAAATGGCTTTTTGCTCTCAAGTAATGGAATATATGCTGACTAACAACATTATCGTGAACAATCAACATGGATACCTATATAAAAGGGAAATCTATTCAAACAGCAGTATACCAATTTCTGAAAAAACTAGTAAATGCCTTCGAGGATGATGAATTAGCCTTAGGGCTGTTCCTAGACCTGTTCAAAGCCTACGACTGCGTAAAAATTGAGAAACTACAAGGAAAACTTCAAAGATATGGAATAAGAGGACCTGCTCTAAAATGGATTCAGTCTTACTTCAAGAAGAGATTTCAAAGAGTTCAAATACAAGTTGATGGGATAATCTTCATGTCGAAAATGCGGGAAATCTTGATTGGCGTTGCTCAGGGAGGAATGGCAGGACCACTATTCTTTCTCGTTTACATTAATGATTTAGCCAAAGAAATAACGCCAAATAATTACGATGGACTTGTTGTAAACTATGCTGACGACACAAATATCCTCACCATTGAAAAGGAATTCCAACAACTGAAGAATACAGCAGCAGAAGTACTGGATCTAGCTACCTCCTGGTTCAATAACAACAACCTGATATTGAATAAAGACAAGACAAATGTTATGTTATTTCACCGTACAACAACATAAGATGAAAATCCAAGTGTGATCAAACTAAAAAATGATACCTACAAACTGCAAGATCATGTCAAGTTCCTTGGAATCTACATAGATCAAGATCTGAAATGGAAATTCCACATAGAGTATGCCTCAAGAAAGATCTCTTCCAGCATTTATGGACTAAGAGTTGTATCCAGATACCTAGACACAAGCACATTGAAGTCAGTATATCATGCTACAGTAGAGTCAAGACTGCGATTTGGGATACTTTTCTTTGGTTCAGGAAATATATCCTCGCTATTTGTGTTACAAAAGAAAGCAGTGAGAATACTCTTTGGATTGGGAAGATTGGAATCATGCCGTGGTACTTTCAAAGAAAATAAAATGCTGACCATCTACGCTATCTACATTCAAGAATGCCTCCTTTTTTTTCATAAAAACAAAGATCTATTTTCACAACACATCAACTTCCATAAACATAAATACAATATAAGAAATCTAAACTATACATACCCTAAAGTACACCTAACAAAAACACAGAACCAAATTGAATATAGGTGTTTGAGATTTTTTAATTCGCTACCAGAAACCATACAAAGAGAGGAAAATTTCAAGAAATTCAAGAAGGCCATACATGAACATCTTATACAAATGGAACCATACAAAATCGAAGACTTTTTGTGAATAATATGTATACAATATGTTTGACACAATTTCATTTGTTCTCTGTACAGGTTCATTTGAAATAAAGATATATATTGACTTGAGCCTATTAGCGTAGAAAGGGTGTGATTTCTTCGGATGTTGGCAGGGCTTTCATTTTGCAGAAGCGAATTTTGCGTATGATACACAATATACCTGCGCGCCAGTCATGCAGACAGTTGTTTGTGGATAGGGGTATTCTTACTTTGTCTTCCATCTTTATTTTTAAATGTCTTTTGTATGTAAAAGAAAACGAACAAAGCATGATCAAATTATCCAGCTTTCATGGATACAATACTAGCAATGAGGCATTGCTACATTTCCCTAAACATAGGACTGCTAAATTTGAAATGTCTCCTATGTACCAGTCCATAAAACTTTATAATCATCTGTCTTATAGCTTTAAAAATCTGAATTATAACGAGTTCAAGAAAAACATTAAGATCTTATTGTTGAAAAAGTGTTACTATACTGTAAATGAATACTTAAGTGATTGTATAGAAACCTAATTATATTGTTATTTTGACTTATCCTATGCATGTTTATACGTGTCCAAAGGATGAATAAAATTATTATTATCGACTTGAGCCTATTAGCATAGAAAGGGTGTGATTTTTCACACCCCCTAGCGATCGGCTATCACACTCCCTACTAAGGGGAACATTCACTCATCCCGGATAGCAAGTATCAGGGGGATTGAGCTCTGAGGTCTTCGGTGTCCTTCTTCTCCTGGGTCCTGGGTTGTTCGTCCTTCGTTGCTTGGTCCTGGATCTCTCGGTTGATGTCGTGGTAGTTGGTTTTGCAATGTTTCCTTCCATGGTTGTTCCTGGTGTCCATCATGACCTACAAACTTCCTTACCGTTCTAGCAGTACCAAGAAGTACTGCTTTTTGCATTACTTTAAACAGGTTTTCATCCAAATCTAGCTCCTTGAGGTTGGACTTGAGGCTCTTAGGAATAATTCCTGTGGTTGATATGAGAATGGGAATGGTTCTGGTAGTAGACATTCCCCACTGCCTTTTAATCTGAAGTTCAAGCTCTCGATATTTCGATATTTTTTCAGCATATTTTTGACGTAGATTGTTGTTGTTCGGGATGGCTACGTCTATAAATATTGCTCTCTTCTCTTTTTTCTTCACTAGGATTATATCTGGCCTGTTATTAGCAACTGTTAAATTGTAAGTACTGTGCGGTCCCAGTATAACCTGTAAAGGTTGTTCTCCAGTATTACTTCAGGCTGATACTTATAATATGGAATTGTTTCGGACTGCAGAATCTTCAGTTGGATGGCGAGTTCCTGATGAAGTATTTTACAAACTGCATCATGTCGACTGTTATATTCATTTCCAGCAAGATATATTATTATTATTATTATAAACTGGTTTTTGACGAGCAATCGATTGGAATTACAAAATTATAGGGTTGCCATTTGAAAAAAGTGAGATTTTATAGTTTTATTGAGGCTCACTTTGGGGCCCATTTTCAGACATCCTGTATAATATCTCCTCATAAGTTATACAAGAAACAGTATCAGCGTACTTTCTTTTGTTTCACTTCCGCAAAAAGAAATTCTTGAGGGATTTTGAAGATATGAACACTAATTTGTGACAACCTTTCCTAATATATAATTACAACTGAGGATGTGTCAACATCCTTTACTTTTATATTAATTCATCAACTCAATTATTATATTGAGTTGATTATTCTAAGTGAAAAGGTCGTAGAATCATTGAAACTTGGTTGTTTTCACCGAATGTCTGCCAGTTCAACAACTCGATTTTAAAATGTTCACATAATATTATGACATGGAATTAACGCTCGTCTTTGAATTCTGCTACACCTATTCATCTCACGAGAATAACACAACGTGAAGTTGGTGACTCACATGAAAAACTCGAAATATCTCTAAAACGGAACGGGCACAAAATTTATAATATAAGGCACAAATTAGCACAAAATGAGGACAAATTTCCCAAAACAATTTGATACCAAAATTCGAGGGCTGTGTCAACAAACTTGACACTCCCCACAAACAAAACTCAAAATATCTCGAGATCTGAACGGGCACAAAATTCGTAGCAGACGGCACAAATTAGCACAAAATGGGCACAATTTATCGAATGAAGAAAATTTTCAAATTTCCACAAGTATGTCACAGCGTCAAGTTGGTGACACACTTGAAAAACTTGTAATATCTGGAAAACGGAACGGGTACAAAATTCATAACATACGGCACAAATTGGCACAAAATGGGCACAAAATTCTCCAAACAATTCGAAACCAAAATTCGAGGGGTGTGTCACCAACTTGACGCACCTGTGCAAACCATTGGGTAGGGGACTGGAAGTTTCGTTGAATCGTCTGGCGGACAGGCGTGCAAACTCTAGCGGCTGGCGATTTAAACACTTTCTATAAGTCAGTGATCGTATATTGTCCGTTATTTTTCGTATCACATCAGTATGTGTAAACCCCCCTTGTACAGAGAATTCGAGGAGTCCAGTGGCTTATCATTCATGGCGTGCGGACCTTTGGGTAGGTGACTGGATTTCTCGTTGGGTCTCGTCTCGTTGAACTTTGACCGAATATCCCCGATTCCGTTGGAACCGAGATAAACGAAACTGAAATAATATACAGAACAACCAGAAGTCTAGATAGGTGTTACTGTTAGTACTTTTTGATTGTTAGTAGGAGAGCTGGCACGAATTTTTGGGTAGGTATTTGAGGCAAGCTGAAAACTTGTCAGATGCCTCTCCTATTATATCCCAACTCGGGATTGCAGATCTGGCTGGTGAGTAGCGGGGCTAAATCAACCCCTACATTTTTAATGGCCTGGCAGGTAGAAAGCCCTACCGAAATGATCTGTCTTTTTGGGAATCTTATTTTTCAGCTATAAGTAACACTCCATTAAAATTTCAAGCTGCCTCAAAAACATTTTCTATAATTTTTTGCAAAATATTTTTGCACGCGTCTGGCAATGTTAAAACCCCGATTAAATTATTTGGCAGCTTGAAATTTCAATGGAGTGTTACTTATAGCTGAAAAATAAGATTCCCAAAAAGACAGATCATTTCGGTAGGGCTTTCTACCTGCCAGGCCATTAAAAATGTAGGGGTTGATTTAGCCCCGCTACTCACCAGCCAGGTCTGCAATCCCGAGTTGGGATATAATAGGAGAGTAATCTGACAAGTTTTCAGCTTGCCTCAAATACCTACCCTAAAATTCGTGCCAGCTCTCGGACTATGTGAACATTTCTGATTTCGAGTATTTTATGTGTCCGTTATTTTATTATTGTGAATAATTTTAGTTTTATTGTCGGCCTTGGTACTGACTCGTGAATCCGTTTAAGGAAATCGTGAACGTGCTCGAACTCAAGCGGCAATTTAATTTGAACTGTTTCATATGTGAATGTTTTCTTTAAACTGTGTTCATTAATAATTGCCAAACTTGAATAAACATTATTATTATACTCTATTTTCATACATCTGCGTTGTCGCTTCTATCCCAGATAACATAGAACCTTGTCTTCGGCTAGAGTAGCTATCTGGTAAGTTGTGCTATTTTTCCCTTGAAAGAATTGCTGGCGCCCGAGGTGTTAACTGTTAGTGAAGCAATATTGGAAGGAAAACCCGTTACAATTTTTATTCAATACCTCTAATAAAATTCCAAATGATAAAACTAATAACATAATATTCAACAGAAATTATATAGTACGAGTATTACAAAAAATTTACCACATTTCAAAAGTTTTAGGTGCCTATAAAAGGATTGAATTTTTTTTTAATGAGTCAAGTCTATACATTATTTATTCAAGAAAACAAAATGCAAAATTCACAAAGAACTCACAGCTAGCGTTATATACAAAACTAATTGTATAAATTGTGAGTTATTCCCCAGTTATTGCAATTAAAAACGAAACAAGGAAATTACTGAGCAGATACGATTGAGCGCTCATTCTTTGGTGGAGCAAAGAGAATATTACCTCAGAACTTCATATGAGATTTGAGATTGATAACTAAAATATAAATACAAAATTTCAGCACAATCGAAATTATATTCCGAAAATTTTTCGAAAAATTAAATATGTAAAAAATAAATAATCACAAAAATCAGTTTTGATTCACAGAATAATTCTTCTTCTTAATTTCGGTTTGAATTTTTTATGTTTCTGTAAACACTATGGCCACAATATTCAGTTAATTAAATCCAGTATATCAGTTTAAATTCCCAAAAAAAATTCACTCGAATCGGATATCCTGTTAAGATTCTTCCTTTCAATACTCCAATTGAATTTTATATGGCCACAAAATTTTCTATGAACATGCAGTATATCGATCTCCATTCACAAAATGAATTTCCTCCGAATCAAATATCCTCTTATGGAAATATGTAGTTTCTTCTTTTCAATATCCCAATTGAATATTCGATGGTTCTGTTTCCACTATGCCCACAAAAGTCTTGTTATAAGCATTTTGAATTTAGCCGTAACATTTAATTTCGATTGGTTTCGTTCTTTTCTGAGTTATTGAGAAAAAAAAATTCGAATGGCCATATTTTATGGAACATCCTGTACGATTTGGCTGATTAACGTACTCATCCGAACCATTCGGGACCCGAAGTCAAATTTCAAGTGCCTAGGACAATCCCTTCGAAAGTAATTGTGGTAACGGACGGCCGGACGGCCCCACGGACAGAATTGAATTCAACCACGAATTCGTCATCGCGGAGTCAAACCTTTTCGTTTGAGACCATTGTTGGCTCAAAATTCTTAAATTACAGACATTGTGGCAAATCGATATAACACTCGTTTGAGTAGAACGAGCGCGCAAAAACCAAGTTATCACAAAATTTTAATCAAACTGGTCATATTATAAATTTTTATATTGATAACATTACGATTTTAGATGAATTTTGTATTTTTAAAACCAGAAATATGTTAGGAAGGATAAGAATTTCACAAAGAAACAATCACAGATCAGACATAAATAATTCAACGAACATTTGGTATTATTATCACGTTAATTCTCGGGATTATATTATGTATTCATATGTTCGTGATATTTTGAGCGTTGATTTTTGTTAATTGTAATAATCATATCTCATATTCTCGATCATATCGTCAACTACTGGTTCCAACGAAAGTGTACGTTAATTTTGAACAGATATAATTATATCAAATTTGATACCATAGACCATTCTATGCTCTTGGCAGTTCTGGCCATAGATTTATAATACTAACTAGATGGCGAACCTGTCAAAAATTTTGAGGCAAACGGCGGCCATTTGCAGTTTGGGGTGGATTTGAGATGTGTCACTTTTTCTATGAATTTAAATATTAGAATTACCAATATTCCATTATTTATTTTATTTCAGGAAATTTAAATGATAGGATTACCAATATTGTTTAATAACTAATCACAAGAATCGAAAATATTTATAATTTTAATATACTCAAATGTCAGAGTTCATAGAACACTAATAAATAGAGTTCGTTTTTCATCATTTCTTTCAAAGGAACGTCTATGTTTCAATCAAAATTCAAGCACAAATGGCAAAAAACATCAAAATATTTGTGGTTCACCCCAAACTGCAAATGGCGGTCATTTGCCTCACTTTTTTCTACGTGACAGTAAGGAAGTTCGACGTCCAGTTAGTATTAGAGGTCCATGGTTCTGGCACATATTGATCTCTCTGACTGTGCAATTGCACTAATTAGGGCTTATCTCGAAAAAAGATTTCAGTCTTCATATCATAAGCCCTTTATCTCATCTTTTTTGAAGCTTTGTAGTGGCGTACCTCAATGCTCCATAATTAGGGCCAATACTTTTTATCTTTTACATTTCCCAGTTTGTAAGGTACATACTCTTCTGCTTGGTCCACTTTCATGCTGACGATAGTCAAATGTATTTATCTTTTTCCCCTTATGAAAGTGATCAATCTGTAACAGCCATGAACTATGATTAGGACAATATTATGAAAGTGTCAGCAAAACATGGTTTGAAACTAAATGCAAACGAAACTGTTGCTATCTTATTCGGTCTTAGAAGAGAAAGAGCAAAGTTTTTGGCTGCGAATTACTATTGGTGGAGAGGTTATGCAGATGTCTGATTGTGTGAGAAATCTGGGAATATATGTTGATCATGGGTTAAGATTTTCTGAACATATTTCCACTTGTATTCAAAAGGCCTATATGAATTTAAGATTGATTCATAAACGATGAGAAATCTTGAGTGAAAGTATCAAAATTATGTTATGTGAGTATTTGGTTCAGTTTCATCCGAATTATTTCGATACCTTATATAGACCATGTTTGACCTTTTTATTATGAGTGTATTGTTCAGATGGTTCAGAATTCTTGCCTAAGATTGATTTCAGGAAAATTCGAAAAAATGAGTCATACCCTTAGATTAACGGACTGGCTCAAAATGAAAAATAGAAAAGTTTTACATTCTGCCGTGCTGTGTCAAGAAATTCTTACAACCAAAACGCCTCCTTACCTGAACAATAGAATAACCTATCGTTCTGATGTTCACAATATTAATATTAGGTTCAAGGGTACCTTTACACCACCTGTACACAGAACTGAGCTATATCGTAGATCATTTTTATATAATATGGCTTCTATAATGAACAGTTTACCATCAAACATCAGAAATATCCAAAGCTTAAGTCGCTTTAAACATCTTTTTGAAAAACTAATGATTCAGCATAGTGGAATAATCTAGTAATATCTAGTGAATAGTCTCAGTATTTTTATATTATTTGATGTGCTTTTTTAATTGAACGCAGTAGGGTCGTTAGGCAAACTAGTTTGTAGTGTTGAATGAATCACAGGTTAGATTGAACAGTAAACCGATTGGTGCACTGAATCTCGCCGTTTCCACAATTTTTTTTCTGTTGTGTAATATCTTGTTGTTTTTTGTTGAAATGAAGACATTTATTATTATTATTATTATTCTCAGAGATAGGCCACATTTCTTCAAATGACCAAACCTAGAATGCCTCTAAGACGGAGCTCCTCCATATTGAAGAGCCCCAAATAGGGCGAAATAGCTATCTATGGCTGCCATGTTTGATATTACCACATTCAGTTCTTTGTACGTTGACGGGATTAGTTCCGAAGTATGAGTTTGATTTCAATCAATTAAAATTATTATTTGCTTTCATTGTTTATAAATAATTTAAGTAATATATATGCATATCTGATCCAAATTAATGATGATGGCCGTATTCATAGTTCACCCTCGAGTTTGAGTGTGAGTGTCAGATCGCATTTGAGTAGCATTCGCTGTTTCATAAAGCATACTCAGTGAGTGGATCGTGATTTTTGCCAGCCTCAACTTGAGAGACGGCGCTAGCACACTTGAGATGAGTATAGGTCATTCTGACAGGCTCTCTTCTGCCGTTTCGGATATTTTTTGATAATATTTTGTTCACATCGTAGCGAATCGGTTAGTGAAGATTAAAGTTTCGTTGTAAAATGTAAGACTTTGTCATATTCTCGAATCTGATAGTGAAGATGAGAGTCGCCGACAACCGTATACAAAAAAGATGCATTCAAGATATGGAATATCCTCTGGAAATTCACCACTTTCTGTCAAATGAACACACATATAATTATGTGCGTTACAGTGAAATACCCTCGCTGGGATCGGCACCTTGACGTTGGTGTGAGGGCTTAAGTAACTACAATGAATCTTGGGGCGATGTCGACGGAACACAGTTCCGGCAGGATCACCCATGTCGATAAGGTCCAAGACGAGTGGCGAAAAACTAAGACTGATCCACAAGCCTCCCTGTTAGGTCATGTCTCTGCAGGGAGTGCTTTGGCGCGGTGGGAATCCGCCCGAGTAGCCTCTATGGTTTGCTCTGAACAATCCCCCCCCAAGCCAGTGGTGGAACAGCATACGCCGAGGGCTGCATGGCCAGCGGGAAGGCTGATCGCTAGTATGCGTACCGGGGGACCCCAGGTTTAACTACCCTTGCTGTATCAACAGGCTCTGATGCAGTGGACCTAGTATTTCCTGTACAAAGAAAAACCCATATATGGATCAACAAATCACAAAAAAGGAAGAGGGGTCACCAAAGGAATCGCCAGAGACAACCATTGTTTCTGAGATTCGTATGGAGACGGATGTGGTTCAGGCTGACGAAGGCCAAACCGAAAAGACACCTGAGGTGCAGAACTCCCCAGTTCTAACCTCACCCATACCTGCCTCCTTAGCGGAGGCCATAACTGATGAAGACTGGCTCCTCGAAGGCACTTCTTCGGACGAGTCTGTGCGGGCTTCGCTTAAAGAGCAGTCCAACAGACAACGTCAGAGGAAATCCGAGAGGAAAAGCTACAAATGGTTGGTGAGTCATGGACATACGCACGAGGAGGCGCTCATACTCTGCAAACTGACCATCACAGAACGGGGGGCCCTACATCCTGCTCCTGCTATGAAGCGGGTCAGGTCCGAGGATTCAACCCCCGATCGAAGTGCGAAAAAGAAGGCAAAAACGCAACAATCTGAGACATCGACGTCTCGAGCTGATCCCAAACGGGAACAATCGAGACCCTCGACGTCTCAGGGGAAAGGCGGAAAGGGCACGTAGAGACCACTCGACGCTCGAGTTGCCTCCACAAGTAGGCCTCAGCAGAAGTCCGTCTCTCGAACTGCCTTCAGACAACCCAAATCCACCTACAGCGGGATGCTCAAGGGAGTAAAGGTTGGACTCGTTCCGGCCGATCATCCCAAGAGCAACCTAACGGTAGAGGATATGACCGAGCTGGAAAAAAGACTGGCTCGTCTTATACTGAGGTGCGAGGACAACATAGTCCCCACCTTCAATAATGTGGTATTTCGCCGAGGCTTCATGGTGATTAACTGTGATAATCAGGCTACAGCCGACTGGGTGAATTCCAAGGAAGAGGAGCTACAACTCCCCCACATGAGGGTCCGGGTCAGGGATGAAAAGAACATTCCAGTTGCGGCGGTGGCCACTGCCTATTTTCCAAATAGCTTGGAGTACACCGTCGACGAAATCCGGACCATCATCGACAAGCAGAACACTAGTGTGAACACCGCTCAGTGGAAAGTGCTGAAGGTAGGGGACACAGGGAAAAACTGCCGAGAGATCGTGTTCTCGTTGGATTGTGGAAGCCTAGCCGCTCTACAAGCTCTAGAGAACATGGTCAACTACAGACTGGGAAAGGTCAAGTTTTGGATGAAAAAACCATCGAGCTCTCAGGGCTCTGCGGCTGCTGGCGGTGCGGTACCTGGGAACTCTGGCGACATGGCTCGCGATTTTGTCTTAGCGGAATCAGAGCCCTCGGCGTCGGCCCAGGCGGCTGCTACGCTGGCTCCAATGGAAGTAGTCCAAACTTCCAGCAGGGCGGAAGAAGAGCCCAAGATAACAAAGGCTCTGAAGCAAGAGAAACCGGGGGACGTAAGGCCGCCTCCACTCCGTCAGGAGCGCGACAAGCGAACTGTTTCCCGGAATAAAGGAAAGCCGTGGAAACACACAAGGGAGGACCGCAAGGAACACCATTAGGTGCCTCCAAATCAACCTCCACCATGCCAAGGCTGCTACAGATGCGGCCCTCTGGAGGTTGGTAAAACATAATGCTGGTACAAGAGCCTTGGGTCATGGGATCCAAGATCAAAGGATTACCAAATGGGCCAGGTAAACTTATTTATCATGAAGGGGCGCTGGCACCTAGAGCGGCACTCTACATTAACAAAAATTTACAATATCTGCCTCTCTCCAGATTCATACAGCGCGACATTGCAGCAGTAGTTATAGATGTCCGTCTTCCCGGAGGTAACGTCAAAGTAGTCATAGCTTCAACTTACCACCATGAGGAGAAAGCATCTTCACCTGAGGAGGTGGCCAATTTGTGAACTACTGCAAAAAGCTGAACATGCAATTCATCATCGGATGTGATAGCAACGCACACCACACAGTCTGGGCGAGCTCTAATATCAACAGAAGAGGTGAGAATTTATTTGATTTTCTTATGACTGAAGGGGTGGGAGTAGCAAATCGGGGTAGCGAGCCTACATTCAGCTATGCAATCAGGGAGGAGATACTAGACCTTACCCTTATTAGCCCAGCCCTACATCACAAAGTTTCGAACGGGCATGTCTCAGATGAGGCTTCCCTATCTGACCACAGACAAATCCGGTTCGACATCGACATTGAGCCGACAATACAAGAGCCTAAAAGGAATCCTAGAAGGACCAACTGGGAGCTATACCGCGGTCTGCTGGAGGGCAGCGGGGAGCTTTCGGGGGTCAGGGGCATGGACTCTGTGGATGGCATAGACCTAGCTGCGGAGCACCTCCGAAGCCGGATTTTAACGGCTTATGAGGATAGCTGTCCGCTCAAACGGTCGACATCCAGTAGGGACGTGCCCTGGTGGAACTCCAACCTCGCAAAGTTACGTAAGAAAGCCCGCGCACTATATAATAACTGGTCTAAATCTAGGACGCTGGAAGACAAGACTGCCTATAGAGCGGCAACGACTGAATATAGTAAAGAATTGCGTAATGCCAAGCGGAGGTCGTGGCGTATCTTTTGCCAGAACATTAAGGATACTCCAAATGCCGCCAGACTACATAAGGTCTCATCAAAAGACCATAGTAATGGTCTAGGGCAGCTAAGGGGAATGGATGGTGAGATGACTGGCACAGATGACGAGACGTTGTCACTCATGCTAGAGACTCACTTTCCAGGCTCCCGAATCTTTTTTGGCAATAAACCGAATCAGGATGTCTCGGCACCCAGACGAGGAGCCAGAAAGATTGCTGCAAAACTCTTCACAAAAGAGAGGGTTCGATGGGCAATCGAATCCTTTAAACCCTACAAATCTTCAGGTGTGAATGGCATCTACCCGGTACTGCTTCAGAGGGGACTGCAGGTCATACTCCCGGACCTCGTGGACCTCTTTCGACGGAGCTTCACCTGGGGATACATCCCTGAATGCTGGAGGGACGTGAGAGTGAGCTTCATTCCTAAGGCTGGTAAACGGCCAGGGACTGATGCAAAATCATTCCGCCCTATCAGCCTATCCTCCTCTCTCTTGAAAGCGATGGAGAAGATAATTGATCAAGATACTAGAGCGGGATTACTTTCTAAGTCCCCTCTACACAAAGATCAGTATGCATATCAAGCGGGGAATTCAACGATCTCAGCTCTCCATAGCATCACCAGGAAACTGGAGAAGGCCTTAGAGTTCAAAGAGGTTGCCCTTTGCGCTTTCATTGACATAGAAGGCGCGTTCTCGAATACGCCAAGGCAGTCCATCCACCGTGCGCTGGTTTTAGAGAGGAGTGGAGCCGGCGACGGTTGCTTGGATTATGGCTTCGCTGAACAGCCGGATAATCAATATGAAACTGGGTGCATCTTCAGTTACTGCGACGCCCGGAGACGGGTGCCCACAAGGGGGCTGCTTATCGCTACTCTTGTGGTCACTGGTCGTTGGCGATCTTCTTGAAACACTTTCTAGTGCGGGTTTTGAGATCTGCGGTTACGCAGATGACCTTGTGATAATGGTTCGGGGCAAGCATGACGACACAATTAGAGATCGAATGCAAACTGCTCTAAGCTTAACTCACGAGTGGTGCCACCGAGAAGGTCTCAATATAAATCCCAAAAAGACGATATTACTGCCATTCACCAGGAGGAAAAAACTCTCTTTAAAAACAATTACGATGAACGGGACCACCCTAACTACAACGAACCACACCAAATATCTTGGTGTGATCTTCGACCAAAAACTCTCCTGGAGTTTACACCTCGAGGCTGTGATCAGTAAGGGCCAGAGAGCTCTATTCATGTGCCAGAGGATGGTTGGAAGTACGTGGGGGTTAAAACCTGAACTAACGAATTGGATTTACAAATCCATTGTTCGGCCAATCGTGAGCTACGCGGCTCTAGTTTGGTGGCCAAGAGCAAAACTAGTTTCGGGAAAATTAGCCCTAGAAAAATCACAAAGAACAGCGTGTCTGTGCATAACAGGCGCATCTCGCTCCTGCCCAACTGCTGCCATGCAAGTCATCCTGGACCTGCCTCCTCTAGAGATTTTTCTGGTAAGCGAGGCGGCCAGATGGGCTCTCCGAGTAGCAAGGGAGCGGGAGCTGAAAATTGGTGACTACTCAGGGCACCTCCGCATTCTAAATGAGAGTAAGGAGCTTCTGGATGTGGTCACAGATAACCTCCCTTTGAGACACGAGTTTCGAAAAAACTTCACCACGACATTTCCAAGTCGTGATCAATGGGCTAATAAAGAATTAGTTTTCCCCAGAGGGTCTACGGTATTTTATACTGATGGCTCGAAAACTGAAGATGGAAGAGTCGGAGCCGGCGTCTACGGTCCCTCAATCCAATTAGCCATACCAATGGGTCTCTGTCCTTCGGTTTTTCAGGCAGAGACACTTGCTATAAGGGAGTGCGTTGCTCTCTGTGCGGAACGCAATTACCAAAGAAAGAAAATATATATAGCATCTGACATCAGAGCAGCCCTGCTAGCGCTCGACTCTCCACAAGTGAAGTCAAAGTTGGTCTGGGAATGCAAAAACGTCACTTAACTTACTCGGAGAAAAGAACCAGGTCAATCTCATTTGGGTGCCTGGTCTCTCCGAGATTCACGGCAATGAAGCGGCAGACCAACTGGCCAGGGAAGGGGGGACAACCCCCTTCACTGGACCAGAACCTTTTTGCGGCTTCCCAGCCAGCCATCAGGCAATGGCTATTGAGGACTGGGAACAAAAGAGGAAGCTTATGTACTGGCATACGACCGATGGTCAAAGGCAAGCTAGGGCACTTCTCTCTTACTCGACGAGCTGGACCAAGAAAGTTCTCTCACTCAGCAAGTGGAACTGAGGAAACTGACGGGCGCTCTCACTGGGCACTGTCCCGTGAGGTATCACTTAAAAAACATGAGAAAAGCGCCCGATAATACATGTCGCTTCTGTCAGGAAGCCACCGAGACAGCCAGACACCTGCTATGCGAGTGTGCAGCTGTTCACCAGAAACGGCTACGGCATCTTGGTTCCTGGTTCCTAAAGCCTGAACAAGTAATGGATGTGGTCCCCAGAAAGGTGGTGAAGTTCATTGAGACTTTGCTGCCTGACTGGTAAACAGCGCGGGGATGCACAATAGATCTTAAGGTCAAGGTGCTCGCAAGGTCGGTTTTGATCTGTCGCCCCTCCTCTAATCTAATCTAATCTAATCTACAGTGAAATACAAAAATAGCAAAATGCAAAATTTAAATTCATATACCTATCAATGCCCCACTCCCTTCAATATAAGGTTTCATATTCTGAGCAATACCTACATCATTTAGGAAATAACAGGAAGATATTCCAATATAAGTTTTTGGAACAAAAATGTTCTTGTGAATAACCCTGTTTAAATTGGAATATTCGAAATTCCCGGGCACCAGCAGGAATGCGTGTTTCGTTACTTAGTACACGTTTGGCTGTTTGACATTGGAGGTACAACAACCTCACTTCTCCTATATGTATAGATATTGCAAACTCACGAGGAATTTTAGTGTTACTCAAGTGTTCGAGTCGATCTATTTGTTTTTGTTTTTATTTATTAAGTTCAGATCAAATTAATCGAGGACGATAAATATGAGTTTTGGGTATTAACCCTTATCAACTGCAGAAGATTTATCTATCTAATGTGGCTTATTCCGAAGATAAAATGTATCCTGATATTATTGTTCATTATTTAGTAGGAAGAACAGTGAATGAAATGATATTGATAATATTTATTCTTGAATATACGGAAAGGCAAAAATAATCATTAGACGAGAACGCTGGAAAGAAGGATTAACAAAGTATGGTGAAGTATGTCCAGACATTTTTAATGGTAAAGAAAACATTGAAAATCTTTTACAGGTCACAATTTCATAAGATGGTGGTTATGATATAGTAATATTTCATTATTTGAACACCAGTGTACTTCACCAGAGGCAGCAGTTGAGATGTCGAAACAAAACTCAAAGAGATCAGCCAGTGTCAGGATTAATATACATATGAACTTATAACAAGGAAATATATCATTTTATTGGATACTAGCGACCCGCGACACTTAAATCATACGATGTAAAGGGCCATATAGATCTATATTAAATGAACAATGTATTCAAGGTATTTAATTGGTTAAGGATTAATGCTGTATTGGTTAAAACCTCTTCGAAAATCAGCCATTATTTGTCGTAAAAAGTAAATGACAAAAAAAAGTTATTGTGGGTTATCCATAAGAGATAGACATATACAATCACGGACTTTTCTGTAGACCTTTTCAATGTGTACAATACTTAGTACATTATTTTGATAAAAAAAACTCGTAGGGTTCAGCCTGCGTTTGCAATGTAAGCGGAAAAAATTAAATTATTTACGACATCACATTAGAAACCTCAAACATAACAGTACTTCTCCACTATTTAATGATTGTTATTATACATATGAACCTTCCTCTTGAATCACTCTAACTATTAAAAAAAAACGCATCAAAATCCGTTGCGTAGTTTCAAAGATTTAAGCATACAAAGGGACATAGGGACAGAAAAAGCGACTTTGTTTTATACTATGTAGTGAAGATGTTTCTCTTAAAAGTTTCCCGAGTGGCCCTTTTTACGTATGGAACAAACTGACTGTTGCTCTAGTTAGACTGTCAGAGGTAGATTGAAGGTGAATTGTGCTGTTTTCCCATCATATAACAGAGTAGCGGCATTCCTTGAAGAGGCAACAGCTAGTCCATTTCTCCTGGATTGTCTTACTTTTGCCAATACCAAATTTGCAAGGAACGTTTTGCCAGTGCCTTCCGGGGCGTCAAGAAAGAAATTTAAATCTCTGTTATTAAGCGCACCATAAATTTAGTTCATCAAAAGCTTGTCTCTGGTCTTTGACTAATTTCGGTTTATTTTCATTAATAAAAACTGAAAACTCATTGGTATCGTACGAACGTATCAGTAGTATGTCCGTTCCATTGTTATGTGGCCGAATATCGACAGTGTGCTAATATTGTTTCAAAAAATTAAATTCCGCTGCGTAAGGAGCCGACCACGCGACCAAAGGTCCACAGGGCACAGATAACGCGACTGAGCTGCACTCAGATGTAAAAGGCCACGCCCCCCTCTCCCGAAGCGAGCACGAACGCTAACCGAATTAAACCGAAGCCCTCGCCTCGTACGTCTTCCGCTGCTTTGGCTTTCATACGTTTTATATCCGATTATTTACGACATCACATTAGAAACCTCAAAAATAACAGTACTTCTCTACTATTTAATGGCTGTTATTATACATATAAACTTCCTCTTGAATCACTCTATCTATAAAAAAAACGCATCAAAATCCGTTGCGTAGTTTCAAAGATTCAAACATACAAAGGGACATAAGTAGGAACAGAGAAAGCGACTTTGTTTTATACTATGTAGTGATACTTCCAATTCACTAGTTAGAGAAAAGACATAAAGATTACTCGTTAACTGACAAAATTGTTGCGATAACTCAATGTTTTTAAATATATTCCCTAAAATCATATTACTCGACTAAAACTTATCTGGACTTTTTTCAATTTGCAGTATATCTTTTGTTCTTATATGGAGCGAGTAAAAGCTAAACCATAATTGATATCTTCACTATTTTATAGAAAATAGCATGAACATACTCATTTCTTACTTTTTATTATAAAATTGATTATTATTTTACATTAGATAATTGTATTTCTGTTAATATTTTGGTCTTAAATTTGTTGGTTTGTATCGAATGATAAACGCTTCACTTTCGACATAATAATCAATTCGATATAGATCGTTTATTACGTTGTGAATAATTGAAATTCAATTGTTGATTTTCACGAAGTCTTTCATTTTTTCAATAAATTCATTGTGGAAATCGAGAGCTTTCCTTTAAAAAAACACATATGATAATTTTTTTCCTTTCCATATATTGAAGAATAATTATTATAAATATCATATGATTCACTAAAGCAGCACTCTTCGTTTCCACTGAATAACTGATACTATCAGGATATTTCACTTTGAAATGAGCAACGTTAGATAAATGAATATCTTCCTTCTGCAGTTGACAAAGGTGAATGCACAAAACTGATATTCGGTAAATATGATCTGAATTCAATAAATAATTCGATCGGTGCATTTTCATGTTTCTTCAGTCCAATAAAAAGTAAATCAACTCAAACACTTGGGAAATACGAAAATCTCTCGTAGTTTTGTTATATTTACAAAGAAAAAGTGAGGTTGTTGTACCCCCAGCTGTCAAACGTGGACGAAGACCCAACAAATCGTCGACCATATTCGTAATTCATCGGCGTTGTCTATTTTTCAACAAGACCTTCACTCACGTAAGGATACTTGGAGTACGCTTTATGAAATGGGCGCTAATGGTGAGTGCTCTCATGAGTAGCCCTCATCGGAATAACACTTGGATCCTCAGCTTGAGGGATGACTATGAATAGGGCCCATAAGATTCCTTAGATTTTTCAATAATTCTGAAATCACAGGCTCCTAGATATGAAGTCTCATGTCAAAATTATATTTTCATGTCAAAAAATTTTCTAATTCAAATTCATCATTATTTCAGTTAGCATTAAAATCAGTTTCGTTACATCTTTATTTATCACATTACAATTTTGTGTAAGTATATTTATTTTGATGTTGATATAACAATATTTATAAGATTTTTCAATTGTAACAACTCTGACGAAGTGATTAAGGAATCACGAAAGTTTAGTTAAAACAATAAATGGTTCACTGATTTAAGCGATTTCTCTTTAATTAGCAGGAATCAACTCTGTTGAGTATCAATAGAAACTATGAATCATAGGGTGTTTCAGAGTGTATAAAAGTTCATTCCATTTATTGTATCATGTTGAACTTTCGTGATGTTTCAGTCATTTCTTCAGAACATCTATAATTAGATATGATAAGTTACTGAAATGGTAACTTGGGGTAACAACGGTAACTTACACAATGCAAGAAATAAATTATAGTTGAGTTGTTTTTGTCGAATAATGTATGATTTCTCTAGCACTTTTAAATAACAAAAATGACCGATCAATTTGAAAGAGTCAAATATTTCAGGTTGATTTTGAGCTTTTCCTGGGTTTAAGAAGTGTAGCGTTATTTTTCCTGAAAAACTGAAAAGTGATTTTTGGGTTGCCTATATTAATAATTTACAAATAATCGAGAAATTATGTTTTCTTTCCATTTATCGATGACGACACATATGGTAACAAGATAATTTTATTCTTTGTTCGATTCGTTTCTTTTCATTCTGAATAAGAAGTCTAATGCTATATAGAAATTCTTGGAATAATTTTCTTCGTGGAAAATCCATTTTTGGGATAATAAGCATTTCTATAATTTAAGATATATATTGCTGGTTTGTATTTGATTGGTATAATGCATATACAGGGTGAATCCTGTTGAACTGTACATATTTCACACACAGATAGAGGAGACTTTGCTGGTTTCAAAAACACCCCACATGAAAGGTCTCCAACAATTCGTTTGAATTATACAGGGTGATATCCAGTTTTGGGTCATATTTTCAAAATGCTCTATTGGACGAACGAATAATCACAAATTCATCAAATTTGGTACGTAGGAGGACTGTATCAATCTCCATACAGCTGAGTTAACAGATTATCAGTTTCCAGGACCGGACTCTATTTTTCTGATATTATGGGAATTTATGAAAAAAACACCCTGTAGATGAAAAAGTCAATAAACCTGTCATGACAGTTCAAACAATACTGAAAACTCTTCAATGAAGAGAAATAAAATCACGTGGCACACCTACAAATTTAGAGAAAAAAAATATTGAATATGCCTACTCGGAGATAAATGGCCTAATTCACATGGAAAACCATACCCAAATGTATCAATAGTTGAAGACAGGAGAATATTGTCAGTGTAAATCCTCTCGATATTCAAATATTCCAATATTCAGGTAATTTTCGTCAGTTTCCAGGACCGGACTTTATTTTTCTGATGTTATCGGAATTTATGAAGAAAATCACCCTGTAGATGAAAAAGTCAATAAACCTTCAATAAAGAGTAATAACATCACGTGGCACACCTACAGATTCAGAGAAAAAAAAATTGAATATGGGTACTCGGAGATCATTTTTTTTGTACGGCCTAATTCACAAAAAAAACATACCCAAATGTATCAAAAGTTGAATATTAATAGCTAAGATCTTCTACGCATTCAAGTATTCCAATATTCAGGGACGGACTCCCATTGCATATTGGGTTTTTCAATAGATGATAGGTCGAAAGATTTGCCCTGAATATGGAACACCCCAAAAAACTGTTACGGGAGACCGAACAACATTCAATAACCTACAAGAAATTTTTATGAAATTGCAAATATTATCAGGTTAATATTCGACTTTTCATGCATTTCGGTATAGTTATTCTACTAAACTTCAGCCGCCCAAAAAAATTATCTCTGAGTACGATTATTCAACTTTTTTTTAAATCTATTTGTGTGTCACGCGATTTCATGAAAATTTCTTGTAGGTTATTTAATGTTGTTCGGTCTCCCGTAACAGTTTTTTGGGGTGTTCCATATTCAGGGCGAATCTTTCGACCTATCATCTATTGAAAAACCCAATCTGCAATGGGAGTCCGTCCCTGAATATTGGAATACTTGAATGCGTAGAAGATCTCAACCATTAATATTCAACTTCTGATACATTTGGGTATGTTTTTTTTGTGAATTAGGCCGTACAAAAAAAATGATCTCCGAGTACCCATATTAAATTTTTTTTTCTCTGAATCTGTAGGTGTGCCACGTGATTTTATTACTCTTTATTGAAGAGTATTTAGTGTAGTTTGAACTGCCATGACAGGTTTATTGACTTTTTCATCTACAGGGTGATTTTCTTTACAAATTCCGATAACATCAGAAAAATAGAGTCCGGTCCTGGAAACTGACGAAAATTACCTGAATATTGGAATATTTGAACATCGAGAGGATTTAAACTGATAATATTCTCCTGTCTTCAACTTTTGATACATTTGGGTATGGTTTTTCCATGTAAATTAGGCCATTTATCTCCGATTACCCATATTCAATATTTTTTTTCTCTAAATTTGTAGGTGTGCCAGATGATTTTATTACTCTTTATTGAAGAGTTTTCAGTGTAGTTTGAACTGTCATGACAGGTTTATTGACTTTTTCATCTACAGGGTGGTTTTTTTTCATAAATTCCGATAATATAAGAAAAATAGAGTCCGGTCCTGGAAACTGAAAATCTGTTAACTCAGCTGTGTTGAGATTGATACAGTCCTCCTACGTACCAAATTTGATGAATATGTGATTATTCGTTCGTCCAATAGAGCATTTTGAAAATATGACCCAAAACTGGAAATCACCCTGTATAATTCAAACGAATCGTTGGAGACCTTTCATGTGGGGTGTTTTTGAAACCAGCAAAGTGTCCTCTATCTCTGTGTGAAGTATGTACAGTTCAACAGGATTCACCCTGTATATACCTTGGGGATTAAAAAAGCATTAGATCAAGAATAAGGCCGCCCAATATCACAGTAAGTCCTACAACTTTCTCCCAAGAATAATTTGTTTGTAATTCTATTTCCATATTTTTAGGGCCTTTTTTTTATGTTTCTGGTTCTTTTCAAATAATTGAAAACTGGTTTTTCTCTGGTCGCTGTATCTGGGAAATTCTATTTCGATCACCCCCTTTTGTGGTGAACATTCTACAACCTGATCGAAGCTAACAGTTTTGTGAACGATAATTCAACCAACCCTAGCTATTTGACGTTATTTTTGGTGGAACATTGGACATCAGGAAAAACATTAGTTTATGATATAGTAGGAGATTGAGGAATAATGGATATTTTGAGGCTATTTTTCCTGGTATGTAGAAGACCTTTTTTTTGCCATCGCCATTGACGTCAATTTTCCATCTCCATTTTTATTTAGCTGTTATCATCGGAGTTTGCTCAGTACCTACAGTTATATACGTCATTTCAATCCTAAAATTTTCAATTTAACATATTTATAATTGACATATTCTTTGACAATCTTATCAATTTTTCAATTATCAATCAATCGATCAATCAAATCAATTTTTCATTTTTCTTCATAACTTTGTGTGATTACTTTATGGTTGAATTCAATTCATATTTTGCTTGTCAGATTTGAAATTAAATTATATTTCATCGTAGAAATTAAACAATAAATTTATATCTATTACTGCTATTCAAATAAACACTCTCCTTTTTATTATAAGAGAGTCAAAGAGAATATTCATCTAAAAGTAAAAATTATTCTAAAGATTGTTATTGAACTAAATCGAGTATCTTTTTCAAATAAGGATTTTTTTTTAAAGAATTGGTTAATCTATGTACATACTGTGTGAAAACTAAGCTTGATCAGGCATAGTGGGATCTAATTCAAAAGTGTATATCATTTTGATAGTGATTTTGAAATA
The DNA here is from genome assembly GCA_013421045.1 of Propylea japonica. NCBI lineage: Eukaryota > Metazoa > Arthropoda > Insecta > Coleoptera > Coccinellidae > Propylea > Propylea japonica. Next base: position 86,705,981 of record CM024240.1, read on the forward strand.
TTTTATGTAGAGGGTGATAAATAGACTTGGTACCTATTGAAAACTTTATTATTATTTTTTTTATTTTCTTGATACCTACTTATAGAGTGAATAAAGTTGAAACTGACAACTTTATTAACTTTATCATCATTATTTCTATAATACTTCTGAATTTGATCGGTGTTTACGTATTTGAGCCGAAACAGATTGCATTGAGGTATTTTTTTTTATTTCGGTTAGAGTTGCTGGGACAAAATACGTTGGCGCCCCATTTTTCCATCTTTTGAACTCACGCCGTCTCCACTGATAGCGAACCGAGGTCGTCCCAACAATCTCTTGTTTTTTTTTTGTTTGCTCATTTGCATTTAGGTATTATTAGTAATTTTTTTATATATTCACTTTCTACACTTAGAAGCGCTATAAATTTTGGTCTCAGCGTAATTTTTTTGAGAGAATTCTATTTTCGAGATGTCAGGTAGATTAGTTGTGAATAGATTGAATCAATCCCAGTTGATATATTTGTTGACGATTCGAGGTTTGCCAACGGGAACAGTTGATAATATGCGGAAGAGTTTGTCTAGGGCGTTGAAATTGGAGAAGGAAGGATCGTCAATATCCTATCCTAAATATCCGTTCACTCTTGAGGAAGATAGAGTAGCGATTGATGAAGTAATTGCGGAGGTTGAAAAGAGTATTGCTGATATAGAGTTCTTAACATTGGGAAGTAATCGATATGTTGCAAATGAAACACGTCTGAGGTACGCGTTGATACGACTAGATCATCTGGCCACTACATCAACCGATGAGGAAGCATACAAGAGGGAAATTTTTGGAAAGGTACTCAGTTTGCTTGACTCTCTTGAGGAAAAAGCATCAGGTCCCTCCGGGAAATGTCTCAGCGAAGAGAACTCAGAGACCGAGGAGGTGAATCATCCAGTGGGTGATGATGATCGTCAAGGTGAAATTGATGAGAAAAAGTTGGCAACTTCAACTCCACGAGTACTGTCAGCACGTGCTGTTAACACAACTTTTAGCCAGGGTAAATCGATTCCGGTGTACAAATGGGGTATACGTTTTTCAGGTGAAAAACAGGGAATGTCTGTTCATGCTTTTTTACAGAGAGTTGAAGAATTATGTGAAGCTAGGGGAGTGACTAAGGTCGAGGTTTTGAAATCTGCAGTGGATTTGTTGGAAGGTTAATTTGGTTTAGGGCTATCAAGGACTCAATCGTGGATTGGGATTCTTTCGTTGAAAATCTTAGGGCTGAGTTTGAACCGTTCAATTACGATGAAAAACTTTTAGATGAAATAAGAAAACGTACTCAGGGTAAGGATGAACCTATTGGTATTTATTTGGCTACCATAAAATCATTATTTAATCGTTTGCGTTCTTCTCTTGACGAAAAACAACAAATTAAAATGGTCCTTAAAAATATTCTACCCTTCTTTCAGACACAACTGGCCTTGGTTAACATAGATTCTTATGTAGATTTGAAAAGGTTATGTCGCCAATTAGAAGAACGACGTGAGTATGTCGAAGCTTATTCACCACCACCCAGGAAATCACAGTCTTGTTTGGAGCCCGATTTGGCCTATACAGGTATCGAGGAAAAGGTTGAAGAGATTCAACTGGTTGAACGCCAAACTCAATCTGATTCCAAACTCGGAGAACCATCAGTCATATGTTACAACTGTAACAAGCCAGGTCATAGAGCAGTAGGTTGCGCTGCACAAAAAACGTTGCGCTGCTTCAAATGCAAACAGCTTGGGTTCACTGTCAGAATCTGCCCAAAGTGCAATTCTTCGGGAAACGGATCCAGTCGTTGAATACTGGACCATTTTCAACGACTCCTATTCATAAAGGTCCAAATAATAAATTTCAACCTGTACTTAACTATATTTTGGATAGTGTTGTTGGAGATGAGAGACCTTACTTACGTTTATCAATTTATGGTAAGGAATTTCTAGGTCTTTTAGATTCTGGTGCATCTCGCACTATCATTAACGGTGAATGTTGGTCAGTTCTGCAGAAATTGGGTGTTACTTTGGAGTCGCATGATAAGGTTACGTGTACTGTAGCTAATGGACAGATTTGTTCTAGCATTGGTAGCTGTAGGTTGCCGATAAAGGTTGAGGATAAGGTTGTATTAATTGAGGTTCTCATAATATCCGAATTACCTCGGATGATTTTACTCGGGGCGGACTTTTGGAAAGCTTTAGGTATAGTACCGAATTTGCGGAATAAAGAGTGGTTTTTTTCAGCTGAAACTGTCGATGTTTCTTCGAAGGATACCCACTTAGATGTCGAGCAAAGTAGAAGATTGAGTGAGTTGGTCGAGAGGAATTTTGGATTGATGGCCGATGACACTATAGGGTGTACCAGTGTAGTCGAGCACGAAATTTTGGTAGAAGGTCCCCCTATTAAGCAGAGATACTATCCGGTATCCCCTGTACTACAAAAACATATTGACGAACAACTGAATGATATGTTGCAACAAGGCATTGTAGAAAGAAGTTCCAGCCCATGGTCTAGCCCAGTCATAATGGTTAAGAAAAAGGACGGTTCATACAGATTCTGCGTCGACTATCGAAAGGTGAACGCAGCTACGAAGAAGGATAGTTATCCCTTACCGTACGTATCTAATACTTTGGATAAGTTGCGAAATGCAAAATACATCAGTTCTCTAGACATAAAAAGTGCCTTCTGGCAAGTGCCAGTTAAAAAAGAATCGCGCCAATACACCGCGTTAACAGTTCCAAACAGGGGACTTTTCCAATTTCGCAGGATGCCTTTGGGTTAAGTAATAGCCCAGCTACTTGGCAAAGATTGATGGATATCATTCTGGGAAGTGACCTTGAACCATATGTTTTCTTTTATCTCGATGATGTAATTATTGTTACAGAAGATTTTGAGAAACATCTCGAAATATTGGAGGAAGTATTGCGTAGACTGCATGAAGCAGGGCTCACTGTTTCCAGGGAAAAATGTCAATTTTGTAGGAGTGAGATGCGGTATTTGGGTTATGTAATAAATAACAACGGGCTTCAGGTCGATCCAGAAAAGGTAAAGGCTATGGTAGAAATTTCTATACCTCGTAATGTGAAAGATGTGCGTAGTGTTGCTGGAACTTTCTCTTGGTATCGTAGATTCATCCCTAATTTTTCTGAACTCATTTCACCCTTAACCAATTTAGTGAAAAAGAATAGTAATTTTCTGTGGACAGCGGAATGCAATGAATCGTTTAATTTGTTGAAGCAAAAGCTTGTTTCTGCTTCAATTATGAGCTGCCCTAACTATGATCTACCTTTTCAAGTTCAAACAGATGCATCAGGACATGGATTGGGAGCTGTGTTGAGCCAACCTGATCCGGAAGGAGGCGAGAAGGTGATATGTTACATCAGTCGGTCTCTGACAAGACAAGAACAGAATTATTCGACCACGGAGAGAGAATGTTTGGCAGTCTTGTGGGCCTTGAGAAACTACGTCCGTATATTGAGGGAATTAAGGTAGAGGTCATTACTGACCATTACTGTTTGGTGTGGCTACAGAACATTAAAGCTGTGTCTGGTCGTCTGGCGAGGTGGATTGTACGACTCCAACAATTTGAATTCAATGTGACACATCGTAAAGGTTCCGAACATCATGTACCAGACCTTTTGTCACGATCTGTACCTAAGCTGGATTTGGTAACTATTGATGATTTCTCTGACATAACCGACACATGGTATTTGAGAATGCTTGAGAACGTTAAGAACCGCCCTGATAAATTTCCTGCCTGGAGGATTCATAACAATTTTCTATATAAGTGTTTAATGTCATCTGTGAGTTTTCCCGATGAGAGTTGTTGGAAGTTGGTTGTACCCAAACAACTGCGTACTAAGGTTATGCAAGATATGCATGATTCATGTACATCTGGTCATATGGGTGTATTCAAAACCCATTCGCGCTTATGTGAAAGGTATTTCTGGCCAAAGTCTCGTTCAGACGTTGCCCGTTACATAAGAAATTGTCAGGTATGTTCAAAACATAAGTCGGATTCCAAAAAACCCGCTGGTTTGATGGCATCTCATTATCCCGAAGCTACTAAACCCTGGAAGTTGTAAGTTCGGATCTGGTGGGTCCTCTTCCTAGATCTAAAAAAGGTAATTGTTATATATTTGTTGTTACTGATTACTTCAGCAAGTTCTGTTTGACTTTCCCTATGAGGAGGGCTACGTCTGCTGCTGTGTGTAAGGCTCTTGAGGAAGGTGTATTTTTGATTTTCGGTGTCCCACGAATCATAATTTCTGATAATGGTCCCCAATACAAGAAGGAGTATCTTAAACTATTAGAAAAATATAAAATTCGTGCTAAGTTCAATGCAAATTTTCATGCTCAAGCCAACCCCACTGAAAGATATAACCGAACTCTAAAGTTTCTCCTTTCAGCATATGCTTCTGATAATCATCAGAAATGGGACGAAAATTTGGCGGAGATCACTTGTGCCATGAGAACATCTAGAAACGAAACAACAAAATATACACCCTATTATGTAAACTTCGGTAGAAGGATGATGTTGTCTGGTGACGATTATAATATCACTCTGCAGGAGGATGGTGATGAAAATTCTTCAGTTGAAACTAGGTCTAGAGGCTTTCAGAAGATCTTTAGTGAACTAAAGGGTCGACTCAAAAGTGCAGCTGAAAGAAATGCTCACTATTATATTTTAAGGAGACGAAATGAGGAATTCTTGGTTCATCAGCCCGTTTATAGGAGAAATTTCGTACTGTCTGATGCTAGTGAACACTTTACGAAGAAATTGGCTCCGAAATGGATAGGGCCATTTCTGATTGCTAAAAGGTTATCACCTTGGACTTACAGATTGCAGGACAATGCAGGGGTTGATAAGGGGATATGGCATGTGAAAGACCTGAAGTCATGTCCTAATAAGGATGAATTATAGTTCTGATGGATAGGAATGGTATAGGTGAGCGATTTCGGACTTTTCTAATTGTTTTTCTGTCTGGTTGTTTAATATGTCAGAATTTTGAATTGAATATGATCTTTGTGTCATTATCATTGGAATTTTTAAGATAACTTTTTCACTACTTCCATTCAGTGACCGGCATATATCGATTATTTTGTGTATTGTCGAGCTCACATCGGCAACATGCTAATTTTTTTTGTCTCTATTTCCCTTTTCTGGTTGTCAATTCAGACATCTTATGTGTTTTTTTGTACCTTTGTCTTGACGTACTGATCTTAGAGTTCTGGTTCCGAGTCTGACGGAAATAGATTTCTCATTGTTATTCTCTTGGAATTGAGCGGTCGTTTGTTGATAAAAGTATAACACAAAAATTAAAAAAAAAAATTGACCATCATTCTATTTTTTTTTTTGAGGAAAGGGAGGAGTTGTAGCGTTATTTTTCCTGAAAAACTGAAAAGTGATTTTTGGGTTGCCTATATTAATAATTTACAAATAATCGAGAAATTATGTTTTCTTTCCTTTATCGATGACGACACATATGGTAACAAGATAATTTTATTCTTTGTTCGATTCGTTTCTTTTCATTCTGAATAAGAAGTCTAATGCTATATAGAAATTCTTGGAATAATTTTCTTCGTGGAAAATCCATTTTTGGGATAATAAGCATTTCTATAATTTAAGATATATATTGCTGGTTTGTATTTGATTGGTATAAAGCATATATATACCCTTGGGGATTAAAAAAGCATTAGATCAAGAATTAAGGCCGCCCAATATCACAGTAAGTCCTACAACTTTCTCCCAAGAATAATTTGTTTGTAATTTCTATTTCCATATTTTCAGGGCCTTTTTTTTATGTTTCTGGTTCTTTTCAAATAATTGAAAACTGGTTTTTCTCTCTCTGGTCACTGTATCTGGGAAATTCTATTTCGATCACCCCCTTTTGTGGTGAACATTCTAAAACCTGATCGAAGCTAACAGTTTTGTGAACGATAATTCAACCAACCCTAGCTATTTGACGTTATTTTTGGTGGAACATTGGAAATCAGGAAAAACATTAGTTTATGATATAGTAGGAGATTGAGGAATAATTGGATATTTTGAGGCTATTTTTCCTGGTATGTAGAAGACCTTTTTTTTGCCATCGCCATTGACGTCAATTTTCCATCTTTGGACTCCATTTTTATTTAGCTGTTATCATCGGAGTTTGCTCAGTACCTACAGTTATATACGTCATTTCAATCCTAAAATTTTCAATTCAACATATTCTTTGACAATCTTATCAATTTTTCAATTATCAATCAATCAATCAATCAAATCAATTTTTCATTTTTCTTCATAACTTTGTGTGATTACTTTGTGGTTGAATTCAATTCATATTTTGCTTGTCAGATTTGAAATTAAATTATATTTCATCGTAGAAATTAAACAATAAATTTATATCTATTACTGCTATTCAAATAAACACTCTCTTTTTTATTATAAGAGAGTCAAAGAGAATATTCATCTAAAAGTAGAAATTATTCTAAAGATTGTTATTGAACTAAATCGAGTATCTTTTTCAAATAAGGGTTTTTTTTAAAGAATTGGTTAATCTATGTACATACTGTGTGAAAACTAAGCTTGATCAGGCATAGTGGGATCTAATTCAAAAAGGTGTATATCATTTTGATAGTGATTTTGAAATATTTTATGTAGAGGGTGATAAATAGAGTTGGTACCTATTGAAAACTTTATTATTATTTTTTTTTATTTTCTTGATACCTACTTATAGAGTGAATAAAGTTGAAACTGACAACTTTATTAACTTTATCATCATTATTTCTATAATACTTCTGAATTTGATCGGTGTTTACGTATTTGAGCCGAAACAGATTGCATTGAGGTATTTTTTTTTATTTCGGTTAGAGTTGCTGGGACAAAATACGTTGGCGCCCCATTTTTCCATCTTTTGAACTCACGCCGTCTCCACTGATAGCGAACCGAGGTCGTCCCAACAATCTCTTGTTTTTTTTTGTTTGCTCATTTGCATTTAGGTATTATTAGTAATTTTTTTATATATTCACTTTCTACACTTAGAAGCGCTATAGAAGAAAATAGTTTTGTCAGCTGGGGTTCAAGGAGAGTAATACGAGTAAGTCTACATCTTCACCTACAACAAAAGTGTTGTATTGGTCAAATAAAATTGCTCTGTATAGCTGTTTCAATAAACAGTACGTGAGCGTCGTTAGTGGCTTACTTAACCAATATATATTGAGCAGTAAACTTTATTATTAGTATAGACACAGAGGTATGTGGCGCGCTTATGCATACAATGACGTTTACAACTTTTTGAATCGTTTTATCTCAAAAGCGGTAGCTTTAAGGAAAAAAATTGTTCATACCTTTTTCATAGATAATTTCATGATCTACAATTTTTGTTTGAAGTCATTGTATGATAAAACTTGCCGTTTTGAAGAAAATCATGAAAAACCCATTTTTTTGACCTTTGAGCTTGAATAATTTTTTTTCCACGAGTTTTGAAGATGGGGAGTTTTGAAAGGTTGTTTTCAATTGTATTTCGAACAAGTAAACAAAATTTCAGCTTGATTGTAATTTATGTTACTTTGCTCTTGTTTTTCGACCTAATTTGACCGGACTAGTAGGATATGAGAGTATAAGAAAGCGAAAGCGCACTGCGGGCATCGAACTAATACGCAAACGCACGGCGTAGGCGTTCTAACACTCGAGTGACTTCTGTGTGTTTACCAACCCGCTTTGAATTATTGTAAGAATTTGTAATTTTCTGGGAAAACATGGACATTTTTTAAATGTTTCGGGAAATCGTGCTTAAACGCTTGTAAATTTCTGTAATTCTCCGGAAAATTATAAGAAATCACCTGATAATTCCATTCAAATGTCACGGTACGGTACGTAAAATTACCGTATGATCAAAAGTGAATCGTGAATCGTGAGTTTTAAGATCACTCGGTGGTGACCTCCCTTTGCTACCGAGGGATTCCATGCCAATCGAGTATGACCTTGACGCCAACTACGAAGTGATCATAGGTGATCGCCAAGAAAGTGTGGAAGGTTTGTCTCGACTTCGTGAAAATCATCTCATCTGGTACACAGATGGGTCCCTAAGGGAACGAGGAGCAGGCATAGGCATATACAGTCCCAAATACAGGGAATCGGAGCCTTTGGGAAAGCCAATAACAACTCTTCAAACTGAAATTCTGGCCATAGAAAGATGCGCCCAAGTCTGTCTGTCCAGACAGTACAAGGGAGCCAGAATTTGTATTGCCTCTGATAGTCAGATGGCACTGAGGCAGCTTATGGCCGTTGATTGTAGATCAAGGACCATTTGGAGCTGCAAACAGTCCCTCAAAACACTGGCGAAGTACAACAAGCTAGTTTTAACTTGGGTACCTGCCCACCAGAACATTGAGGGAAATGAAAGAGCTGATGCCCTTGCAAAAAGAGGAGCAAACACACCCTTCACCGGACCCGTGCCCTCCTGTTGGGTATCACCTACACTTATTAGGGCAGAGGTAGGCGCTTGGGAAAAAAGGGAGAAACACTCTTACTGGATAAACACATCCGGTCAAAGACAAGCAAAGAGACTAATCGAACCTTCCAAAGAGAAGGCTCAACAAGCTCTATCGTTGTCAATAAACGAGTTAAGGCTGCTAATCGGCCTTCTCACAGGACATTGTCCGTGAGATATCACCTACACAAGATCGGTAAAGAAAACTCCGATATTTGTAGGTTATGTGAATCGGCCACTGAAACCACCGAACACATACTATGCCAATGCACTGCGCTGGCGCAAACCAGACTTACTCTACTAGGTGGCGCGTTATTAACGCCAGCCGACATAAGAGCGAAGTCTCCTAAGGATGTAACCAGCTTTGCTAAGGAGGTTAGACTCCTGGGAAAAACGTAGTTTTAGCATGGTAACGCACAAAAGACCTTATTGGTCGCATCTAATCTAAAGTGAATCGTAATATGTATCAACATGTGAATTTGCCCTCAGTTTTAACAGTGCATCGTCAAAATACCATGGCTAAGTATGTTTATGAGTTGAATCGGTCTAGTGCTTTCCAGGCATCAAATATTCAAATGATCAGTTATCTCAATGTACGAGTATATCACTCGGTGTAAAGAATAGGAGGTTCTTTAGACAGTTTAGTCTGCGAACCTGTCTCTTATTGAATCGATGGAATTTGCTTTCGAATACATATTTTGGATTCATATCACCCATTCAGTTTATTTTTTGAATCTTGTCTAGATGGTATTTCATGATTCAAAAACGAGTATGAAAACCAATAACAGCCTAAATTCTGGTAGACATTTAAAATGTTTATTATTCATTCAGAACAATTCAATTTCACAGTTTGCTTACTATTGACCTGACATGCTTATCCTAGTAGAATAATTCTTCCTGTTTTATCAGTTATTATTTATCGATTCCTGATCAAATCAACAGTAGTTTTACCATTCATGGGGTGTTCATTCTTTTGCAGGGAGTAAATTGGTATTTTTGCTGAAGTATAAGTTAAGTTATCCTCTAATATTACCTATTGAAGTGAATTTGTCAATTCAATTTAATGCACTTCACTGCTATGGGAAATTTTTCCAACTCCAGATAGTTTGTCATATACACTCAACGTTACATGTTGAGGGAAATTCAATTTCAAATATTCGCTTATAATTTCATTACATAGAATTTTTTTTTATGTTTCATCAAATTTTATAATATAGCTAAAAGGATAATTTCGAGAAAAACAGCACTAATTAATGATGAAAAAAAGTAGTACCTAAACATTCCCAGCAGAAGAAGTGGCTATTGCCACAATCAACAGCGTGCGATGTTATCGGCATAGAATTAGTTGAACTTCTGCAAGACATCTGTTCAGACTCAGGCAGACGAACTGCCCTTCCGCAGCCTGGTATAGGACACCACTTAATGCATTTGTTGGTCTCTACAAAAGCCTGAAATTATATTCATTTTTCATTACTATTCAATATTTCTATTATTCATCTTAGTAATAACATTTACCCTTATATCGAACTGTAGGTATCTTCTGGCCATATCTGGACTTACTAATTTCTCTATACATTCGACAGGAACTAAAATGTGGCATTGATAAGCCGGACAGAAAATATTGTGAGAATCCCCATCTTGTATTTTAGTATTCAGGTAGCTTTCCCAGCAAATTTTGCAGAAGCTGTGCTTGCATGACATTTTCACAGGTTGCTCGATGTTTGTGATGGTGGAAAGGCATATCTCGCACTACAAGAAATTCGAATTATTATTACTAATGATATCTCGGAGCATGTACAAAATAATATTAGGTGAGAATTTATGAAAACGTTACTTTGGTAAGAATATCGTATTTTTTTCAGATCAAAGGTGTGCAGAAACAATGGCTTATCAGAATTTATATACAGGGTGTTTCATCATAAACTGGACAAACATATATTTTCGTGTAGAGGATATCGGGAGAATCATTTTTGCCTTATACAATATATCCCGTTTTCGAAGCATAAGCGGGATACAGGGTGTCAAACGGCATTTTTGAGCAAGATTCTTATGAGTGTGGTCAGTTATGTATAACACTTGTGTAACGGTTTTTGGTCAAATCTCAGTATTTTTGGGTCCTCTATCCAGAAAAGTTGACGAACTCCGAAAGAAAATTTACAAAATGGCGGAAAACCTGCAATGTTCCAAATTTTTTTTTGCGGTTGTCAAATTGACTTTTGTTTTCTGAATGAACACAATTTTCTAAGACTTTCTGTGAAAAAATTTTTTCGAAAATCGAACACAAATTTTTTTTACATGTCTACAGCGATGAAAAAATTTCACTCGAAATGGATGAAATTTTGTACAATTGTACTTCTTGAATTATCAATCACGAATATGAAAACAGAATCGTAAAATATCGAACGGTTTCGTTACTACAGTCATTCAAATGTTTCGTTCGGACCTCTGAAATATTGAAAATAAATTGTTTTGGGTTCTAGAATCAAAATGATTAAATTATTGGCATGTCTAAACATTTTAGATGAATTTAACGAAAAAAATCAGTGAAACTTAGTTGGGACTCGAAACGACGTAGGTATTAAATAGGGAAATTGCACTGTTCTAAGGATATTAATATTCGTTGCCAGGCAACGGTAGTCTGTAGTTCATAGAGTTTGACTACTGGCTAAATTATATTCACTGAAATTAAAATACCAGTCCAACTCTATGAACTACGAACTACTGTTGCCTGGCAACGAATATTAATATCCTTCGAACAGTGCAATTTCCCTATTTAATACCTACGTCGTTTCGAGTCCCAACTAAGTTTCACTGATTTTTTTCGTTTAAATTCATCTAAAATGTTTAGACATGCAATAATTTAATCATTTTGATTGTTCTCTAGGTGCTGGAATACTCGTATTATTTCACTTATTTCTATCTCAAAAACAAAAAAACTTATTGGAACGTATTACATCAGATTAAATATTTTCTTGAGGATTCACATTGTTGATATTTGCAGCTCCATTTACAAAGTAATCACTGTAATCCTTCACAATTTCCCGTGGGTCTTCAGAAGGCAATATTTGCTTTCTAGACTGATATTCACCTGTTAAAAACTTCATCACACCCCAAGTTGTTTTAGCCTTACTGTCTGAGTTTATTTTTTATTAGCTATACATTTTTGTTTAATTTCTGTTACTTCTCTATCGTATTGGTCCTCAGTTGTTTTATATTTTTGAAGATGAAGATTTTTTTTTCAGCATCTACAGACGGGCTGCTACGTCGGAGTACCGGGCAAGATTGCCAAGATACCTACAAGAGCTACTATCTCACAATTCTAATTGTTTCCATATATCAGTGATGCATTTGGATATGGTAAATGTAGGGACGTTATATTTTCGTCAGCTTAGCACATTGATTACTTGGAAGGTGGGTCTTTTTCATAAAATATACTCTAAGACTTTTCATTGCATCTGCTAGTCAGTTGATTAATACGCGTTTTCAGTTTTCTCCTTGTGATTCTTAAAAAGTGTTATCAATAGTGTTGACTTTGGTACCAGCTTTCACTTCTGATCAATTAAGGTAAAATACCATCGATTGCGATCACCTTATTTCAGGTTTGCTCTGAATTGTTTTCGATTTGATCAGTAATTAATTTCAATTCCTGTTGTAAGTTAGTCGTGTTATCAAGCGATTCATTCCCCCGTATGGTGATAAGGAAGGTATAGGATAAATCTGTTATCTCGTTATCAGTTATCTTTCACGTGTTGCGGTGTAGATGGTTTTCCGTTCTTCTGAAAATAACTGAAAATAAATTGTTCGCTTACTCCTCGCATTTTTACACCGTTTCTCGATTTCCTCTTTTTCCGTTGTCTACCATAACATCTGTCTGGAGTCTTCCCTATCGACCCAGGGAAGTGAAGAGTCTCAACATATATCCATTTCCTGTCGATTAAACAGCGATGCCACATAACTGTTCTTCTTGTAATAAGAACTTAACAGGTTCTCATCTCTCGATTTCCTGCAATAAATGCTCAAAACTTTTTCATGCATCATGTATGGATCTAACTTCGAGCGACATTAATTTTCTTTCCGAGAAGCAGGAAACTTGGATCTGCCCGATCTGTCAGTCAATGGAGCGCCGACTTAGGAGTAATTCGGCTGGTTCTCGCACGTTTTCTTCTAATGCTTCTGTTGTGGAACTGACTCCGTCAAGATCTGAGGGCAGCCAGGATTCTCCCCTGACTCTGGAGCATTTTCATCAGATGATGAAAAGAATTAGCGAGGTTGCTTCCAGTGTTCTTCGAATAGAAGAGCGTCAAAATGAAATTTTCAGTCAATTAGCTGCCTGTTCCGCATCCATCAACAAGCATTCGGAGTTATTATCCAACCAACAGCAATTATTAACTGCACTTGAATCGGATATGTCAAGTTTGAAAGATGATGACCTATCGGGCCAAATAAAAAATGCTTCGGCTAAAATTGTAAGCCTTGAGTCTAGAATAGACGGCATATCTGTTGAAAATACACCTGATTTGATACCAGAGATTATGAAAAGAGTGGAAAAATCTCACAATATAATAATTGTCAATTTGTCAGAGAGTTCCAACGACGAAAAGTATGCAGTTGAGGTTGTTGAGCATATACGTGGTTCAGCGAGTAGGTTCATGTCCAATATTTCACGTCTTCTTGAAGAAGATGCAAGTAAACCTATATGGCTTAGGATTTCCTTTTCTAATGCTGATATTGTAAGCAAAATCCTCAGGGGCAAGAAATCTTTGCATGGAATCCCACATTTTCGTGACATAATCATACGGGACGACAAAAAAAAACAGGTAGCAGAACTTAAAGCACTCCGTGTAGAATTCCGTAGGAGACAGGAGGATGGTGAGAATAATCTGACAATAAAATATGGCAGAGGTCGACCAGTTATCGCATCGACATCGAAGGCCCAATCTAAGTCTTCCTCAAAAAACCAGATACCCTAAATTCGTGGCCTGCTGTCTATACCAAAGCCCAGTCTTTACTGTACAAATTCAACGAGTTGCTCACCGTCATCCAAATAAGAATACCATTAATTATTTTTATAACCGAAACTTGGTTGCAGTCTTCCATTTCCCTCACCAGATGCCCAACTGAGAATTCACCATCATTTCCATATGCGGACCTCATCATCAACACAGCGCTTCAACAAATAGTGCAAGAGCCCACTAGGTACAGACATGGGCAGAATCCTTCTACACTGGACCTCATCTTCATATCTGACAGCAATCTTCTCTCCGAGCTTTTGTATATGCCCCCTCTTGGCAAATCCAAGTTGAAGTTTGACCTGCAGTTTTTTAGTCCATGTACAACAAAAAAACAAACCAAAGTTTTCAAGAGGACTGATTATGAGGGGGTTTCGGCGGTGTTGGGGAGCTTCGATTGGTCAGATTTGTTTTTCTGGCGATGAGGGCATGGATGTTCTATGAGAAGTTTCTCAGGATTGTACTGGATGATGTTTCTTCTAACACTTATTCCAAGTCAGTGACTCACAATCCTAAAAAGCCATGGATAACACTTAGTCTTTACAACTCGATTAAGGTTAAAAAGACTTTATGGCAGCGTTATGTCAGGAGTGGATCTGATGCTGACTACCCCAATCATCGAAATTACTCAAACCACTTGTCATCTTTAATCAGGTCTGTCAAAGCCATCTGTCAGTCTGTTGTCTGAGGGGAACCGAAAACGATTTTTTAAATATGTCCGAAGTACTTCCGATAGCAAAGTCTCTGTTCCCCTGGTGAAGAATTCATCTGGAGAGCAGTGCAGTAACTATTCTGAATCTGCTGATGTCCTTGCAGAAACGTTTTCCTCCCACTTTACCGAGGAACCTAAGTCGGCCATACCTCCCTTGCTCACTCCTCGATGTCCTAGCTTCCTTGATCATGTACCTCTGTCAGCGGCCATTGTTGAGAAGTATCTTTCCAGCCTGAAGGTCACTGTTGCTCCTGGTAGTAATGGAAATACATGTTTCCTCCTTTCGCGATGTTCTGATGCTTTTGCCGAACCTCTTTTCCATCTATTTCAACGGTCAATGGTAACTTCCTCACTACCTACACAATGGCGTTCCGTATCTGTGACACCCGTATGGGGATAAAACTTCTCCTTCCAACTACCGCCCTATAAGTCTTGTGTCTACAGTTTCTAAAGTATTGGAAAGAATAATTACTGACATTCTCGATTTTGCTAGGTCCAATAATTTGATACCTGATGTTCAGCACAGTTTTCTTTCAGGTTGCTCAACTGTGACGAACCTTCTCATGGCAATGAATGACTGGTGTAGGTATCTGGACGATGGTATTGCGATCGATATTATCTATTTAGATTTCGCCAAGGCATTTGACAGGGTTCCCCACCGTCGTTTAATTCATATGTTGGAGCATATGGGAATTCGAGGAAGATTGCTCTCATGGATAAAGTCCTTCCTCAGTCACAGAACGTTCAGGGTGAGGGTTGGAGGTGGTTTTTGTTCACGTTACCAGTGGTGTGCCTCAGGGTTCTGTTCTTGGTCCTATACTTTTTTTACTGTATACAGCGGATCTCCCACAGTCCATAGTTTCACAGTGTCTCCTGTTCGCCGACGATGCAAAATTAAACAGTGTTCCGTCCCTTACTTCTAATCAACTGCAGTCGGACCTGAATAATGTTGTTCTCTGGGTGGAAAAATGGTTGCTGCCTCTCAATACAAACAAGTGCTGTGTTCTACACCTCGGCAAAAACAACCCAAGTCTTCCGTATACACTGGGTGGACGGTCTCTCACCGTAGTCCGGAGCCATCGTGATCTTGGGGTAAGCGTCAACCGTGATCTTGACTGGTCAGAGCACATAACGGAGGCTTGCAGTAGAGCTAAGAAAGCGGTCTTTCTCATTCAGCGAAATTTCGCAGGTTGTAGTGTGTAGACTGCAAAATTGCTGTACACATCGTACGTGAGGCCAATCCTGGAGTACGCTGGACCAGTTTGGTGGGTCGCTCTTAGACATGATTCGTAGCTTCTATAGTCTGTTCAGAGATAGTGCATAAGGATCCCATTTTCCAGTTTTTCTCGGGCGAGGTACGGAGCAAGAATGAGATTATTCGAGCTAACTAGCTTCGAGGACCGGCGTGCCAGGGGTGATTTAATAGTGGCTTTCCGGTCTATGCGTGGATTTTTCGGTGTGAACATCTATTCCGTTTGAATACAAACCATCTTCGCGGACATAATTTCAAGTTAGCAAAGGAATCTTTCAAGACCACCTGCCGGATGAACTTTTTGTTAAACCGAATTTTCGACACATGGAATCGTCCCCCGAACGAAGTAGTCTCGTAGTCAACGCAGCAAGTGTCAACCAATTTAAAAACATGTACGACCGACAGAGGAGAATTACTTAATATTGTTTCTGTAACTAGCATAAGTTTTATATATTTTTGTATTGAGTGTATAGGTTTAACCTCCACTCTTATTTCTGATAATAATAATAATACTCTGTCATGTACGATGGCTAGGTGTTGCATACCTTTACTATTTTTTTTTGCGGGATTTACAGTCTCTTAACTGAGGCATGCGGATGGTGGACACAAATTTTGTTAATGTTGTTCTAATTTTTATGCTGAGTTCTTCTTTTCAGTTGCGGACCACCCTACCACACCGATCGAGTACCTACACCATGAGTTTATTGCGCTAAAAAGCGTCCTGGAGTTAAGTCCAGCTTTTAACACCAGTCTCAGTCTCTTCAACATTTTTTCTTCACGGCGATCTTCACCTTCTTAGGACTTTAGTTCTTCTGAATCTATTCATATGATTCTTGGGGTCCCATTCGTTGGTAAGTATATTTCTTTCTTCTTCTTTAATCTTCTCTCGCTTGACGTGAATAACTGCACATTTTCCATACCCATTTCCATGCAGATTGTTCGACTGAAGGATTAGACGATGCTTAGCAGCTTTTTGAATTCTTTCGCATTGCGGGCGTATAACTTTAGATTGTCCATAAATAGGCGGTAGTTGATTCTGATGTTGCGTTCGCTGTTGATTATGAGCTATTTAGCATTTGGCTAAGAGGGTTCAACGCTAGACAAAACGACGAGGGGCTCAAGGTGTCTCCTTGGAAGATGTTTCTCCTGATTTTAATCTCAGCCGTTTGGTACTCTCCATTTGGCGTTTTTACAAGGAGGTTTGTGCGCCAAGTTTACATAAAATGTTCGTGCAAATTAACCACCTAATCGGATACACCATATAGCTTAAAGACTTTGAGGAGCCAAGAGTGCGATACGGAATCGAAGGCATTTTTATAGTCTATCCATGCGCAGCTTTCTTTTGACTTCCTTGGTAATGATGTTATCTACGTTCAGGAGCTCCTTACAGCTCATTGCATCCCTACGACAGCCATTTTTTCTTCAGTCAGTATTTTGTTTGCATTAACATGCTTCCACAGACGACGGTTTATGGTGCCTGTGAATATCTTATAGATGGTAGGTGAGCAAGTAATAGGTCTATATTTTTTGGGGTCGTGGGCATCGCCTTTTTTTGGGAGCATATTTGTTATTTTCAAGGTGAAAAACTCGGGGATCTTGGTTGTATTATCCAGAGCGTCCTGGAAAGCAGACCTCAGCGCAGGTTTCAGGCTAGAGAAATGCTTCCACCAGTAATTGTGTATCTTATCCACTCCTGGAGCTGACCAGTTACTCAATTTCTTCAGCACATAGTTGGTATTATGTTCGGAGATTTGTATAGACCGCATTCTATATTCAGATGTGTTGGATTCGACGTTTTCTGTTACAAATTCCTCGTTATGCAACCCATTGTCAGCCCAGATGTTATTACAGTAGCCGTATATCTCTTTAGGCTTTGACGGTTCTGATTTGTCATTTGGTCCTGTTTCCAGATTGCGGAAGAGTTATATCTGATTTTTGTAGAAGAGCTGGTTATTCTTGTATCTCAGCACTCTTTCATTTAACCGTCTAAGTCTATTTCCCAGGGCTTTTAGCTTCTGCTTCAGCTCGCTCATCACACCCTCTATGTGTTTCACAAAACCCTTGTCTTTGGTCTTGATAGGGTACTCAGATGCCACTTTTTCAACTGACTCCTTCAGTTTTTTGAAGGGACTGAAAGCATCAAGGTAGCTGTGGAATACACCTATTTTTTTCGCCTTTGTTATTTTTTTTTCTAGGCGCCTTGTCCACGGTGGTTTCTGAGGCGTTCTAATGGAGTTTCCATAGCTTATCCTACCACCCTGACCACTCCAGCGTAAACGTAGTTGCTGCCTTTGTGACATGCTCGGTTTACCGATTCCACCTTTTCTAACATTTCCCTGGTCCCTTTCATTTTAGGTGTATTCGGTATTTTTTCAGTGCAATTCCCCCGAACAGTAAAGGGTTTTGTTAGTGCATGGCCTTAGTCTCAAGATGGATTTGGCTCTGGGGTCGGTAAAGAATGACAAGACGCGTGATTCTCTCATCAATAATTAGATCGTGGTCGTCTACCCATCTTGTTGCTCCGGTTGGCAGGAAGCTTCTTTCCATCATGTACAGTCCCTCGAATGTGAACTATTTATCTCACTCTATTCGACAAGGGGTTGCTGTAGGACTGTTTACTAGATTCAATATGATTCCATATTTCGGCATTGGCGGTATCTCCTAGTTGTTCTCATCTCCATATCTGCAGCCATGTAGTGAACGCGCATGAATATAATGTTATCTTCCTCCGACCATCGCGTTGGCCTATTCTGTGTTGGACCAGAAGTGAGACATGACAAATCCACATCTGAACCAATTACCCTTGTTTTATAATTTTTTTAAATTTTCAATCTTTTGAGTGATCTCTAGAATATTAAACCGATTGTGTTGAGATTGTGCATTTATATATTTGATATGAATCTCAAGTTCGATATGAAGTTTTGTGGAAAAAATCTCATTGCAACGCCTATGAACGAGAGCTCAAAAGTTCCTGCTCAGGGCTTTCTTTGAATTTTTTTAATGACTCTTATATAATAATATGATTGATTTAATGCAGACATTTTCGAGAAATGAAAAGGATTTTTGATTTTTCAAATCTGAACTGAGATCCAAGGTTTTATCATCTGACTTCTGCTGATTTAAAAAATATATCACGTGCCGCTTTTCACTCCAATAATACATGAGGAAAAAATTGAATACTCTTTCCTGCTTCTCTATTCACTCTCAAATTATGAGTAGGCTATAGATTGCTATAAAAGCTGTAAAATATGCATTATTTTTTGAGCATCTTTGATAGGAATAACTGATAACTGAAACGTTTAAAAATAATACTGGTTTTTCCGGAAATTAAAAAAGTCAATATGTTTATTATCCTAATGAAATACTTTTGTGAAAAAAATAATTATAGTTAACGATGGTATATTTGTCAATATTACTGACTTTTTTGATTCTTTCGTCAATACAAAAAATATTGTTGAATGGATTTCTTTCTTTAAATTATTTTTGGATACTTTTTATGGGATTCATCCTGTTTGTGTTCCTTTCACTAATGAATAAATAAATAAATAAAAAACAGCTTTTGTGAAATTTTTGCTGTTCAGTTTTGTTTTCAGAATGCTTCTCATTCTTCTGGTGAACTCAGCTGTTAGCTCATCTTTCATCACGCGTTGATCTATTCTTTGACATTGTTTCATTCCTTAGTATTTATATGGATCTCCTCTTAACATTGCCTTTACTTCCTTTCCGTAGGACAAGACGATATGTTTCTGCTGTATTTTACCCGCTGTTATATTTAGGGAACGATATTTATCCACTCCGAATTCCATTCCGACATCTTTGGAAAACTTCTCCACAATTGAAAGTAGACACTCCAGTTGTTGTCTGTTCGCTGCCATCAGTTTCAGATCATCGACAAACAATAAATGGTTCATTAATAATTTGCCTGTATTGCCTTTTATGTTGAATCCCTTTCCAGAGGATTTGAGAATGTTCGATAGTGGATTCATAGCCATACAAAACAACAGAGAACTCAGGGAGTCTCCCTGAAAGATTCCTCTCTCGATGTACACTGTACCTGTTTTAGTGTTTGTTCCACAGATTTCGATGTTAGTGCGCCAAGTTGACATAGCGATTTTGAGAAAGCTCACTATTCTCGGATCAACTTTATAGATCTCTAATATTCTTATGACCCATTCATGCAGCATGGAGTCGAAGGCTTTTTTGTAGTCCAGATACGCCGTGAACAGAATTCTTCTTTTTTTTATGGGCTTGGTTGCAAACTATAGAGTCAATTATCAATTGTTCTTTCGACCCAATTGTCCCTTTACATCATCCTTTCTGTTCGGAGGCAAGTATTCCATTTCGTTCACAGTGGGAGTATATTCGCCGAGTAATGCACGATGTTATGAGCTTATACGTATTTGGAAGGCAAGTTACTGGTCTATACGTTTGAACTTTCGGGATTTTTCGGTAGTAGATAAGTGACATAAGTAATTATTATTATTATATTGTAGAAAAGGGAATTTTCTGTCGAAGAACTTTTGAATATGAAACTTAGTGTGACAAATAACAAGGCAGATTATTCAATTCCTAATCAGAACACTATCATTGAATGGCTTCTCCTAGCATAAGTGCATTTTTTATTTCTTTTATGCATTATAATTCGATAGTTCAAAATGTTGACATGAAAATCATCAGTAATTTTCCGTTTTGCGCTACTTGAATGATTTTCAATATAAAAGACATCTAAACTTACGAAAATCTCGCCGATTCCATCTGTAGTATCCGATGTTGAAACGCTGGAATCGAAAGATCCGGTCTGATGAAGTACGCTTGACGGTGCTTGGACTCCAGCTAACTCACAACACTGTATGGGATCCTTCATCCATTTTTCTAATAGAAGTTCTCTAGACCATTCTGAAAATAATTTCTGTTATAAATTTCATAATTGAATTCCAAATGCAGGAAAAGCGATTTGACTAATTACACGTGATCGAACAATAACCATCACTTAATAAAAAAGAAAAAAGAGATTATTCAAATTATTGGTATAATTTTCCCAGAGCTAATTTTTTATACAATAAAATAAACCACTTTCTCTACAATTTAATAGAAAATACATAAATGAACTGTTTCATTTTTGTAGATCCAAACATGAATATCGTTCATTCAAATATAGCTTGGTCTAAGTATATGAGAAAAAAATTTGTTTGAGCTTACTTCATTTCAAAATTACTTCTATTGTTCATAACTGACTATTGATTGGGAAACTCAATGAAAGTTTATGTTCTTATTTATATTTTGAAATTTTCAATACCCGGGGTATTTGAATGTTGTGCTTTAGAGTGTTTGTTAGGAAAATTGAAGTTGATTATTGTATGTGTGTATAGGCCTGATACACCACCATTGGCAAGTGCAGATGTTTTCTTTGAAAAATTAATTGAAATTCTAAAAATTTTAAGTCAGGAAAAAAATAATGCAATTGTCATTGTTGGAGACTTTAACTTTGATTTCCTCAGGGTGGAAAATAAGAATACTAATATGCTTGTTACAATTGTTGAAAGTTTTAATTTAGAAGTTTTAGTAAATGAGCCAACTAGAACAACTTATCACTCAGCCACATGCTTGGATAATGTTTTTACTAACGTAGAGAATAGATCAATAGAAGTTATACAACCGCACTTGTCAGACCATTCAGCGCAAATACTTTCTATTAATATTGAGGACAAACAACAAGAACCTATTAAGAAATTAGTTAGAAAATATAATGAACAAAATTTTCGTTGCTTTTCGGAAAAATTATTATCATTTGACTGGACACATTTTTATGAATTGAAGATGATAAAATAGATGAGATGTGGAATTTCTTTTTTAACAGATTTGAGTACATGTTTGAGAGTTCATTTCCCGTTACTGCCATTAAACTTGGGGACAGCACAGTTTTCAATCTCACAAATTCTAATCCAATGATTTAAAGAACAAACTCAGTGCACTGTCCATGATATCGCAAAAAGGCCGAATACTCTCAACAATACAAACAAGTTAAGAAGGAATATGATCAAAAAATAACACAGTTAAAGCAGGAATATATCGGTGGTGAAATTATTAAATCTAATAATAAAACAAAAACTACTTGGGGTCTGATAAAATCTCTAACTGGTAAATGTCATTCGAGACCACAAATACTCCCCTCAGGAGACCCACAGGAAATAGTTAATAATTTCAATAGTTATTTTGTGAATGTAGCCTCTGAGAATGTAACTAATCCTGCACAAGATCAAGCCAAAGTGAAATATAAACGTGTAGAAAGTTCATTTTATATGTTTGAGATAGAGAGTACTGAAATCTTGAAAGTTGTAGAAAAGTTAAATAATTCCCTTTCTGCAGGATATGATCAGATACCTAGTATAGTTATAAAAAGGGTTATTCATCTTGTGGTTGAACCTTTGAGATATATTATATATAAGCTTTGTAGAAGGTAAATTTCCATCGGCACTCAAATTATCGGTTATAACACCTGTATATAAATCTGGTTCGGTAGATGATCTGGGGAACTACAGGCCTATAAATTTGTTAACAACATTTTCAAAGATATTCGGAAAGATTCTGGTAGATCGACTCTTTAAGTTCTTCAAAAAACATAAAATTATCTGTTCCTCTCAACATGGTTACATGAATACAAAAAATACTACTACAGCAATTTTTGACCTCGTACAGAAGTGCTAGAAGCATTAGAAAATCGTGAAATTCCAGTTGGCATATTCCTAGGCTAAGGCGTTTGATTGTGTGGATCATGTTAAGTTATTAGAAAAATTGGAATCATATGGCATTAGAGATAAGCAGCTTTTGCTTATTCAAAGCTACCTAGAAGGCCGTAAACAGAAGGTACGTGTTACAGTTGACACTGAAACTTTTTCCTCAGATGATAAAGAGGTTGGGTTTGGAGTACCTCAGGGTAGTGTTCTTGGGCCCCTATTGTTTATAATTTATATGAATGATCTTCCTTTAAATGTCGACCAGTTGTTATACCTGGTCATTTATGTTGATGATACAAATATTATTAAGATTATTAATGACATCTTGAAGTTGATGGAACAATTGAATAATGCCTATACAGAAGTGAAGGAGTGGTGCTTGACAAACAGCTTAAAATTGAATACTGAGTGCATGACGTTTCATAGTGAAAGATCAAAATAAGACCACCAGATGAAATCTCACTTGATGACACTCAAATAAAAATGACTGGTTGTGTAAAATTTCTTGGGGTATATGTTGATTCTAACTTAAAGTGGAAAAATCATATAGATTATTTGAGTAAAAAATTAAATTCAACTATTTATTCCATCAATGTTCTGAAAAAGTCTGTGGACGTTCCTACCTTAAAGATAGTTTATTTCACCAATTTTCAATGACTCTTGTCATATGGTATTGTATGCTGGGGAAACAGTTCCTGCTGTACATGCCTTTTCGTAAAACAAAAGATGGCTTTAAGATCTATGCTGAACATGAAATATAGGCAGACATGTAGGGGTGTTTTTCGGGCTAACAATATTCATACTCTTACGGGACTTTATGTTTATAATAGCATTAAGTTTTTGATTCAACATCAAAACATATTTGATCAGCATAAAAATAAAAATACTAAAACCAGGCAAGTTGATCAATATTTCTATCCTGTGCATAATATGGCAATTACATAAAATAATGCGATGTACATGTGTATCAAATTATTTAACGCCCTACCAAAACAACTTCGTTTGTTGATGAATGAAAAAATCTTTATTAGAAAATTGTTTTCCTTTGTTATGAATTGTGAACCCTACAATGTGCAGGAGTACCTTGATTACTGCAAAATAAACAATAGTTGTACTTTCGTTTGACATTATTTCTATGTATCAATTATGTACTATGAAATGAATAAATATTATTATTATTATTATTATTATTATTATTATACAGTAGAGTATATTTCAGTAGCTACAGAAAAGTTTTTCACATAGAAATGATATTTGCATCTATCGGTCTTTTTCAATTCAACCGCAATTTTAAGTTCATGAGGCTAAAAAATACATTTCTTTCAAAACCTGATAGTGATACCAGCGCTACTTTCATATGTGTCTGTACCCAATAAGGAACTAGAGTCTAGTTACTTGTTATATCAGAACACAATATCAGCGTCTATGTCAGAAAAAAAATACATAATATTTATACAATAAACAGCAGTTGAACAATGTCATTAGGTAGCTGGGATATATAAACCTGATCATATTCTTATAGCTATTGTATTCAAATCTTTTCTGGTTTATCATAATTCAATATATATGCTATTGAAACTCCAAAAATGGACAGGCTTTAGATATTCCCAATATATTTGAGAGTTATGGTCTAAAAAGAACAATTCATTCATACACTAGGGAACTTGTATCGACACCAATTTCAGTAATTAAGAAGAATATAACTCAACAACATATAAAGCTTGCATATCTGATCACCTAACTCAAATTATAAGTTTTAACATCAGAATATTCAGCAGGAGGCCTACTTATTTAATCAGAAAATTTTCAGAAAAGAACATCATATTGCTGAGAGAAAGTCTAGAAGAAGTAATCTGAAATGACATATACAACACACCTAATTTGAATGAAAGATATGATGAATTTCTAGAAACATTATAACAGCTCTTATCCACTATAAAAGTCTAATGTCAAATATCAAAAACCTTCTTCTGATTTACTCAGTGAATATATAATGGAATTCTCCAATTGTATAAGAAATATAAAATAGTTATCCGAGCATTCCTGAAAACAATAAAGAGATGGACAGTCAACTCAAAATTACCAGAGTCCAAAATAAACAAGAAACTACCTGAAAAATAATCAAGGAGGAAACATGAGAAAGAAATAAAAAACTATTACGGTATTCCCAACAGCCAACACTTTTCTAACATAGGAGCAAAAATATCTGAACAATTTGGACACAATGCAGAAGACATCCATTAGTGTTTACATAGCACAAAATGCAGGCAGTTTAACTCACTATTTGTCAAACCCATCTCAGAGAATAACACCAAAAAATAAGTCCACGTCTGATAAAATTAGTGCTAATAACTAACATATAATCAATGAGAACTTGCATAGTGGAATATACAGGGTGTCCCGGAAAGAATGCGACAAACGGAAACCATAAATCAAGGACATCAAGGAGGACTTGCATCAAGTGGTTTTAGTCGTTTGAGGGCCTTCATTTGGGATATACAGGCTGATATTCATCTAAAGGCTGAAATTTCAAAGATCAATAACTCTCGAACTATTCGACCGAATTACTTCAAATTCGGAACTTTGGTCACCCTTCACGATTGACATCTTTCAATATCAAAGAAATTGAATAAAGCAGATTCGGAATGAAATAATTTTGGATCTTTTCTATTTTCAGGAATATTGGAACACCCTGTAGGTAAAGCCCTATGCTTTTATTTCATTTCGTAAGCACAAAGAATCAATCAATGAGAAAAATTCAAAATTTCTGCTTGGCACGGTCATACAGGTGATCAAGAAGTGAGCAAAAAACATCACCTCATGAGTGAAATTTCAAAGTTCAATAACTCTCGAATTATTGGACCGAATTATTTAAAATCTGGAAGTTTTGTCACCCTCTACGATTGCCATCTTTCACTATTTCAGATATTGAATACATCAGATCCGGACTAAACAAATTTTGGACTTTTTCTATTCTCATGAATATTGGAACACCCTGTAGGTGAACACTATGTTTTTATTTCATTTTCATAACCACAAAAGATCAATTAATGAGAAAATTAAAAATCTTTGCTTGGTACGGTCATACAGGTGATCAAGAAGTGAGCAAAAACATTACCTCATGGGTGAAATTTCAAACTTCGATAACTCTTAAATTATTCGACCGAATGATTTCAAATTTGAAAGTTATGGCATCCTTTACGGTTTCCATCTTTCGATATTTCTTAAATTGAATAACTCAGATCCGGACTATAAAAATTTCAGACTTTCTCTATTTCCGTGAATATTGGAACACCCTGTACGCGAACATTATGTTTTTTTCGTTATCGTGACCACAAGGAATCAGTTCATAATGAAAATTTAAAATCTCTGCTTGGCTTGGCAACATGGCGATCAATAAACGTTCTCTGAAAGAATCTGTACTCTATAATAAATATTATTTCAAATTCTATAGTTTTTTCACCCTTCTTTTTATGACTGAAAACGAATACTAATGCTTAGGTAGAAAGTTCAGATCAAGAATTCAAATAAAAAAAGAGTGTTCACTCTTCACTCTAAAACAATAAACAGCAAATAAGTTGGAAATATTCGATCTTAAAAAACAAATTGAATGGAAAAATTTTCAAATCAGGAATTGAACAAATTGGTATTCAATCATTCCAATACATTTTGAAGCAAGTTAAAAAGTAGTCTATCAATTTAAGGAAAATTTCAAGAAAGGCAGTATTGAAGGGTGACAAAACTGTAAATTTCGAAGTAATTTCACTGATAAAATCAAGATTTATCTAACTATGAAATTAAACTCTTAAGGTCATGTTCCTAGATCACTCTGTATGACAGTGCCAAGCAGAGACTTTAAATTTTTCTCAATAATTGATTCTTTATGGTTACTAAAATGAAAAAAACATAATGATCACGTACAAAGTGATACACTATCAACAAATATGGAGAATGTCTGAAATTTCTCTAGTCCGGATCTGATTTATTCAAATTCAGAAATATTGTCAGATGGCAATCGTGAAGGGTGACAAAACTTTCACATTTGAAGTCATTCAGTCGAATAATTCAGGAGTTATCGAAGTTTGAAATTTCACTCATGAGATAATGTTTTTGCTCACTTCTTTATCACCCTGTATGACCGTGCCAAGCAGAAATTTAGAATTTTTAATCGATAATTGATTCTTTGTGGTTACGAAAATTCAATAAAAACATAATGTTCACGTACAGGGTTTTCCAATATTCATGAAAATAAAAAAAGTCCAAAATTTTGCTAGTCCGGATCTGATTTTTCAATTTCTGAAATATTGAAGAATGGCAATAGTAAAGGGCGACAAAACTTGCAAATTTGAAATATTTCGGTCCAATAGTTCAAAAGTTATTCAACTTTGAAATTTCAGCCATCAAATGAATATCACCCTGTATATTTCAAACGAAGGCCCTCAAACGATTGAAACTTCTTGATGAGATGAAACGCAGACTTTGGGGAAAGCCGGTCTCAATGCATGAATAGCTCGCGGCCACACTCAGTGAAGAAGGGAGTGAGTTATATATGATAGAATGTAATGGGCGCCAGGTAGAGTAATGCCTGCCAACTCAAGGTAAATGAACTGCTTACTCCTCTACCAGAGTAAGAGTTAACAAAAATTCCTCAAAATTCAAGTCACAATCATTTATTACCAAAACAAAGAAATATGTGCAGTGGTTGATACAATACGAATAAAGATTATCCCCCAAGGGGTAGTCAAAAGGAAAACTCACCAATACACACTACATTATATGAAAACGAATCATCTAAGCTAACCATATAAACCGACCTAAGTCAATAACTACTTTACATAAACAATGGTTCCTGAAGGGAACACCGATCAATTATCCTGTAACAAAATCCTGACCGACCTAAGTCAATAACTACTTTACATAAACAATGGTTCCTGAAGGGAACACCGATCAATTATCCTATCACAAAATCCTGAAGGGATACACGAGCACCCTGGTTGGTACGCTGTAATGAAGTTCAATTTTATAACTGAGTTACTGAGTAATTGATCTTCATTTTAAAATAATTTATTCAAGTTTTCGTTTTAAATTCGTGAATTTTTATTCCGTTCAGAATTAATTCAAAACAATCCGAAAAAAACCGAACATTTAGCGATTGATGTTGTTTTTCATACATAAAACATCGTAGAACCGTCCGCAAGAACAACGCCGATCGCCGATAACGCCGTTTTTTGCACATACGTACGATAAGCCAGTTTTAAGATGTTTTAACCGAGGTACTCTCCTGAAAATTTTAACGTTTCTGCGCCTACCTTTTCCACCCCCCTCCGGAAGATTATAAAAGGCGGGGTTTCCCTACATCGGTAATTAGTTCCGAATTATTTTCTGCTGTAGAAGTACGTTTTTCAAAGTTCCATAATTAGTGTGCCGAATTATTTTCTGCTTGAGAGTTCCGAGATATTTTCTGTTTTATACGCATACCTTATTAAATTAGTTCCGAATTATTCGCTGCTATAAACGTCTTCTAAGTTTTCTTTTTGAGCTTCCAAATTTTCTGAATTCTTTTACGGTTTTTTTTGCTTCAGTGAGTGCTAGTGCAATTGAATTGTAAGTACCGAGCCGATTTATTGCAGTCCTATTTTTATACCTCGTTGAGTCTACCTACATAGCTGTTCCGTCAGATCCTTAACAATACCTTTCCTAGTTTGTCCAGGTATCCGTAGTTAGCCTACTATAGTACGTTTGTCCGTATAACCGGTGCCCGTAGTTAGTCTGTCCTTTATGGCGTGTCACTCATAGTCAGACCGGAGGGCTGATGCAAACCAATGCTATAGTACGTTCAACCGAATACCTTTCCTGCTTTGTCCTGCTCCTTAGTGCCCGTAGTTAGTCTGTCCTGTATGGCGTGTCACTCATAGTCAGACCGGAGGGCATAACCGAACCAATGCTGTAGCAAGTTCGACATATCCTTTTCAACCCTCTAATTTCACCTGGCCAAACCCCAACCTGTTTATACGAGAAACAAGCAAAGTGGTAGACTACATGGTGAATTCTAGGACTGAAAGAATATCGGACAAGTATAACCGTTGTGCACTCTTATACTGACCCCTTTTATTCCTGTTTTCCTGATTTTATCATATATTTGAATTAACCGTTTAAATTAACTCACTTTCTATTCTGGCTGACTCGTACCGGGAAAATCTTTGTTTCTTATGAAAGTGCTCGCAGTCAGACAAAACTGACCAATCTTATATTTTGTATTAATTTCGCTATTTGAATAAACTGTGTAAATTTGCTCTATTTCTGATTTTCTCTGTTATCGCTAATATCTTAGATAACGAAGAACTCTGTCTCTGACTAGCAGCTGCCCTGGTAGGTTTGCTATTCTCCCTTATTAGAAAAAAGAATAGCTGGCGCTCGAGGTAAGTTTCACCGAGAAAACCACGTTACAAGGTAAACGAAGTAAATAATTACAACAATAAGGAATATATAGAATATATAGAAAATGAACCATCCCAATAAGTTTACTTAACTATAATTTCTGGAAAAAGATGGCAAAACTACATTTTATGACAAATTCCAAAATAATAACGTTACAATTCCCCCCTTACTTAAAAAAAAAATTTTTTTCCGGTTAATGACTTTGCCTTTCAGGCAGCTTCGGGACTCAATACAAAACATACAAAACAAACAAAAAGGTCACAATAGGGGTAAATAGTAGGTACGTCGCAGCCAACAAATAACACTAAGTCAAAATCGAGAAAAAAATCGAACTCAGAAATCCATAATCCTCCACACAGGAAAATACCAAAGTCCATATCGACACTCAAGGTCGAGATACTTAATCCTCCATTCGGGAGTCACCACATTAAGGTATATAAATCAAAAGTCGGAAAACACAACAAAATCGACACCCAAAGTCGAGGTACTCAATCCTCCATACAGGAGCCACAAAAATCACAATAGGGGCAATTTAACAATGAGTCAAAATCAAAGAATCCATAATCCTCCACAAGGGAGTTACCATATTAAGGTATAAAATACAAAAGTCACCGTCATATCGACATTCAAAGTCGAATATTTTAATCCTCCATACAGGAGCCACAGAAAAAAATCACCACACATGGCAAATAGTCGTAAATCAGAAATTTAACACAAAAAAAAATCACCAAAGAAAATATCGAAATCGGGAAACCAAAGTCACACTTCAATACAATATAATAAACCTCGTCACCAATTACTGAGGATGTAATGTAGCTATGTTACTACCGTGGAACTGAAAATACAAACGATGTTGGTTGTACTTCAGCCACTGAATGGGGGTAGTGACCACCCTAGTCAATTTATGCTCAAGGCAAGGGACAGCCATCCTCTGCCCCATTACTCATTCACCTACTACCCAGCAAATAATGTAACCACATCCACACTAGATCTATTCATCACCAAAAACACCATTCACAATAAATGATCTAGACCGAGTGAAAAAAATTTCGAAGACAACTCAACAGAGACATAAAACTAACCAACTTACTAACTGATATGAATCAAATAAACAAAATTGTCCGAACTAATACAACGCAGCCTAAAAGAAAAATCTACCACGAAAACTAGAAACGCATCAGGCGATGCAACAAACCCAATGGACCACGTCAAATAATTAATCAACAATAAAAACAGACTGAAAATACGCTGCAGATAAACTAATCAACAAAGCAATACCGACGCTACAAAGACGCTACGAACATAGTTCAATTCCATGATAGGGAAAAAAAAAACAAAAGAATACCACAAAAGCACCGATCAACCACTGCAGGTCAGTTGTTATTGACTTTGGCCCCACGTTGGGCGCCAATTTGAAACGTTGACTTTGGGGAAAGCCGGTCTCAATGCATGAATAGCTCGCGGCCACACTCAGTGAAGAAGGGAGTGAGTTATATATGATAGAATGTAATGGGCGCCAGGTAGAGTAATGCCTGCCTACTCAAGGTAAATGAACTGCTTACTCCTCTACCTTAGTAAGAGTTAACAAAAATCCCTCAAAATTCAAGTCACCATCATTTATTACCAATTCTCCTCGAAAACGTGGGGCCAAAGTCAATAACAACTGACCTGCAGTGGTTGATCGGTGCTTTTGTGGTATTCTTTTGTTTTTTTTTCTTCCCTATCATGGAATTGAACTATGTTCGTAGCGTCTTTGTAGCGTCGGTATTGTTTTATTGATTAGTTTATCTGCAGCGTATTTTCAGTCTGTTTTTATTGTTGATTAATTATTTGACGTGGTCCATTGGGTTTGTTGCATCGCCTGATGCGTTTCTAGTTTTCGTGGTAGATTTTTCTTTTAAGCTGCGTTGTATTAGTTCGGACAATTTTGTTTATTTGATTCTTATCGGTTGGTAAGTTGGTTAGTTTTATGTCTCTGTTGAGTAGTGTTCGAATTTTTTTTCACTCGGTCTAGATCATTTATTGTGAATGGTGTTTTTGGTGATGAATAGATCTAGTGTGGATGTGGTTACATTATTTGCTGGGTAGTAGGTGAATGAGTTATGGGGCAGAGGATGGCTGCCCCTTGCCTTGAGCATAAATTGACTAGGGTGGTCACTACCCCCATTCAGTGGCTGAAGTACAACCAACATCGTTTGTATTCTCAGTTCCACGGTAGTAACATAGCTACATTACATCCTCAGTAATTGGTGACGAGGTTTATTATTTTGTATTGAAGTGTGACTTTGGTTTCCCGATTATGATGTTTTCTTTGATAGAGTTTTTTTTTTGTGAAATTCCTGATTTGCGACTATTTGCCATGTTTGGTGATTTTTGTGGCTCCTATATGGAGGATTAATTATCTAGACTTTGAATGTCGACTTTTGTATTTTCCGATTTCGACTTATATTCTTTAATGGATAACTCCTTTGGAGGATTATGGATTCTTTGATTTTGACTTTTGTGATTTTTGTGGCTCCTGTATGGAGGATTAAGTACCTCGACTTTGAATGTCGATTTTGTGAATTTTCCTGATT
Organism: Propylea japonica; assembly: GCA_013421045.1. Classification (NCBI taxonomy): domain Eukaryota; kingdom Metazoa; phylum Arthropoda; class Insecta; order Coleoptera; family Coccinellidae; genus Propylea; species Propylea japonica. The sequence continues at coordinate 86,737,176 of CM024240.1, forward strand.
TTTGACTTATATAGCTTAATATGGTAACTCCTTTGTGGAGGATTATGGATGTCTGAATCCGATTTTTTTTTCTTCGATTTTGACTTATTGGTTTATTTACCCCTATTGTGATTTTTTGTGGCTCCTGTATGGAGGATTAAGTATCTCGACTTTGAGTGTCGATATGGACGAGACTTTGGTGTTTTCATGATTTTTGATTTGTGTTCCTTGATTGGTAGCTCCTTTGTGGAGGATTATGGATTTCGGAATTCGATTTTTCTCGATTTTGACTTAGTGTTGTTTCTTGATTGCGACGTACCTACTATTTACCCCTATTGTGACCTTTTTGTTTGTTCTGTATGTTTTGTATTGATTCCCGAAGCTGCCTGGATGGCAAAACCATCAACGGAAAAAAATGGACCTTCAGTCATTTTTTTTTCAATAAGGGGGGAGTTGCAACGATATTATTTTGAATTTGTCATAAAATGTAGTTTTGCCATCTTTTTTCAAAAATTATTAGTTGAGTAAACTTATTTGGATGTTTCATTTTCTAAATTTCCTCATTGTTGTAGTTATTCACTTCGTTTACCTACCTTTTCGAATTGTTTTCCCTCAGAAGACGGTTTGTTTATTATTTAAATTGTGAGGTTAGTGGTGTTGTCATTTTTGGTTAGTTCATTATTATTTGGCCTCAGTAAAGTACTTCGGAAAATCGTGGAAGAATTATAGAAATGGATTTATAGAGACCCTCTTCTGGTATAAACTGCGTAGATTATTAGTACCGTAATGATTCCTTTATATTATTTTGGTTTTGATGTGTTTTTCTTATTCTTCGCTATGACAACTGATAGGCTTTGTGAACTTTGAGTGCCCGGAAATTTCTGTGTGACTGTCAAAGCCGACATTTTGTGAATGCGGAAATCTTGTTGGAAGGTTTGAGACATTTTCGAAGATAAATTTTGAATCTAGATTCATCATCGTTGTGAGGGATTATAACTTCGAGTGTCATTATTCCCTGAGGAGTATTTTGGAATATTTTGGGAAATACGTTTTATACGTGATCATAAACTTTTCCACAAGGAATTCGTTAGGTATGCATACATTTTCTATCTTGAACCAGTTGTCTTACCATCTTCTTTTAATAGGTTGTTGTGTAGCGAATATTATTGGAATTATTTGGAACAAATTCTCGACTGAATTGGAGGTTGAACCTATCTCCCTCGAACAACAGAGGTAACTAAGATATCCTTTATAGCTTATGAACCGTTTCTTATAGTATTTTGTTAGGGTCCACGTATCTGGGTGTATCTCCACGTATCGGGTGTACCTGAGTTCCACGTGACAGGTGTTGAGTACAGTTTCCACGTACCTGGCGTTATTGGGGGTAACCTGTCAGTTATTCCACGGTATTGGAGGTAACCTGTCAATTATTCCACGTGCCTGGCATGTCTTCTTGGCTGAATTATCTATGTACCTGTCAGTTAGAGGTACTAACGAACCTGCCAGTTAGAGGTATCGATTGGCATCCACTTGCCTGTTATTGGTTGGAGCTATCTATGTTCTGGAGTAGTTTGTGAAGGTAACCAGTGTGTAGCCCTGGCTTTAACATTGTAAATTGTTGGTTTTTCTATTTTGATAATTTGTGATATTGTTCTGTAAGGTAATTTTATATATGGTTGTGAGCAATTATAATGAGGTGCACTTCATAAGTTGCGTTGGGTACCAACCAGGGTGCTCGTGTATCCCTTTAGGATTTTGTGATAGGATACTTGATCGGTGTTCCCTTCAGGAACCATTGTTTATGTAAAGTAGTTATTGACTTAGGTCGGTTTATATTGTTAGCTTAGATGATTCGTTTTCATATAATTTAGTGTTTATTAGTGAGTCTTCCTTCTGACTACCCCCTTGGGGAAAATATTTATCCGTATTGTATCAACCACTGCACATATATTTTTGTTTTGGTGATAAATAATTGTGACTTGAATTTTGAGGGATTTTTGTTAACTGTTACTCTGGTAGAGGAGTAAGTAATTCATTTACCTTGTGTAGGCAGGCATTACTCTACCTGGCGCCCATTACATTCTATCATATATAACTCACACCCTTCTTCACTGAGTGTGACCGCGAGCTATTCATTGTATTGAGACCGGCTTTCCCCAAAGTCAACGTTTCAACTTCCTCCCTGATGTACTTGATTCATGGTATCCTTTTGTCGCATTCTCCTCGGGACACCCTGTATAAACTACCGTTCAATATCTACTTTACCAGTTTTCTCAAACATTCCAAAAATGGTGCTGGCTGAAAAACTTTCCTCTTTTTCGGGCGAGCACAAATATCTTAAGAATGCACATTATGGTTTCAGGTAAAACAGATCCACAATAGATGCTGTGGAAGACCTTTATTTCTTCATTTTGGATGGTTTTCTGATGCGCAAAGAAACAATAGCTCAATTTTGTGATTTAACAAAGGCCTTCGACTGTATGAACCACGAAATACGCTTGGATAAACTTGAACACTTAAGTGTCAGAGGAGGGGCCCTATAATTATTCATATTTCACCTTTTCAATCGTAAACCGATGACATCGCACAATCACGAAAACAGCTCAACAGCAATTATGGTACATGGCATACGACAAGGATCGATAGTAAGTCCACTACTATTCATCATCTACATCAGCGATATTCCTGAAGGTCATTTGCAAAATCGTACTTTCTGCAGATGATACCGCGTTGGCCACAAGAGCACATAATAGGGAAGTACTAGCAGAAAGATCTGAGCAAGTGAAAAAAAAAGCACTTGGGTGGTTCACTGCCAACAAGCTATGTCTACAGTTCGTACAGATGAAATACTCTTTTTTGGCCATCCAGTTTAATGTACACTTTACATGGAAGGCACAGATAACACAACTCAAATGCAAACTTCAACCAGCAATATACAGGGTGTCCAGGAAATAACTGTACATACTCTTGCCAGATATAGAGTTGCACTAGCTGACTACTGATTAACTATAAAAAATTAATTTCTGGATTTCCCTAGAAAACTACAGGGTGTTTTTCCAACTTCATGGAAATACTCAGACCATCATAAAATCCAAACTTATTGACGGATATTAATTGAAACTTGGAAGGTTATTGGCACATGCCTAGGTCGAGTCTGAAAGATATCAATTATTTCATTATTCCAGGGCCCGACTCATTAATCCTCATTTGAAGTGTTCAGGGTAAAAAAATCACTTTGTATTTCGAATTACGAATAATTGATTCGCTTTTTAGAAAGAAGCTAAATTATGCCGTCAATAAGTTTGGATTTTATGATGGTCTAAGTATTTCCATGAAGTTGGAAAAACACCCTGTAGTTTTCTAGGGAAATCCAGAAATTAATTTTTCATAGTCAATCAGTAGTCAGCTAGTGCAACTCTATCTCTGGTAAGAGTTTGTACAGTTATTCCCCGGACACCCTGTATGTATGCTATTAGACGAAAGAGCCAAATAATCAACCATCAGGCAGAACTACAAGGTTGTTATGCACTATTTCATGCTACATTGACCTATGGCTTGGAAATCTGGGGTTTTTGAAGTTACCTAACGGAAATTTTAATAACCCAAAAAGAAGCAGTTAGAGCTATTGTAAGCCAATCTTCACCAAATACAATATGCTGATAATTACAGCTGAATTCATCATCAAATCATTCATTGACGTTGCAGCAAATGTGGAACAATACTTGAAAATATCGGATTGCCACACCTACAACACTAGGTGAAAGAATGATCCTACTAGACTGGTATAGTGCTTTGATAATTAAATACACATTTAAGTCTGATTGGGATAATTGGAAATTAAAATTTCCTCTTCCGATCCCACGAAATTAAACAATAAAATTTTCAATATGAATCTCTCATTGGATATGATTTAAAAGTTCAAATTGATTCAGGATGAAATTCTAAATATATCATAAAAGAATATTTGATCTCTGCAGAAAAAAAGTTTTATGATAAAAATTAAACTGAAGATGTTTTAAATGATTTAGTGGAGATAGATGTAACAGCCAAAAACATAAATCCTTATGAAATAAACTCCAATGAACATGTGGTAGAAATTTTTTTTTAATAGGTATAGATCATTTAGATTTTAGACTATTATCAAAAATCGGAGATAAATAGGCTTATTGAAAAATACAAAACAATTTTTGCCAAAGAAATATATGACATTGGTACAAAAAACTATGAGGCAAGACTCGATCTAATAACAGACAAATATTGTAGTAAAATTCAAAGATGGAGAGAAAAGCCCCTACATGGAAGACACCTGAACAAGGTCACCCAGGAACATGTCGACATTCCTGCGTCGAACTACTGGCTGACTTCTGCCAGATTGTTTCCTGAGACAGAAGGTTTCCTCCTTGCCATTCAAGATCAAGTATTGCAAACTAAACACTATCAGAAATATATCATGAAGGATAGGAGCCTCACCGACGATAGATGCCAAACATCAGAAACAATCCAACATATTACAGGAGGCTGCCAAATGTTTGCTGGAAATGAATATAAGAGTCGACATGATGCAGTTTGTAAAATACTTCATCAGGAACTCGCCATCTAACTGAAGATTCTGCAGTCCGAAACAATTCCATATTATAAGTATCAGCCTGAAGTAATACTGGATAACCACTTTTACAGGTTATACTGGGACCGCACAGTACTTACAAATTTAATAGTTGCTAATAACAGGCCAGACATAATCCTAGTGAAGAAAAAAGAGAAGAGAGCAATACTTATAGACGTAGCCATCCCGAAAAACAACAATCTACGTCAAAAATATGCTGAAAAAATATCGAAATATCGAGAGCTTGAACTTCAGATCAAAAGGCAGTGGAAAATGTCTAGTACCAGAACCATTCCGATTCTCATATCAACCACAGGAATCATTCCCAAGAGCCTCAAGGCCAACCTCAAGGAGCTAGATTTGGATGAAAACCTTTTCAAAGTGATGCAAAAAGCAGTACTTTTCGGTACTGCTAGAACAGTAAGAAATTTTGTAGATCACGATGGACACCAGGAACAACCATGGAGGGAAACATTGCAAAACCAACTACCACGACATCAACCGAGAAATCCAGGACCGAGCAACGAAGGACGAACCCAGGACCCAGGAGAAGAAGAACACCGAACACGTCAGAGCTCAATCCCCCTGAGACTTGCTAACCGGGATGAGTGAATGTTCCCCATAGTAGGGAGTGTGATAATCGATCGCTCAAGTCGATGATAATAATAACCTTTATTCAATTCATATGACATTTGAATGTACAAGAATAAATGTCAAAAAAAAGCACAAAAGTTAAAGGATTACATTCCTTTCCCTCTTACAGAAATCCATAAATTCTTCTATATCATACGGTTCACATTTCATTATAAATTCATCCAATTTTTTAATGAACAAAATTTCCCTATTTACTTTACGAAATTGCTTTGGTAGAACATTATACAATTTAATACACATATACATAGCATTAGTGTGAGTCACAGTTAAAGAGTGTACTGGATAGAGTTATTGATCAATTTTCCTTGTTTTTAAATTATTATTTTTGAACTTCTCGAATAATTCTTTGTGCTGCAAAAGAAACCTTATGCAATTATAAATGTAAAGTCCAGTCAAGGTATGTATTCTGTGAGCACGGAAAAAGACCCTGCATGTTTGCCTGTATTTCATTCCAAATATAGATCTTATCATCATGTTTTGCCTTACAATAGCCCTCTCACGTAAGAACCCAGGAAGGAGAAAACTAGTATACTTATTACTATATAACATTCAAAAATTTCTGGAAATGTTGTTTAACATTATTGTAAAATGCTATTTTTACTATTTTTGTTTTTTGTGTTCACATATCTTAATGAAGTTGGCAACATATTGTAGAACTCTGGACCGAGATATTGAATACTTCGTTGCAGATGGCTTTTGTAAATAAGTGGCACCCGCAAGTTTTGGTCGCATCGATGTCTAGTGGAAAAGTCATGTTCAATGAGATTTTTACTTCCATTGATCTGATGTATTGAATATTCAGAAATATAAATTTGTCGTAAATTGAGTCTGTTGCATTTTTCAAATAATAATTCTGTGCTATGTGTTTTTCTAAGATTCAAAATGATCTTAAAAATATACTTTTGTATAATTTGCAAGCCTTCCAGAACGGTATCGAACAGGCCTCCCCACACCACCACGGCATATCTTAGCAACGATTCTACAAGGGAATCGTGAATTTTCAGCATGAAGGGAACAGTGTAACGAAGCAAAATAATTTCTATCATTATTTAGTTTCGTTCAATTGAAGTTGACGGAAATCGGGAATTTTTATCACCGCGCTGAAGATGTACGGCAAATTAGATTGCGATTTCTCGATACCGCACACGTGGGGCGGAGCCACCTGTTACCGGCCACACGTGTCCAAAAGGTTTAAAATGCGGGATTCTCCGCTGAATAAGTCAGAGCTGTGCCCAATCAAAGAAAAACATAGTGCCCCGGTGCAATGTGCGAATTGCGGAGGTCCACACACAGCCAACCATAGACTATGTCCTGTCTACCAGAGGTATGTAGAAGGTCGTAATAGAATGTAACCCAACTCGCAAACCCAACCCAAAAAAAACCCAAAGCATACCAACCCTCTCCCAATTTCCACTTCTGAATGCTACTACCCCTCCAAATAACCAAGCCACTACCCCTTCTCAGCCACCTGCTACATCGTACAGCGCGGCAACTAAATCGAATCAATCAAGAGGAAACCAAGATAACTTTTCAAACTTTCAAACCCTTTTATCTGAACTTAATGAGCTTAACGAAATTTGCGACATTAATAAACTCCTTTCATTAGTAGGAGAGCTCAAGCATGTGTTAAAAAATGCCCAGTCCCCACTTGAAAAAATAGCGGCCTTGCAGAAACTTACTGAAGCCTATGGGTTCTAAGCCCATTAAAAAAGACCTCAATATTATATCATGGAATGCTAATGGTATCTCCAACAAAATAGACGAGTTAGACGTGCTCTGTAATGAAATTTAAGTAGAAATAGTCTGTATCCAAGAATCTAGGCTTGGTAAAAAATCTCCACCAAAACTTCCGATTTTTACTTCTTTCACAAAAATCTAACTAAGCACGGCGGTTTAGTCATCTACTACCGTAAGCACCTCAAACCAATCGTTATCCCAACTGAAACCAAAAATATTGAAAGCCTGGCCATCAAAATCAACGACATCATTATCATAAACATCTACAACGGACACAAGACACCCTTAGACCCTAAAGAACTGACGGAACTCCTGTGCCTCGGAAACAGAGTCGTCCTAGCGGGGGACTTCAACGCCAGAAGCACAGATTGGAATTGCCAATCCACAAACCCCAACGGCAAAATCCTCAAAAATTTCCTGAATAAAACCAATTACATACTGAATTTCCCCCAGAACTCATTCACCTACTACCCAGTACATAATGTAACCCCCTCCACACTAGACCTATTCATCACCAAAAACACCATCCTCACATCACCTTTCACAATAAACGCTCTCGACTCTGACCACCTCCCTGTACTCTCCACACTCTCTAAAGCAAATGCCCACCCAAATCCGAACACATTCTCTAACTACGAAACAGACTGGAAAAAATTTCGAACACTACTAAACAGAGACATAAAACTAAACAACTTACTGACTGACGAGAATCAAATAAACGAAGCTATTAGTAACTTGACCGATCTCATACAACGTAGCCTGAAAAAATCCACCATAAAAACTAGAAACACGTCGGACGATTCAACAAACTCAACGGACTACGTCAAGCAATTAATCAACACCAAAAACAGACTGCGAAAAACGTTACAGACCAACTACTCAACAGAACTATACCAACGCTACAAAGACGCCACAAACATAGTCAAAACGACCCTCAACTCCATAAAAACGAAGAACTGGGAAGACTTCACGAAAAAACTGAGCAACTCCAACGATATGTGGAAAATCTCAAGATCACTGAAAATGCGAAACCAAATACGTAACATAACAACACTCCACAGCCAAAACGGACTTATATTTGAAGACGAACACATAGCGAACCACATAGCAGAGACATACGAAAACATACACACCTCCACCGAACACCTATCAGACAGCCCAACCAGCTAAAGAGTCAAGAAATCTGTCAACTCGCTGAAAGAAAAACCCGGCACCACTCCTTCGGACAAACTGACAAATCCCGCAGAAATAAAATCAATAATTAGATACCTCAAAAACAACAAAGCTCCCGGACAAGATAGAATCAGAAACAAAACCCTTAAAAATCTCCCTCGAAAAGCTATAATCCAACTATATTACATATTCAACAGCTGCCTGCAATTGAACTACTTTCCCGACTCCTGGAAAAATGCAATAGTCCTTCCCATTCACAAGCCCTCAAAAGATCCCAAATTTGCCATAAACTACCGCCCAATAAGCCTCCTCTCATCACTCTCCAAAATTCTTGAGAAAATAATACTGAACAGACTGGACGAGCACGAGGACATCAACAACCAAATTATTGACGAACAATACGGATTCAGGAAAAAACACAGTACTATACTACAACTAGCGAACTTAACAGACCAAATAACGAAGAACTATAACGAAAACAAAATAACCGCGATGATAAGCCTGGACATCGAAAAGGCTTTCGACACAGTCTGGCACGACGCCCTTATACACAAACTGATAACAAACAGCATACAAACTTACATAATAAAAATAATACAATCATACCTGACTGGACGGATATTTCAAGTAAAAATTAATAAGACCCTTTCGAAAAAATTCCGAGCGAAAGCAGGAGTCCCCCAAGGTGGCCTTCTATCACCCAAACTATTCAACTACTAGATAAACGACATACCAAAAACGAGCAAGTCAAAGTTATACCTATTCGCTGACGATGCTGCGGTAACAGCAGAATCTTGGTCGAAAAAACAAGTCAACAAATACTTCCAAAACCACATAAACATCCTCCAACACTTCTACCATAAATGGAAAATTAAAATTAACCCTTCCAAAACATCCCTAACCTACTTCACCCACAAAAGACGACATACCACCCCCGAAAGATTAACCCTATACAAACAAGAAGTGAAACAGCAACAATATACCAAATACCTCGGCGTCACGCTAGATGAAAAACTCTCCTTTAACAAACACATTCAAGAAACCTCCAAAAAAGCACATATAGCCCTCAGCAACCTGTTCCCTTTAATCAACAAGCACAGTAAACTAGACTTAAAATCGAAAACCAGACTCTACAAACAGACCGTCAGACCCATCCTACTATACGCCAGCCCTACCTGGAGCATCACGAACAAGACAAATTACAAAAAACTACAAACAATACAAAATAAATTCCTCAGAATAATTCTTAACAAAGACAGAACCACCAAAATAACTGAACTTCACAAACTGACACAAACTGAAATCATCGAACAACTGGTCAGAGCACAAACCTCATCCTTCTTCCTAGACAAAACAAAAAATCTCGCAAAAACCAAGCATCTGGGCAATCACAATAAACTAAACACACCATCAAAATATAAACGGATACACCACCTACTAATGAATTAAATTACCCAATCCTCCTCTCCCATTCACCGTCACTCCACCTGAGCGATAGTTGAGTTTCATTTCGACCGACTACATGCCTCTAGAAAATTTAACATGTAACCTGTAAATAAAAGTAAATAGCAATATAAAACTCTTAGGTAAGCATTCTGTTAGGTACTAAGCTAAACATAATACCCTTAACAAACTGTAACTGTAAATATTTCCCCCTGTAAATATTCCATGTACATAGTTTAGAAAATTTTAAATATAAAGAGCTGAAAAGCCAGTTGAGTTTCATTTCATTGAATAAGTCAGTCGAATTAAACATAACGTCCTGACCAATACTCAAGAAAGTACTAACCGACCAGTCCGTCCAGAAGTAAGTGCCACCAGAGGGTTCTGCAGGGGCAAGTTCAGTTTAGGTATGATTGTTTTAATTCTTATTTGCTGGCTTCGATATTTATAATGTATTTCTCCTGTTGTATTTTCCCGTCCTTCCGCCGCTCGAATTCGCAGAGGTTGTGTAGTAGCTTCAAACGGCCTGCATGACTTGTGAGGATTCGGAGATACGAGATGGTATATGTTAGCTTGAAACGGCACATATATTGTCTTGTATTATCCTCTCTGGTATTACTCGAGTTCCTGGACGTTGTGTAGTAGCTTCAAACGGCCTGCATGACGTTCTGAAATTCTGAGTCGACAAGAGGGTGTATGTTAGCTTGAAACGGCACATACACGGTCTTGTTGTGCCCTTCCGACACCGTTCGATTTTCAGGAGGTTGTGTTGTAGCTTCAAACGGCCTACATGACACCCTGCAATTCCAAATCGACGAGAGGGTGTATGTTAGCTTGAAACGGCCCATACACTGTCTTGTTGTGCCCTTCCGCCACCGTTCGAGTTTCTGGGGGTTGTGTAGTAGCTTGAAACGGCCTGCATGACACCCTGAAATTCTGAACCTGCAAGAGGTTGTATGTTAGCTTGAAACGGCCCATCACCTTCTTGTTATGCCCTTCTGGCATCATTCGAACCCCTGGAGGTTGTGTAGTAGCTTGAAACGGCCTGCATGACATCCCGGAGATCTGATGTGCAAGAACGCGTATGTTAGCTTGAAACGGCCCATATGCAGTCTTGTAAATGCCTCCCTTTATCCTTTCCCACCGTGTGTCGCTTCGGAATATCGAGGTGCATGCCCTAGCTTCAAAAGGCGTGCATGGGCCTCGTAGTTCAGGGCATTAGGGTGGGTGTATGCTAGCTTGAAACGGCGCATATGCTTTCCCTGGTACCGCACTAATTTCCTTTAACCGCCTGTCCGTAAAACCGATTGTTGTTAATATAGCCTGTAGTTGTGAATTGATATATGCCAGTAGGTAAGGATGTCATTTTTGGGAATTTGTTTGTTAGGAACTTGCTCATGTTAGAACCTTCGCTTCCGTACCGTTACTTACTATTTCTTGATTAATTTTCCGCTTGCACTCTCATTCGACTATCATTACCGCTTTTTAATACCGCTTGTAGATATTGCATTGATTATTTTTCTAAGAGCTCTCACCGCCGACATAATGCTGCATGTTACATCCCGCTTCAACCTTCTCACCGCCCGACCACCCTCTTTCCTCACATTGTATTTATGATATCATGGTGTAATTTGATGACTGCCGTTATTTACCGTTTACCGAATAAATATTTTTTTATAACTGTGTGTTTTATTTTCCTTAGGAATATTCAAGTATTTTTCAGAGTTAGGTACAAACAACTGACCCCTGGACATAACCTTCTCTGGCTAGTAGCTCCCGGACCCCATAGGACACCGCCTATGGGTACCCTAGTGTCCTCAACACTTTAAACTAGAGGTGGCGCCCCAGATCTCTACTTCCGAAGGTAAACGATGGCAACGCAGTTTGGTGGAGACTGGGCAGCGTCACAACAGATGTTACTTCACGTAGTCTGTAGAAAATATATGCAACATTATTTTTCAAGGCGTGTCTTCAAATACTCCACATGTACCCCCATCTCATACATTGATCTATACATATAAACACCTAAATACCTTATGCTAGTTACCCTATATATTCTCGGACATGAGCAGCTAGCGTCTTCACAGTCTGTTTTATGTACTGGAAGTGTAGAAAAACTAGGTTGTTTGTTTCTCATTAAGGAAAACGTGATGAAATTAGACTTGGCAATATTAAGACTTAGCAAGCTTTCCGCAATATAAATGAACTATTGCCCCAGCACAGAATACCATAAGACAGGTTAGATTGGAAACATGAGAAATAAACAACCCTCAATGTAGGAATATCTACAGGCTTTTTCAAAACATTTATGGCATACAAAGACGAATTTAATATCTTGTTCAACTGATCTACATGATTTTTCCACTTCAATTCGCTGTCAACATGAATACCCAAAAATTTAGTAGAACCAGTAATTTCTACATTAGTGTTCTCCAAAACTACACTACTTGGTAACTAAGTTTTTGATCTAGAATTATGAAAAATTACATATTCCGTTTTTCCAGCATTTAATTTCAAGCCATTCATGGAACACTAGTCCTTCACATCGACAAATGCGTTATTCAATTCTTCAACTAATTTAATTAGATCATTTAGTAATTTCAGTATATTGGTATCATCAACATACAAAATAATATTAAGCAACTGACTGAAGGGCACATCATTGATGTAGATAATGAAAAGGAGTGGACTTAAAATGCTGCCCTGTGGCACACCACGAGTGATCTCTTTTTCTTCAGAAATAAAAATATTGTTATCAACATCAATACGCACTTTCTGTTTTCGGCCTTTAAGATATGATTTCATCAACTTGAGTTGATGAGGAACAAATAGCGAAATTGTTGCTTAAAAACCTAACAATTCGTTAAGAAAAAAGCAGAAATTTACGTGGAGTGAATAATGCCAAAAATCATTTGATACAATTAAAAATTTGTTATGTTCGCAACCAGTACTGGAAATTTTGGATCCGAACTTGCCAATAAATATCTACACAGATGCATCGTTAAAAAGAATAGGTGCAAATCTGAAACAACAACAATCTGAAGGAAAGGAAAAAAACAGTTGCGTACTTGTCAAAAAAACTCAGTAAAGCTTAGAAAAAAAGCAGTAATATATTATTCAGAATGCTTGGCCATTATAAAGGCAATGAAATATTGGCAACATTGGCTCATAATAAGATCGTTAACAGTTTATTCGGCCCACAAACCATTAGAGAATATGAATTTAAAATCTAGAACTGATGAAGAACTGGGTGATTATATTGTCACAATATGACTTTGAAGTTAAATTTTCCCAAAAAAAGATAATTTAGAGGCTGACTGCTTGAGTAGAAACCCAGTTTTGGAACCAGAAGATAATGAAGAGAAACATTAAAAATTGTGAAGCTTGTGAAAGACATCTTAATAAATCAAGAGAAAAATGAAATAGTACAAAATGAAAAAACAGTAAATTGAAAAAAATATATATTACAGAAATACCAAACAGAAAGGAAAAATTATCCTAACAGAAGAATTTTGCGTTAAACTGATGTAGGATATTCACGGAAATCCATGCCATATTGGCATGAAATAGTTACAAAAAAAGTTTGGGCCCTGTTAGACAGCTAAAAATCTGACTCGAAACATTAGAGGAATTTGCAAGAAATGTGAAATCCGTATAAAAAATAAATCAAGGGGATAAAACAAGTTTGGCCTTATGTCTCATTTAGGCCCAACCACCAAGCCATTTGAAATAATCCCTTTCGACACTATTGGACGTTTTGGGGGATCGAGATCTACGAAGAAATACCTGCACCTTTAAGTTGATCATTTCACCAGATATGCATTTAATGTAACATCGAAAACCCAGAGTACAAATGATTTCATAAAGTTGGTAAAGAGTATACCAGAATCAGAAGATATTGGAATGTTACTCACAGACCAATACCCTGGAATAAATAAAGTATTTGAATGGAATACCTATGGTTTTTACCGCGGTTCTAGAATGGACTGAATGATTGAAAAAAAGATTGAAACAAACTATAGTTAATAAGATCAGGTGAAGAATGAGTGAGAAAAACAAAAGAATTGCTTGGACAACAATAGCCAGAAAATGTGTCGATAAATACAATAAAACCGATCATTCAGTTACTGGTTTTCCACCTAAATATTAATAATACGGTACTGATGTAACAATTCTACTTAGTAAGTTAAAATCTGAAGAAACAGTAAATAATTGTATAAATAAAAGAAGGACAGCTTTGAAGGGAACGATAGCATCTAATAATTATAATAAAAAATTATTCGAAAAAAATCGGAAATATTTGGAGTTCAATGTAAGAGAATAGGTGAATGTCGAAATTGGAAACAAATTGAACAGAAAAAAATGGGCGAGTTGAAAATTGGACTGTACCAAATTATGGAAAAAATATCGAACTGAATTATTAGTTTTCTCTACGAATATTACTTTCACATTTTCGTTCAAACTAAGTGGCGCGGAAATTTAAAAAAAAAGCAAGGTCAGAAAATTTAAGTGAAAAAAACGAAAAAAAAAATCAGAATCTATGCCCATAAATGCCAACAGCTGCCGTCCGCTTAGTGTAAAATTTAAATTTAATAAATGAGAATATTTTATTAGTGAATATTACGTGACAAAAATTTGACGCCCCACGTGCTGGAGCTTGAATTGAACTTTCTAATTTTACTTAAGTTTTCTGAAACAGTTCATTTCACTGTTTATCACAGATTTGCTCTGACGGTTTTTTTTGGTTCATACTGAATTTTTCGAGGTATTTTCTGATGAGTTATGAATAATTATTAAAATTTTGACTTTTTCAAATCTGTAATTCAAATCAATATTTTGGTGGAAACTGGAAACATGTTCTTGGGATTGTCGAATTTAGCGTAAACATTTTTATGTAGTGCCTCAGTGTTTTTGTTGAATCCCTGTAACGAAGCATGTCTTGGTCGCAGAATTCGCACGAAAAATCATTCATTCAGCTCTAAGTGTTCGTTGTGAACTGGTAATTTTCGTTTCTTTTGGGTGAATTTAAATTCTAAATTAGTAAATTGATTCTTGAAAGTATCGCAAACGTGAATATTATTTTTTTGCAAAATAAAAATCAGTTCGTGTCAGTGATATAAAGGTAAGGCCCTTTGGGGCTTAGAAGTATTAAATTTGGCTGTTTCTTGGCTTTACTGTGTTCCCTTCTTCCGACACCGTTCCTGTAAAATCTTACCTGATAGAGTTCCGTTAATTATTCCGTTCATACCGAGCGTCTCTAGTGATTTTTTTCTACTTTTTTTGTAATAGAAGAGATTCCGTCCGTCCCCAGGGCACTAGGTGAGGTGTGGTTGGCTATTGCGGCTTAAGCACGACTGGCCACTCTCCTAACTTTAACTGCTCTTTCGGTTTACTTCACCTGCTCCCACCGCTTGTATCACCTGCACAGTTTGCTCACCGCTATTTACCGCTTGTTATTTTGAATTTCAGGTTGAAAGAACAACAGTCGCACATATTTTATTTTGAATAGATATTTGTTATTTTTTTTGTATTTTGGAATATTCCACATCGCCAACATTGGACTTCGGTGTCCTCGAAGCTCACCCTATTTGGTTTCATCTCCCCAAATTTAGTAGGAGCTTTCCTTTTCGGTTCTTCCTGCCTGATTTTCGGCAGTGTTTGCGGTCTAACTGATGAAAGTGTCATTTCTTTCGGTCCTGGCACTGCATTTTTCGGACGTTGATGCATGTATTCCAGGTTCGGTTCATCCAATAGTCCCTTCTGTGACGAAGGTGGAGTGTAACTGTCGGCCTGCCATTCTCCCCTTACCCAACAACTGCAGATGAGGTAACAGGAGTTTCCTAATAAGGTTAATCTGTTTTTTTCAGGCGGTCTCCTGGTTGTCAACTTGAGGAACAAAGTTTGCATCCTAGTCACGAAGAGGAGTAGCTTCTCCCGTTTTCCTTGTGTCCTCAACTAATAAGCAGTACCTCGAAAATACATTCGAATAGCTGCTGGTGGCTGACTTTTCTGATTTCGACTAGTTTTTCGACTTCCTCCAGGAAGGAAACCACACCAGTGGAGCCATCGAAATAGATGATCCACTTATACACAGGGACGGACGGATAAATTGGCGTTGTCACGTAACTAGTTGGAGTTAGTGCTGTTCTGCCAATTTCCCTCGGACTTCTTGGATGCTTTCGGTTCAGCCTTTTTCTATCGATTGTTCCATTGTTGTCATGTCCATTTAACTCCACAACTGAGATAATTCGGTCGGAACGGCCACTGATCTTCTTTGAAACCCAGGAATTTCCTGGTTCGGTGCCGCAGAAAATTCCCAAGTTCGTCCGGGTCCTCAAAATTCAGGAAGAAAAACGAAACCATTCTGGTTTACTCAGCCAAAATAGGTCTGTTTCCCTGAGATTCTCTGTCCAGGAATTCTTCATCATGTCCGGATAGTGAACTGGTGAAGTTCAGTCGGCGTCTGACAGCCTCCGAAGCTCGGTCCAGCGTACTCTGAAGGAAGTCTAGCAGTACTCTAATCAGAAGAGAAACTGAAGTTGCATTGTTGATCGGTCGGTTTCTCGTATTTACTGATTGTCCTGTGGGGCTTGAGTTTCCCTGGCATGTTCAGTTCGGCGGGCTGTCCGTTCCAATATCGCGCGATCGGTTATCAGAGATGTCCTGAAAAAAAAATCAGGTCAACATCCTGGTTGGCTTCAGGAACTTCTTCGGTTTCGGGATTCTTTGGGACTCCTGCTCCATCGATACATTTTCAAGGATGCATGTAACATGTGCCTTGTCTCTGCTTAGATTTTCGCATCCCTCGGTTTTCATGAACTGTCCTGCCGGCTTTGCATCAACGTGCTTCGAGCTCCCATACCAACTCCTCTCCTCTCAATCGGTTTACCTCCATGCTCATTATCGGGCTCTCTAACGGTGATGTCCTTTTCCCTAGGTTAGATATCTGATAGAAATTGTTCCCTGCTCGGGCGCCAATTTGTGACGACCTCTTTTTCGCTGCTGGTGTAGTTCGGTTTCGGTTTCCTTTCGCTCGGGCGCCAGTTGTGATAATTTTCTCAAGGTCACAACTCCTTGATGATGTGTATACCTACCTAAACCTGGGTAGCCTTCAGACAGATGGATAAGGGCTCTGTTCAATCTAAGTTCTTAGCGATTGAGTAGAGTCTATCAAATAACCTTCAACCTGAAATTCAAAATAACAAGCGGTAAATAGCGGTGAGCAAACTGTGCAGGTGATACAAGCGGTGGAAGCAGGTGAAGTAAACCGAAAGAGCAGTTAAAATTAAACAGTGAGAGCAGGTAAAGTAAAGGGTGAGAGCAATGTAAGGTAAATAAGCGGTATATAGCGGGTAAAATAATTAACGAGTATAGTCCGTTCACGAAAGGTTGAGCACATAGTAGGCGTTTCTTTATTTATCTGAAGTTGGTAGTATTTACTGTCATAAAGTAAAATAAAGTCAACGTTGCCGAATGTACTCGGCCTCGTCTGACGATCTTGCGAGTTTTCAGAGAACTCTATGCAACATTGACAACATTGCGTATCAATCTGACAAGAAAATAAAGAACATAACCTAAAATTTTAATATACACAGTGAAATATGCCAATTTTCTATGGCCAACCGACGGCTTAACCTTTCATGAACAGAGTATACACAGAACTACGTAATGAATTAATATTCCGAAATACACAAACAAATAAAAAGCAATTCAAAATAAAATATGTGCGACTGTTGTTCTTTCAACCTGAAATTCAAAATAACAAGCGGTAAATAGCGGTGAGCAAACTGTGCAGGTGATACAAGCGGTGGGAGCAGGTGAAATAAACCGAAAGAGAAGTTAAAATTAAAATTGATACTTGTTGGTTATTTGATAGACTATACTCAATCGCTAAGAACTTAGATTGAACAGAGCCCTTATCCAACTGTCTAAAGGCTACCCAGGTTCAGGTAGGTATACACATCATCAAGGAGTTGTGACCTTGAGAAAATTATCACAACTGGCGCCCGAGCGAAAGGAAACCGAAACCGAACTACACCAGCAGCGAAAAAAACGTCGTCACAAATTGGCGCCCGAGCAGGGACCAACTTCTATCAGATATCTAACCTAGGGAAGAGGACATCACCGTTAGGGAGCCCGATAATGAGCATGGAGGTAAACCGATTGAGAGGAGAGGAGTTGGTATGGGAGCTTGAAGCACGTTGATGCAAAGCCGGCAGGACAGTTCATGAAAACCGAGGGATGCGAAAACCTGAACAGAGACAAGGCACATGTTACATGCATCCTTGAAGAAATGTATCGATAGAGCAGGAGTCCCGAAGAATCCCGAAACCGAAGAAGTGCCTGAAGCCAACCAGGATGTTGATCTGATTTTTTTTCAGGACATCTCTGATAACCGATCGCTCGATATTGGAACGGACAGCCCGCCGAACAGGACATACCAGGGAAACTCAAGCCCCATAGGACAATCAGTAAATACGAGAAACCGACCGATCAACATTGCAACTTCAATTTCTCTTCTGATTAGAGTACTGCTAGACTTCCTTCAGAGTACGCTGGACCGAGCTTCGGAGGCTGTCAGACGCCGACTGAACTTCACGAGTTCACTATCCGGACATGATGAAGAATTCCTGGACAAAGAAACTCAGGGAAACAGACCTATTTTGGCTGAGTCAACCAGGATGGTTTCGTTTTCCTTCCTGAAATTTGAGGACCCGGACGAACTTGAGAATTTTCAGCGGCACCGAACCAGGAAATTCCTGGGTTTCAAAGAAGATTAGTGACCGTTCCGACCGAATTCTCTTAGTTGTGAAGTTAAATGGACATAACAACAATGCAACAATCGATAGAAAAAGGCTGAACCGAAAGCATCCAAGAAGTCCGAGGGAAATTGGCAGAACAGCACTAACACCAACTAGTTACGTGACAACGCCAATTTATCCGTCCGTCCCTGTGTATAAGTGGATCATCTATTTCGATGGCTCCACTGGTGTGGTTTCCTTCCTGGAGGAAGTTGAAAAACTAGCCGAAATCAGAAAAGTCAGCCACCAGCAGCTATTCGAATGTATTTTCGAGTTACTGCTTATTAGTTGAGATCAGGCGAAGGACACAAGGAAAACGGGAGAAGCTACTCCTCTTCGTGACTAGGATGCAAACTTTGTTCCTCAAGTTGTCAACCAGGAGACCGCCTGAAAAAAACAGATTAACCTTATTAGGAAACTCCTGTTACCTCATCTGCAGTTGTTGGGTTAGGGGAGAATGTTTGAGTTTGTCCAGTGGCAGGCCGACAGTTACACTCCACCTTCGTCACAGAAGGGACTATTGAATGAACCGAACCTGGAATACATGCATCAACGTCCGAAAAATGCAGTGCCAGGACCGAAAGAAATGACACTTTCACCAGTTAGACCGCAAACACTGCCGAAAATCAGGCAGGAAGAGCCGAAAAGGAAAGCTCCTACTAAATTTGGGGAGATGAAACCAAATAAGGTGAGCTTCGAGGACACCGAAGTCCAATGTTGGCGATGTTGAAAGATGGTATGCACGCGAAGGGAATGCCGATCTACTTCAAGGATATTTTGTTCCCGGTGTGGCAAAAAGGGGATATTGTCCAGGGACTGCCAGTGTTCGGAAAACTAGAGCAGAGCTGTCTAGTGTGGACAAGGCAGATTCCGACAACAGCATCCTCGATGGTGCGAAAACCTTCACCGAAAAAAAAACTGACCGATCATCACCGTGTACATAGGAAATTAATCTTTCAAAGCCTTATTGGATACCGGAGCTTCGAGGTCGTTCCTGAGTCAAAAGACCGCCGACAATTGCAGGAGACTGAGAGAACTACCGATTGTGATCACCGACATAAGAACTTCTGTGGCTGATGGAAATGCAGTTGCATTTAAGGAAGTCTTCAAGCCGACACTGAAAATTGGTAAAGAGTTTATCAACTCGCACCTATTTTCAGTTCCGATTCTGCCCATGGAAATCATATTGGGAATGGATCTCTTGACATGTCATGACTTCCGAATCGATCTCAAAACCTCACGCTGTTTCCTTCGAAATGTGGAATTCGACCATCTCTCCGAAAACACCTCTAAACTCGATGATGGATCCGTTAACATCACAAGAATAGCGAATTCTGGACAAATTCTTGAAAGATGAACTCAAGAAGTTCGAGAACGTGAGTGGTATAACTGACATGATCAAGCACGAGATCAAAATTAAACCTGGCACCGAAACCATCAAGCAAGGGTATCGTCCCTACAATCCCAAAATACAGAAAATTATCAATGAAGAGGTAGACAGAATGCTGGCCGAAGGATTCGTAGAATCATCAAATTCACCGTATGGAGTTCGAGTGAGGTTATCGTGAAAAAGGCTAACGGTAAACCTAGATTTTGTTTCGACTTTAGGGGGGTTAATGAAGTATTGGTCAAGGACGCCTACCCCTTACCGTACATAGCAGGAATTTTGGACAAGTTGGGAAAAGCCAAATTTATTTTTAATTTGAAGCTAAAACGGGGATATTGGCAGATACCTCTTACTGAGGAGAGTAAGCCCATTACCGCATTCACCGTTCCAGGAAGGGGCCTATGCCAATTCTAACTGATGCCGTTTGGCTTACATTCAGCCGAGCAACTTTTCAAAGATTCTTGGATCTGATAGGACCCGAATGCGACCTCTTTGCTTTCGCTTATCTTGACGATATTGTGGAGTTAGGTGAAACATTGCAGAACACCTAGAAAATTTAAGGACTGTTTTCCGCCGACTCCGCTCAGCGAATCTGAAAATCAATCCGGAAAACAGTGAGTTTGTGAGGAGGTCACTTAAATACTTGGGCCAGGTGGTGACAGAAAAGGGGTTTGAGACAGAGTTAAAAAGGAAATTAACTGAGTCACCAGTATTAGCCTGTCCCGATTTTTCCCAACCATTTACTTCTGCAGACCGATGCATCGGAAACTGGATTGGGAGCCGCTTTGACGCAGGTCCTGGAGGGTCATGAAATATGATTGCTTATTAAAGTCGCTCGTTGAATGATGCCGAAAGGAATTATTCCGTTACCTAAAAGGAGTGTTTTGCAATAGTATGTATGGCATTTAGACTTTACGTACTCACGTTTGGCACCAAGCGCGAATAGCGCTATGCCATTGGCCCGACGCACTCGAACTGAGAAACCAATCACTTCAAATGCAAAACGGCATCTCTTTCTGAGCCATGCACGTGCTTATCTCTCGATCTCCACAGACCCCATCTACGACGTAGTCACTATATTGAGACGGCGCGCGACAAGCTTGATTTTTATTTTCTTATACTATTACGATGAGTGAAAATGCAATGCAGTTACTAACTGCCTATAAATATTTTGAAATAGGGCCCGGAAAATATAGCGCAAATTTATTTACCGAGGAATATGTCGCTAAGTGGATGGAAGA
The DNA here is from genome assembly GCA_013421045.1 of Propylea japonica. Classification (NCBI taxonomy): domain Eukaryota; kingdom Metazoa; phylum Arthropoda; class Insecta; order Coleoptera; family Coccinellidae; genus Propylea; species Propylea japonica. The sequence continues at coordinate 86,758,194 of CM024240.1, forward strand.
ATTCATTTCGACATCGAATACGAATTGGCGGATATGTAAAGCTAAAAGAAATGCACCACATTACATATGCAGGTAAATCTTTTATCAATCTTATTATGATTTCGAAAACTTGTATCAGATAGCTAAGCGGTTTTTAACTATTAATTGATATTTCAGTCTAGAATACAATTGCCAAACCAACAATTTCAGTGAGATAACGATGAGATTATTTAAAGATGCTGTCTTGAACAGAAACAAAGCTTATAATGCCATAGTATTAATAGACTTCTTCTGTACTGTTTCAGAAGAATACTATCAGCGTCGGCTCAATACACAACCATTGTCATTTTATGAGCCATTCACCGTCACTTCACATGCATCACAAAGCAGTGAAATTGATGACATCGCAATCGACAGCGTGAATGAGCCAAATAATTCAGTCCTCATGAATGATGTGGAAATTAATAATAATGAGGCAAATGTGACTGAAGCGACAAGTGCTGAAGATTTCAGACATTTTCAGAGCTCACACAAAATCAGTGACATTGCGAACGCAAGTATGAATCGATCAGATAAATTGGGCCCCAAAAATGAGGACATCGATAATGAAGAGGAAATTGTAACAGAAGCTGCGACGAGTGCTGAAAACCACAACTTTCAGAATTTGTTTGGTACCAGCACTACCCATCAAGAAATTTTGCCATTGTCTGAAGCAAGTAAGGACAAGCACTGGTTGGGAAAATTTTTTGTGCACCGCTGGAAGTTCATGTGGCCAACGCTACAGGCCAAATTCTACTATCAGAGTGCAACCTAATGCATTAAGTAAAAGAAAAGTATGTTTCACGAGAGGAAGTAAAAGAAGACCCACTGGCCGTCCAGCAAGTGGAGAACCTCCCAAAAAAAGACAGAAAAAAAACACAAAATGTGAGAAGTGATCAGCCTAATGCCATTAAACATGGATCATCCCTGTAGTATGATATACAATATAATTAATAAATTACAACCAAATAATATTACATGGCGCAGTCGATGAGTCGAATCAACTAGGAAAAACAGTGATTGATCTGAAACCACCAACGTTCAAGGTTACAAGCAACCACGCCGCAAATACATGGCAAAAATTTAAACAAAACTTCGAGATTTATGTAAATGCCACAGGATTGGAGGACAATGAGAAGAGAAAATACAATCTCTTATTACATTGTATGGGTCCCGAAGCAATTGATATTTACAACACCTTTGAAATGAAAGAAAGAGAATTAAATAATTTACCAAAGTTTAATAGGAAAATTCGATGCATATTTTTTAACTAAGGTGAATGTAACATATGAAAGACACAAATTCTTCAAAAGAAATCAACTACCAGGTGAAACGTTCGATGCTTACGTAACAGAGTTGAAATCTCTATCAGCAACCTGTGAATTTGGCAATTTGAGGGAGTCTCTGATTAAAGACAGAATTGTATGTGGACTTCTGGAAGGCAAGATCACAGAGAAATTGCTGTGCTAAAATAAATTAACATTATCCAGATGCATTGAAATATGCCGAGCACCAAATCTAACTATGAATCAGGCAAAAGAAATTATAGAACCATCAATTCAAGTTGACCAAATCAATAGGGCAAAGAAAAGGAAACCTAAAGAAAAAATAACATCATCAGAATGTACACTTAAAAGTACTTACAAGAAAATGGTCAACAACTGTACGAAATGTGGCCGAAATCACCCAATAAATGAATGTCCAGCTTTCCTAAACATTTATTTGAAGAAATTCCTGATACTCAATTGATTAAATCAGATGTTAAATTAATTAGTTACAATGGAACAACTATTGATAATGTAGGAAAAATAATTTTTGCATGTAGAGTTAGAGGTAAAAAGGAAAAAATTAATTTAGAATTTCATATTGTGGACACTTTTCCAAATTCACCTGCAATATTAGGACTAGAAGCATGCAAATCATTGAATCTTATCAGGAGAATTCAGGAAATCTCCTCTAATAATTCAATACTGAAAGAATATGATGATGTCTTCAGAGGAATAGGATGTATGAAACAAAATCATAAAATTAAAATCAGACAAGATGCCATACCTAGAGTTTATAATGCAAGAAAAATTCCACTTTCAATTAAGGAAGACTTGTTAAAAGAATTAGAAAATTTGGACTCATCAGGTATTATTGAAAAGGTTCACGAACCGACGGACTGGGTCCATCCGATAGTAGTAGTAAAAAAACCTAATGGTAAAATACGAATATGCCTTGATCCAGTGGAGTTGAATAAAGTTATTGAAAGAGAGTTCTTTCAAATACCAACAATCGAGGAACTTTAATCAGAATTAGCAGGGGCAAAAGTGTTCAGTATTTTAGACGCCTCAAAAGGTTTTTATCAGATTCCTTTGGCCAAAGAAAGTAAAAAATTGTGCACTTTTGCAACACCATTTGGGAGGTTTTCATTTTGTCGTCTTCCATTTGGAACATGTTCAGCTCCAGAAATATTTCATTGTAAATTTAAACAAGCTTTTGAAGGTATATCAGGTCAAATATCATATATAGATGACTTAATTGTATTTGGAAAAAATCAGAAAGAACATGATGAAAATCTCAAACAAGTTCTGGAACGAGCTAAGGTAGAAAATATAAAATTCAATAAGGATAAATGCAAGTTCAGTATAAACCAGCTTAAATTCTTAGGTCACATAATAAGTAGTTCAGGAGTCAAACCAGATGAAGATAAGGTGAAAAGCATTTTGGAAGTGGAAGTTCCAGAAAATAAAAAAAAAGTAGAACAATTCTTAGGTATGATAACTTATTTCTCTAAATTCATACCTAATTTATCAGAATACACAAATGAATTGAGACAATTAATTAAAAAAAATGTACTATTTGAATGGAATGAAAATCACACTAAGGCTTTAAATAGATTAAAAAAACTTATGTCAACAAAACCAATCTTACAGTATTATGATCCAAACTTGCCAGTTACAATCTCAGTAGATTCTTCAAAAAATCGGTGCGATTCTGTTCGCACATTGCTATGAATCTTGTTATCCAAGCAATATGGCTATCTCCCAAATTCATAGCAATATGACTACGGTATTCCGTATTCTGTTTCGACTGTTATAGTCATGTTGGTTATGAATTTCGCCTTAGCAATATGGCTTTGAGAATCGGCAATCGAAGAGCCGGCAACACTGTAATATATGATATTTGAACTACTATTTTGAGGTTTTGTTATGACATTTCTGTGTTTTTAAACATTTGAATGAGAATTTGAAAAGTGTTGCGGAATAGGAAAACCCAGAAAATTCAAATGGAAGTATTGATAAACTTCCTTGAATATAAAAGAATCAATTATAACCCATTAGAAATATACAGGTGAAAATCAAGTGGGTTGAACTAAAAAATTTTTTGAATGCAGTGTTAAATGGGACAAGAAAAGATTAAATGCTTCCTCTGAATTTTCTTTCAATTAGCTGAAGCATTCTGACGAATAGCTGAAATTGTTATGTTATTTGAGACTGAGAAATTATTACAATTAGTTCACAGAATGATGTTTATTTTATATTTTGTTATCAATAAACAATTTCACATGAATGTTTCCTTCGAATATTCGATATTTTCACATATTACACAATTATTAATTAATGAGAACACAATCTTAGCATTTTACCGAATAGCTGAAGCAGTCGGTGTGATGTTATTGGGGGCTAAGAAATTTTCACAATTAAATCACAGAATGAAGTTTTATTCTATATTTGTTATCAATGAACAATTTCATAAATAATTAATCAATAAAAATTTGAAATAAATATAAATAATGTGTTCATTGAATATATGTTCCTGTTCAAAATCTCTGTCGACAACATTTTTCATCGAAAAATGAATTTTGCCATATTTTCCTCTGCATTGTTAGAAACAGTTTTGAGAAATATTTATAATTCAGGGCTGGATAGGTTACCCAAAATTTCCTTGAAGAAAACAATCCTTCCTTGCACCTACTTTGATCTCATGTACCGATAGATTTTTTAAACATGGCAAAGCCAAGTCGTGGGCAACTCCATGGAAATGTGCATTTGTTATTATTTAATTTACATCAAATATCTGAAAAATAATGATTCAATCAAATATAAGGAAAAAATATGGAATTATACTCACAGCTTGTACATTTATAGTATTTATACTGTGAAAACCCTTTCTATTGATGCTTTCTTCACATCCTCATTACTTGAAAGAAATGTTACATATCGAGGCAATCAATTTGTTGAGATGAGGTCCTTATTTTATGTATTACTCTTCACATAACTAGTAGGCTCATTCCTAGTTTGAAGTCCTCACCAACTGTAGTCTTATAGCTGCCATAAGCAAAAAATTGTGAAGTTGGTTCATCCATAACTTTTCTCAACTTTTCAATCAAATCAGAAACGGCTTATTTGTCCTATCGAAATATTTTGATTAACTTCTCTACAGTCCCTGATATGTCGGTTTTGCGATCTAAGAGTTCTCCTAAAATTAAATGTAGTACGTCAGTTGCATTCTCATTACAACATACTTACCTATTTTCAAACCCTATGGAAAATTCAAATGAAATAAATGTTTTTCTATCGTATTTCCAACTGTTTTGGTCTTGGGCAAGATTGTTATCCGTGTAAGCAAGTACTCTTTCGACCTTGCTAAGATAGCAATGCGAATGCGGATAGCAAGGTTATGACTAAATTGACAGATCATATTGCCACAGAATGGTCGATCAGAATACAGAATATTGCGGACCTTGCTATGATAGTCATATCTTTATCTTAGCAATATGGCTATGCGCAAACAGAATCGCACCGAATGGCATGGGGGCTGTTTTGCTTCAAAATAATTTACAAGTTATTTATGCATTTATTATTTATTTCGGATGTACTAGATTTCATCAATATATTTATGGAAAGAAAGTCACAGTACAAAGTGATCACAAACCGTTAACTACTATTTCTAAAAGACCATTGATAAAATGTCCTATGCGTCTCCAACGAATGCTGATTAAATTGCAAATGTACGATCTATATATAGATATATAGATATTCAATATGTACCAGGATCTAAACTTCTGCTAGCAGATTGTTTATCAAGAAATTTTATTCAAGATGTTAGAGAAGATGATAAGTTAGTGCTAGAAGAAATAGAGACACATGTAAATTTAATTGAGAAAATTCTGCCAATGAGTAAGGACAAATTTAATGATTTTCAAAATCAAACTAAGAAAGATCCAATTCTAAATGAACTCTTGAAATTTGTTTTGAATGGTTGGCCAAATTCTAATAGTCCATTAGATGAAGAACTGAAAGTGTATTACAAATTCAGAGATGAAATAGTAAGCATAAATAATGTTTTATTTAAGGGCAATAAAATAATTGTTCCGAAAGTAATGAGACAAGAAATGTTGGAAAAAATACATTATAATCATATGGGAATATCAAAATGTCGATTACGTGCTCGTCAAGGACTTTATTGGCCTAATATAAATAAAGATATAGAAAAATATGTACTCACATGTGAAACATGCTTGAATTTCAGGAATATAAATCCTAAAGAACCTTTATTAGTAACGGAAGTACCAGGCAAACCATGGGAAGTAGTTAGTACTGATATCTTCCATTTCAACGGCAAGAATTATTTGATTGTCATAGATTATTTTTCAAAGTTTATAGAAACAACCCCAATTATCAAATTGGAGAGCAGTCACACCATTGAAAAACTGAAATCAATTTTTGCAAGACATGGAATACCGAAAATCATAAGATCAGATAATGGCACCAATTATAGCTCAGAGGAGTTCGAAGAATTTTGCCGATCATGGAATATAGAACATGTTACCCCAAGTCCTACTCATACTCAGTCCAACGGCATGGTAGAAAGATGCATTCAGAGTTTTAAACTATTGATGAAAAAGGCAGAATATGACAAAAAAGATCCGTATTTATGTTTATTGGAATATAGAACAACTCCAATCGATGCGAATTTACCTTCTCCTTCGCAGATGCTATTCAACAGAGAAGTGAATAGTTTATTACCTAAATTTGATATTTTGGATAGTAGGATAAAAATCGAGAATCTCAAAGACTCGTAAAGAGTTAAACAAATAAAACAAAAAAACAATTATGACAGAAACGCACTTGAAAGAAACATATGTTTTAAGATAGGTGATAAAGTAAGAGTTCAAAAGCAAGATAAAACATGTTGGCAACCAGGCATCGTAATAAAAATTACAAACAAACCAAGATCTTATATTGTAAAACTGAATAGTGGTTCTGTTATCGAAAGAAATAGAAAATACATAATCAGGGATACACCGAGAAAACAACCTTATCAATTTGAAAGAACACATTGTAATGTAATATTGCCGCAAGAAAGAACAAAGAGGAAAGTATGTAATCCAGTAAGATTTAGGGATTATATTTTGTGAGGAAAATATGTTAAAAAAATCATTTTGAGCGTAGTGTAGAAGTATTGTTGTAAAAGTCATTTTGTTAATATTAGTTGATGACTTTAAGTTTCATTCCTCATTGTGTAAAGAAAGGAGATGTAGTATGAGATACAAGTGGTTTATGAGATTCATAATTGATAGAAGTCAGTATTGTCATTACCAATTGTCAAGATCAAAAGTTATACAATTACTTTCATAAATAAAGTAATCTAAAACTAATAAGTGATCGAATTCAAATTGATAAATTACAACCAAATAATATTACAATCCCACTAATCCCATTAAATGAATTTCAAGAGAAGAAGGCGTTATTGACATCAAATGATATTTTTATTGAAGAATTTGAGAGCGTGTCAGACATAGTAAAAAATCAAAACAAAACTTGCGAAGACCGAATATTTTCGTCGAAATTTGAAATTCTCATCTGCTATAGTTCGGAACAGAAATATATAGGTACTACTTTCATGAAACACAAGATGTCTTGATACCTACCCACATTAATTCCATTTTGTGACAATATAAACTGAACACATTATTCGGGAATTCAACTTTTAGAAAACAATAATTTGAACCTACACATTTAATATAGAGGTTCAATAAAGGAAAGAACAAAAATAAATCGAACTATAGGTATTAATGCCCTCGCTCCGTTCGCGCGTGATACAACAGTTGATTAAATGACTTTTTCCGCCGAGCTCGAAATAAAAGGTGATTTTAATGTGTACGAAATTGATCATTAATGAGCCATTTTAATGCTCAATTTTTTTTTGGCTATTTTAATGTGCAATCCTTATGGCAACCGTTCACAAAGTATTCAGAAGCAGTACGAGAAATGTCAAAACTCTACTGGAACATAGATACATAGAAATTTCATTATGACAAATGTATGTCTAGTGCAGAATGAAAATGTATTTCAATCAAGAATTCAAACACATATCATATTGAGATCGTCGGAAAAATCTTGTAATAAACTCGGTTATTAATCGAGCGACTAATGGTCTCGAATTATTAAAGCGTTCGCCCCGCTCACGCTTTAAAATATCTTGACCATTAATCGCTGTCTTTAATAACCTAGTTTATCAAATAACTATATTATGATTATCTATTTTCATCTCCAATTCATTTTTCAATTAGGTAGAGATGTTTTTAATCTGAACTGCAACCCAACCAACCCACCATACTACTTGAGATTGTATCTTGGATTTTTATGAAAAGTGATTGAATTGGTGGAATTTTTATGTTTAGAAAAAGTACGAAATGATTGTACCCAATTCAAACTAGACGTTTTCATTTCATTGCTGCAAAATTGAAAAGTTCTTTCTTTATAACTCTTCATCTCAAAAGTATGTACCTATTCCATTTGGATGCTGCAGAATTTAAATTTCCTATATTACCAGTAAAGATTCATTCATCACTTGGAACCGATATTGGAATAATCCTACTTTCAATTCATTCAATACACTTACATTCAATACATTTTCAACATACACTTCAATATTAGATGAATAAAACATAGATTTATGATGATTCAGTATTATAGGCCCATGGAATAAAATCATAAATAATACCGAACTTCAATTGAATTACGCTATTATACGCCGTTTAGCATTCAAAGTGTTATTGGTTTCTCAGTTCGAGTGCGTCGGGCCAATGGCATAGCGCTATTCTCGCTTGGTGCCAAACGTGAGTACGTAAAGTCTAAATGCTTACCGTATGAGGATCAATCTTGCCTGACCGAATAAGCGATCCTTTGCCTATGGTACGTGAGGAAATACCAAGAAGTCTCAAAGGAACCGTCTGAATATCCTGATTACCGTATTCAGTAAGGAAAGTTATACCGACATTTCTGGAGTTCTAACGACTTTACCGAACCATAAATGGAAACTCCTTGGAAACTCTGCGTCCCGATCGAAGAAAGGTTATCCGTGATAAAGAAAAACCATGACGAGCCAGCAGCAGACCATTTGGCAGTCGCGAAGATCATAACTCGAGTGGCCCAGAATTAATACTGCCCTGGAATGTTCCGAGAGGTGGCCAAGTATGTACGACAGTGTCCACAGTGTCAGAGGTACAAAGTAAGGCAGAAGAAGCCTTCAGGAAATATGCAACCGTATCACATAAGTGAGCCCTGGAATACCGTCAGCACCGACCTGATAGGTCCACTGCCTCGATCGAAAAAGGGTAACACTTTCTTGGTAATATTTCAAGACCGTTTCTCAAAGTGGATTGAGTGCAAAATGCTCAGAACAGCAACAGCAAAAGGAGTGTTTCAAGTTTTTTTTCGGAAATGACCACATCCGAAAATAGAGTTGTGATACATCTTAACACTGTAAAGTATTTCGGTGATTTACTACCTAAATTTAATAGTGATTCAAATGAATTACAAACCTCATCAGGCTAGAACTATAGTCTATTCAGGACCATGCTGTAACACGAGGCCTGAACTTAAACAATTGTTAAACAACGAATTTGGTTTTAAAATGAACTTTGAGGTGCGACAAAGTGAATATCAGTACATGAGAAAAAAATCAGAGGAAAACTTATCAGACTTTATCGGAAGAGTCAAGAATACAAAATTGCAATATGATTATCGAATTCAACTTTCAGGACTAACCCCTCCGGAAATTAATGTGTATCAAAATTTATCAGATGAAATTAGGAATACGGTACTTTATAACAACGTAGATGAAAATTCTAGGAATTTACTTGATCTACAACCTAAACCTTTCGACGGGACATGTAAATTACTGCAAAACAGAGAAATCAAACGGCAACAACTTGATTTACAACCCAATATAAAACCACCTTTCAATCAAAATTCTTTTTCAAATATAAACCGGAGTAGAAAAAATCAAAATTAATTTCAGTTAGCAACAACTAGTAGGGAATTTCCATCCCAACCAATTGAACTTAAATTCCATAAAATACCCGAACGAAAATTTCCGACCAGTAGTCAAGTTTTTGGAAAACCTCGCGATGTTTTCAAACCACACCCAGATCATAGATTAAACCTTCCAAAGCCAGAACTAATGTCTATCAGAACTAGAAATTATCCAGTTAAGAAACCGGCTATTAGTCAGCTAAAACAAGAAACTCCGAAAAATGGACATTTTTTCCGAAAAACCGGTCCTTCCGAATATTTTTCCGAAAAACTAACTAATACCGAATAATTAGATCATCAGTAATTTGAACATGAACAAGATTTAGAGTATCGAATGACTAATTTATTAAATTATAAAATCCTCCCAGCAAATTGTTGAGAGATAGTGGTAGCTCGATGAGTATTATTGACCCTGCTGTAGCTTATAGCCTTTTCCCGGAAAATATTTACGAAGAAAACACAAATTTCAAAACTGCTGTTGGTAAAGACCATAGTAAATACAAAGTTGCTTTTCCACAAAAATTCATTTGGAATAGATAGAGCATACCTTTTTGTAATTTATAAATTGCATGCATAATCATCACGATGGCGTTATGGGTGCTAACCTACTGAAAGATTTACAATTAGAGTTTGACTGGCAAAATCACGAATTAGGAAATGATATCAAAACACAAAAAAAATTCACAAAATACAAGACATAATGAACCTCTTATTAAATTAGACCATTTTAATAATAATTCTCGCAACCAATTAACAAAAATTTTACATAATCATAGACAAGCTTTTCATTTGATATTTAAATTCCTCGAATAACATTCAACATAATATAAGAACGATTGATGAAAATCCCGTGTATGTGAGACGATATCGATACCCAGAGGTACATAAAGAAGAAGTAACAAAACAGAAACAAGATCTATTAGATAAAAACATCATAAGACCGAGCATTTCTCCGTGGTCATTTCCTATTGTAATGGTTTCGTAAAAAGCAGACCAATCAGGTAACAAAAAATGGCCAATAGTCATCGATTATAGAAAACTTAATGAAAAAACAATTTATGACAAATTTTCTATTCCAAACATAGATGAACTTTTGAATCAATTGAAAAATGCGAAGTATTTTAGCGCTGTCGATTTAGCTAGTGGTTTTGTTGGAATGAAAAAATCAAATAGGCACTCCTGCTATTATTTTATTTTAGTTACCTTATGCAAAATATTGACAGAATAATTTTCTAATGTCAAGTTGTTAAAATAAAATAATCTTCAATTTAATTGCTTAAAACTGCGTTATTGCAGTATATGTGGATGATTTGATTGTGGCAACTTCTAACCAAAAAATACTTAATTTCATAAAGAACCAAATCATGAAAAGTTTCGACATGAGAGATTTGGGAACTCTAAATTACTGTCTTGGAATAGAATTCGAACAAAACGGAGATGTTATAACTGCAAAGCAACAAAAATATATCAATGATGTATTAATCAGATACGGTATGTCGAATTGCAAAAGTGCAAAGAGCCCCATGGAAGAAAACCTAAAACTGGAAAAAGGAAATTCGGATAAATTGGAAAATATTCCTTAGCAGAATCTCATTGGAGCGTTGATGTATTTATCAACAGCAATTCGACCTGATATTTCTTTTGCAGTCAGTTATTTGAGCCAATTCAATAACTGTTACAATTTGGAACATTGGATTGCTGCAAAACGTGTACTTAGATATTTACAAGGTACCAAGAATTACGAACTAAAATTCGAGAACACTGGGAAGAATATAATTGGATATGCTGATGCAGATTGGGGTGCATGTAAAATTGATAGAAGATCATATACTGGCTATTGTTTTATTTTTGCAAATTCCTCAGTTAGTTGGGAATCGAGAAAACAAAGAACCGTAGCATTATCAACAGCAGAAGCTGAGTACATGTCACTGACAGAAGCATCAAAAGAAGCAGTACACCTCAAAAATCTAATAAATGATATGGAATGTCATCATAAAAAAATTTTAATCTACAACGACAATCAGGCTGCACAAAAGTTAGCTTATAATCCGATTGTGAGTTCAAAATCTAAACATATTTCTATAAAAAAAACACTTCATAAGAGATCTTGTGAAGAATGGTGACATCGAAATAGGCTACAAAAGGACTGATGAAATGTTAGCCGATATTTTGACGAAATCTCTGAATGGAAATCGTCATTCTTCATTATTAAAAGGCATTGGACTCTACTCAAGCAGTTCGTGAGGAGGAGTGTTGGAATGAAAAAATCAAATAGGCACTCCTGCTATTATTTTATTTTAGTTACCTTATGTAAAATATTGACAGAATAATTTTCTGATGTCAAGTTGTTGAAATAAAATAATCTTCAATTTAATTGCTTAAAACTGCGATCGGCTTTGGTTGTTGGCAATTGTGTTGATTCCTCTACAGTTCAGGGAATTGAAAAAATGAGGGCTTTTCATGTTTCCAGGCTTCAACCTAAAACTTCGGCTGATGATCTAAAGGCCTTCCTGAGTAAAAACTTCAAGAATATTGAATGTGAACAATTGAAATCTAGGTATCCCGACTCGTATGCCTCCTTTAAAGTGCTTATACCTAGCACTGAATTTGAGAAAGTCAAGAATGCAGAAAACTGGCCCAATAATACCAGTGTACATTATTTTTACCAGAATCTGAACAGGAAACACAAGGATTTAGTGAATCCGAATCATTACGAGTAATGCATGTCAATGTCCAATCCCTGTGCAACAAAGTGGTCAACCTGGAATTGCTCCTCGCTGAGGAACGTCCTTCCGTGGTGAGTCTTGTAGAGCATTGGTGTAGTGCCGAAAAATTGAGTACGTTTGGTGTCTATGGTTACGTGCAGGCATCATCATATTGTCGTCCTACATATGGTCATGGAGGTACTGTTCTACTTGTAAGAGCGGATATCCCGATGAGTGATGTTGGTATCTCGAAAATGTCCATTGAGAAACAAATTGAATTCTGTGGTGTGAAAGTGCATATTCATGGTACGAAATATTGTTTCATCAGTGCTTATAGAGTACCAGATAGTGACTTTGACCTTTTTCTTGACAGGTTGTCATTTGTGTTGCAGCACTGTTTTAAGTTAGCTGATATAATATTTTTATGTGGTGACCTCAATATCAATTATTTATCATCGACTTGTCCACGTAAGCAATTCCTTGATGATTTACTGCAGTGTTTTAATTTGAAGGTAACCTCATTGGATCCTACTAGGGTTTATATCAATGTGAAAGATGTTAAATCCGAATCCAAAATAGATTATATTCTAACGAATGCCCCTTCAAACTATTGTAATACTAGAACGTTTGAAGGTCACTTAGGTGATCACAAAGTAATGACCTTGGATTATGTTATTGAAAAAGCAACTGCAAACGAGAAATCAGTCCTCACTCGAACATTATTCAGAGATGTTTCTCCTCTTTCGTTGAGTAACTTTGCTTTGTTTACAGCAACTGTATCATTTGAAGATGTTTTTTTGAGTCCTGACATTGATGTATGCTTCGGAGAATTTTTTAACTTATTTGAATATGGTTTAGATATGTGTTGCCCCATGAGGCACTCTAAACCCCACAACAACATGAATAAAAGTTGGATAAATGATGAGATTAAAAAAGTCAGCATTAATTTAAAAAACTTAAATTGGCTGAATAAGAATTTGAGATCACAGGAATCGCTAAAAATGTACAAACAAGCTAAGGGTGATTTTAGGAAATTGCTGGAAAAAAGCAAATCTGAATTTTATCAAAATATCATTAATTGTTCATCGAATAGAAATAAAACTGTATGGAACATAGTCAATAAAGAATTAGGTGGAAAAGTAGCTACAAATAAGAGTATCCGCCTGAATATAGATGGTAAATTTTACACTGAACCAAATGTTGTTGCTAACATCTTTGCAAATTATTTCAGTTCAATTGCGGCAGTTAGTATATTGAACCATTTTGGTAGTTCTGTGTCTCGAACTTGCACGACGTCTGCCTTATCTGACAACACCTTTTTCTTCTATCCTGTCCAACGAGAAGAGGTGATTCTAACTATTAATTCTTTAAAAAATAAGAAAAGCACAGGAATTGATCATGTATCCGTTGACATGTTGAGGTCAGTGGCGATTACCATTGCCGATCCTTTAGCTGAACTCATTAACCTTTCAGTTAACACAGGAAAGTTTCCTTCTCCATTAAAGATCGCTTCTGTTATACCTGTTCTGAAGAAGAACGATCCCGGTAATATTGTAAATTATCGTCCCATTTCACTTCTCAGCGTTTTCTCTAAGGTGTTTGAAAAGATTGTTTATGGTCGAATGATCTCGTTCTTAAATCGATTTAGTGTGATCAGTGACTGCCAGCATGGTTTTCGAGAGGGTAGATCCACCGAAACTGCTGCATTTACATTTATCGATCACGTGTATAAAAACCTAGACAAAGGACTTCATGTAGCCGGTCTTTTTTTCGATCTCTCGCGTGCTTTCGATGTTCTCCCTAGGAATTTCATCGAAAGCAAGTTATATAACATTGGCTTCCGCGGTGTCTTTCTGCAGTGGCTGGTAAGTTACATTACCGATCGCTGTATGGCAGTCAAAGTAGAAAACTGTTGGTCGGAGAAATCAACTGTCGGATTGGGGGTGCCTCAGGGCTCTATTCTTGGTCCGCTGCTGTTTCTTCTGTTTATAAATGATTTACCGGATCACATAATAGCTGAATTGATGATCATATTTGCTGACGATAAATCAGTTGCGGTCTCGGCGCGGAGCCTGGAGGAACTTACCAAAATTTGCGATGCGTTGATTTTGAATTTCATGAATTGGTGTCGAATGAATGCACTCATACTCAATGCAAGTAAAACTGAATGTATATATTTCAGTAATAGGAATATAAATAATGATCGATTGGTTATTCAATGCCTCGATCAGAAAATTTTTTCGAAGGATACCATCAAGTTTTTAGGTATACATCTTGATAGCTCTCTCAGGTGGAATTTCCATGTGGAAGCCGTATGTAAAAAATTGGCTAGTTCGTACTACGCTATCAATAGGATAAAGAATGCATTGCCACTTCAATCTGTTATAGCCGTCTACTATAGCCTGGTGTACAGTCATATGAACTATAATGTTCTATTATGGGGAAACTCTGTTGAATCAAAGAGAGTGTTTGTAATGCAAAAAAGAATTTTACGTTTAATTTTCCAACTGCATCCTCGTGATTCCTGTAGGCCTATTTTTGGTAAATATGAAATTTTGACGCTTCCTTGTTTATTTATGTATAGATGTTTAGTGTATATAAAGGAGCATGAACACTTGATGGTGAAATTATCGAGTTTTCATGATTATTCCACTAGAAATGGTACAACCTTGAGCATTCCATCCCATGCAACATCTAAATATGAAACATCCCCAGAGTACCAGGCAATAATATTGTTCAATCATCTGCCTAATAACATAAAGCTGCTTAGCAAAATAAGGTTCAAGAAAATAATTAAATGTATACTGCAGCGTAAAAGTTATTATAGTATTAAAGAGTATCTAGATGATAAGAACTTAATTGTAGAATAGTTACTATTTTTTTTTCTTTTTCAACTGACCTGTCCTATTCATTGTATGATGACTTAAGGGACCAATAAAGATATTATTATTATTATTATTATTATATCTATTAACTACAGGTTTCCATCAAATAGAATTAGACGAAAAGTTAATTAAAAAAATTGCTTTTGCTACGGATGAAGGACATTACGAATTTTCGAGAATGTCCTTTGGCTTGAATAATGCTCAATCAACATTTCAACGTTTCATGAATCGAGTTTTGAAACCAAGTATCAACAAAATTTGCGTAGTATACATGGATGATGTTCTTATATTTCATGAAACACCAGAAAAACATTTAGCAGACATTCAAACAGTACTGCAACTTTCAGAGAAGTCAACCTCAAAATTCAATGAGATAAATCCTATATCTTTCGGACCGAAATTATATTTATGAGACACAAAATAAATAAAAAAAGGTATAGAACCAAATCCGGAAAAAATTGAAGTTGTTAAAATTTTCCTTCGCCCAAAACAATTAAGAAAATCAAATCTTACCTAGGAATGATAGGATATAATAAAAAATGTATACCGAATTTTTCGAAATTAACCAAACCTATGACTAAGTACCTGAAAAGAGATATTAAATTGAATATTGATGATCAAAAATACATTGATGCATTCCATGCAAGCAGAAAAATTCTTATTAATTATCTAATTCTTCAACATCCAGATTTTAACCGAAAATTTGTTCATAGGACAGACGCATCTCAATTTGCCATAGGCGCTATTTTATCGCACGGGACACCCCCGAACTATGTTCCTATAGCTTACGCGAGTTGAACACGAGCTGAAATTAAACATTCAATCATTGAAAAAGACCCTATTTATTTGGCCAGAAATTAACGATTTACACAGATCATAGACCGCTGACTTGGTTATTTTCTTCAAAGGACGCTTCTTCACAATTAATGAGATGGCGTATTAAATTAAAGGAGTTTAATTTTGAAATAAAATATAGAAAAGGAGTTAATAATAACGCTGGTGTTCTCGCATAAAATTTGACGAATTAAATATAAACGAAAATAAAGATGATGATGGTGCTTTAGATTCGATTATTCCCCAAATTTCTCATGATGATCTAGAATTATCTCAAAAGGAATTAGCAGCTATTACATAATCTTGTACAGAAAATAAATTCCGAAGTAACACTGTGATATTTCTTTGGCATTGAATGCCAAATTCATGTCACCTATTAGCATTAAAAACCAAACACTATGCCAAAAGCATGTCAAAGCCAAATGGCTGTTTTCTAGAGCACTGATATAGAAATCAAGGCTAAAACTAATGCCAAATTAGGTTAAAAGCAATATGGAATTATTTGAAGCAATAAAGTGGCATGCAATGCTAAAAAAATGCCAAAGCAATTCCAAAGCTTCATAGCATTTTCCGAAGCAATAAAATAGCATCGAAAGCTAAAATAAATGCTAAAATATTTCCAAAGCCATGAGGAATTATTCGGATCATTAGAATAGCATTCAATGCAAAACAAAATGCAAAAGTAATTCCAAAGCCATATGGCATTACTTGAAAAAATAATTGCGCATTTATTGCTTGAATGAAGGCTAGAAGAATTATATTGCTTTATGGAATTTTAAGGAGCATTTGTTTGGACTTTATAGCTATACTATCTTCCACATGGAGGCATGTATCTCAAATAAGATAAAAATAAAAAACTATTTTTATTCGATTCAATTGCTCTTTTATATGAAGTGATAATGGACAAAAACCAGATGAATATTTTGAATAGAATAAAAAATTTCGCTCATTCAAGCGGAGTGGCACAAATTCGAGAACGCTTGAAAACAGGCAATGAAAGTAATATTTTAAGTTTAAAAGTACCCATTTCCCGGCAGTTGTCTCCTGAGTGTTTAAAATTGTCAAATGACGTAACTTCATATTTGAATAACCCGGAAGAAGTACAGTCTTCCATGATCAAGGAGCAATATGAATTGATTCAACACTTAACCTTCAAATTTAGTACCTAAGACCAAAGTTCCTATCTTGTCAGCTCGCAAATAGAATTTTTGAATGCCATATGGCAACAATTGCCACTAAGTATTCTTTTGGATAATTAACATGCCAAAAATAAATATGGAGGATATCTTACACACAGAAATATGCGGTGTTGCCATATTTCGATGTAGTGCAGTAAAATTGAAAAACCCATTTACAGCATTTTTGCGCACAGGCTATATACATTATTTATTATATTATATATTATTATTTCTACTTCGTTCGTAAACAAATAAACCCCACATTCACATTAGACCAAATTACATTTCCATCCCATTTTTTATAGAATTCAACGATTAGATGAACTCCATTTTGAGAAAACATGATTAAACAGTTGTCAATAAGCGACATCCCACCTTAGAAAACATTTTAATCAATAACAAATCCAAACTTAACAATAACGATTGTAGTGGTATATACAGGATTTCATGTGAAGAATGTCCAGCCATTTATATAGGTATGACAACCCGAGCGGCCAAGATTAGATTCAGGGAACATAAAAAAAGACCCAAATCCGCATTGAAAATTTAACACTGATTCAAAAAAAATAACTATGAAAGATTGATTCTTCTGGAACAATATGAGATTCTTAAAAACAAAAATGATGTCCACCTCTTGAATGATATTTCAGAATTTAATGGAAGACATTCATTTAAAAGTTTATTATTTTGAATTGAAGAATATTAACACATCAAAAATTTTATGAAAAATAAAAAAGAAAAGTTTAACATTCTATGGTTATGTCATTGATGACAACATTGTCAAGAACCCTAATGCTCTATATCCTACCATCTTTACTAAACTCGTCTCTCACATCTCACATCTCACATCCCCATAGCTCATTTAGAATTTTATACATCCAGCAATAATATTGAACGATTTGTATATTAGATGGACTTTAGATCTGATTGTATTTCATAGTTTTGATGGTAAGCTTTTCGTCACTCGCTTTCCCTAAAAATATTCTGAGGAAAATGTTTGATATAAGTTTAGATATATTTAAGACTATGAATGTGTACTTTTCAGCTGACTTGATGATGGCTTAAGGCCTGGTTTCGCTTGTGCAGCCGCTGCATGCAGCTGCAGCTGAAAGTAGCCGTTGCAGCTCTGAAATACACTGCTTCTTCGGAACTAGGAAGAAGTGGTTTCGCTTGAGCCACGATCGCAGCAGCAGCTGCAACGTCCCGACTGCCGACTGCTCGGGGTACCAGTCTGTGCGACGTCCCTGCAGCATACGTTGGGTGAAAAATGAATGTTCAGAGTGTAGATCGATTTTCGCGGGACGAGGAAATGATGCTAATAGAATTTGTGTCTATGAATAGAATCATATATGATGCTTCTCACAATGGTTATAAAAATAATTTCATAAAGGATAATATATGGCAAAAGATCGCCTCGAAAATGGAGGGAAAAACAGGTAAAACGCTTTTTATTTTGATATTTTTAATTTTAATTCAGTATGAGAATACGAAACATTTTTTTTATAATTTAATATACAAAATTTCGAACCGTTCTTATGTTTTTGTTACCATTATTTCTTGCCAAGCAATTTGACCCTCAGAAACAAAATATTCTTTGAAATTATCTTGAACTAAGAAACCATCTGCATTAGCAAAGCCTCCTATTTCACTCTGCTCTTCTTCCAAATATGGAGCGCAAGTACATACTCCATGACTGTCGAATTCTCACTGCGACTGCCGATAGTTTGGTTCGGCTGCATGCAGCGGCTGCACAAGCGAAACCACTCCGACGTAGCAGCGGATGCAAGCAGCGGCTGCTTGCAGCTGCTGCATGCCTACCGAAACCAGGCCTTTACAAGCCGAAATCGATCGCCTAATAATTACATCTTTTAAAAGAGAAGTTTAGTGTGTTTTCCTTATCAAAATAGTATTTTACACTAATGGAAGAATTCATTTATAGAATTGCTGGATATATTGAAAAAAAGTTTTCGTGCGTTGTTTGTTCAATAGGTGTGTTATAGTTTAAATCTGATTTAACAATTTGGAGAGGTGTATAAGATGTTGAAAAGTGAATTGAATTATTATAACTCAAAAGTGCGATATTCATTTTCTCTGTTAATAACATATTTTTGTCATCCAATACTCTCATCTGTTCTATCAAAGTAGAGTGAAATATTTCTACAATAGCGTTCGATGTTGGATTGTAATTTCTGATGTAATGAACTCATAATTTATGCGTTTCACCTAAATCCTAAATAACTTGGTTTTTGAATTCTGTACCATTATCGAAAGTTCTTTATCAAGAATACCATGATTTGCAAAATATCTAATAAGTTGATTGGCGATTTCGGCTGCCGTTTTATTGTTCAAATTGTAACACTGACCATGTCGGGAAAAGTTATCTATTATGGTTAAACACGGTGTTCTATTCATCACAATTTTATCAATGTATAAAGGTGATAATAGTTTTTCGACTATTGGGTTACTTTTGAGAATTAATTTGGTCGGTCGTTCGTATTTTGGGTTTGACAATGTCGCAATAGTTGATATAAGACTGTATGTGTTTATCCATAGGCTAGGGCTGCCATAAATGTTGGAGCATCTACCGGGACAAGTGGCACAAAAATAGGTTAATATACCGTGCAAAAAAAAGCTCATCTTTTAGGTCTATATAGGTGTTATACATACAGGGTGTTGCTTTATAGTATTATATGTCACAACTGGAGGGTGTGAATCTACATATAATTTTGAGAAAAAAAATTTATATAAACATGGTCCGCAAAAGCTTCGTTACGGAGCTACAGGGTGTTGAAATTTCCAAATAAAGTTGGGTTTTTCTTCATAACTCCTGCAGTTTAAGAGATATTCAGTCCAAATTTGGAATGCGAGCTATTTTCAACAGTCTTCATCATTGCACTTCCTGAATTTTTACTAGAATCTACAGGGTGTTTTCTTTTCTGGAGCCATGTCCCATTTTTGCGGTACGCCACTAATCAGCGTATGATCAATTTTTGATACCTATTTTCGTTCAATTTAAAAAATTTTTTGACTCTTGTAATTTTTTCGTATCTCTAACCGTTTTCGAGTAAACAATTATTGAACGATTGTATGTTGATATTGAATAAGCTTAAGTTGAGTCTCAGATGACGAGCTATCAAAATAAAAGCAAATTTTGGGCATACCTATCCAGTATTTCTATTATTTTTTTATTTAGCGAATAACATACAATCGTTCAATAATTTTTTCCTCGAAACGGTTAGAGATACGAAAAAATTACAGCATAACAACTAAATTCAAATTACTGACCGGGACAATTGAATAACTGACGGGGACACCGGGACTCAATGCTTCAAACCGGGACGTGTCCCGGCGTACCGGGACGTATGGCAGCCCTACCATAGGCCAATAAAAACGACTTTTCAAACTCTCGAAGTTTTCCTGGAAACCTGTATGTCTGGTTTTTGTTTCATGAAATTATTTTATTTTTTCTTGTTGATCATCTTCCTTTTCGATATCTCCTAAAAGTATACTAGAAATTTTAAAAGAAAAAGCATTTGCCTTGAATAGATTCTGAGATAGACTTAAAAAGAGTTGTTCTTATTTTTTTTGCTTGAAATATAAGTTGTAATGACTCTTGGGGTTGATATATTCTTTAAGGAATTTGGTAAAATCATTTGGTGTATTGACTGAAACGAGGAGTCTCATGCGACTGTTTTTAGGTAATTAGTAATTTTAACTTTTCTACATTGAATGAACTGCCTTTTTGAAAAGTTATCTGATTCATAGCTGTATTTAAGGAGCTTTCAGTATAAGGTATTTCCAAAATTGGGTTTACGGCATTACTATGAACTGTTTGAGAGGAGGATTGATCAAACCCAAGTAACACGATAAGCTTCAAATTAGCACTGAAAGCGACTTCTATGCTATCTATAATGCGATTTGGCATTCAATGTTAGCACTAATGACGTATTAATAACGTTGTGGGGACGTTTTCCATGCCAAAAAGGAGCACATATTCTGGCATGTATTTAGATTTAGTGGTCAACTTTTAGCTGCAAAATCTAAAAAAATGCTAAAGCTGTTTAGATTGCAATTCCAACTTTTGGCCTGTGATTCGATTTGGTGGCCATATCGCTTTGGCTTTATTTTAGCTTTTAGATCACTCTCGATTTCCTAACCTCAAATTTTTCCCGTAAGTTCCGTTTCCGTCTGTCTGTCAATCCATAGAAAAACAATAAAGACAGAGGGACTGACAAGTCAACTTGACATTATAAAATCTGGCATAAACAATAATGTAGAAGTAAATGTATGATTGAAGTATGTGCAAGATATTGCCAGAAGTATTTGGCAAGGCAAGTTTTAGGTGAATATATTGATAAAAATCCCAAAAAACTGAGGGGCTCTCAAACAAATCAAATATAGACTTCAATTATTCATGAAAAATCAGCACTCTAATTGCGTAGTTGCCATGTTCAAAAAAATTCTGATTTATATTCTATAGCAATCCCATGGGCCTTTTTTCCGGCTGGATGCTCCAGTGATCCGGACCAATTTTGTCGTGAAGCATTCGGATAATGGAATATCCGGATGATCGAAGAGGGGATATAATTGTACATGTGATGTATTGAAAAAATATGATGCGTATTTTTATTGAGGAAAACAAATAAAACACATAAGAGATTATTCTAAAAAAGAAAATTGGATCTAGTTGCCGATTCTAGTAAAACTCCCGCAAATGTTCGAACATATAATTATGTTTATAATTATGAATTATTGAATATATGAATTCAATTTCAAGATCTAATCACGGGCACAGTGCACGTTATTTCAACTATAAATTGAACTCATATATTCAATACTTTAAAATGATCATGCAATTTCTTCTTTATCGAAAACATAATATTTTTGACATAGTTTCTAGGGCAGTCATTAGCTTTTGCAATCTTATAGATTGTCCTCAATTCTCTCTCGAAGTTTATCTTAGATAGCGGAACCTTAAGAAGTCTGTAAATTTAAAATGTGAATGCAGAGTTTTTAATATGGGTTGAGTGATATGATCTGTATGGGATGACTATATCAGTCTGAGTTTGCTTTCGGTATACATCAAACGCGATAGTGTTATGATCGGTTAGAGTGATTTTTAGATCTGAGAAATTCAATGAATTATCCTGCATTCTTTCCAAGGTAAATTTCACTTTAAATTTGGATTTCAAAGTGTCGAAAAAAGTCTTCAATTCACTTTCAGTTCCGGCCCAGATACGCAAAATATCATTAACGTATCTCTTCCAAAAAAGTACAATAAATTGAGCTAAAGGCAATTTTACTATATAGTCAAGGTAAACCTCTGACATTGGGCCACTGAATGGAGAACCCGTTCTGTCATCAAAGATGAAAAAATTTAGTTCCGTAGCCATTCGGGCGAGAGACATAATATTCTCTACATCGGCTGCATCTGAATTATATTCATTGTTGGTCTCA
Organism: Propylea japonica; assembly: GCA_013421045.1. NCBI lineage: Eukaryota > Metazoa > Arthropoda > Insecta > Coleoptera > Coccinellidae > Propylea > Propylea japonica. Next base: position 86,780,579 of record CM024240.1, read on the forward strand.
AGAATTATATTCATTGTTGGTCTCAAGAATTACATTAACGAGCTTATTTAGTAACACCAGAGTATCTTCTACAGGTATATTTTTATATAGATTAACTATATCAAATGAGATAATATAATTTTGTTTATGGGGGTCTAAGTTGAGCGAATTCAATGCTTTTATGAGCTCCATTGAGTCTTTAATAGAGAATTGAAATCTTATCGCAAAATTTTTATAAATCAACTTATTTAGGAATTTGGAAATCTTATGAGTGGGTGAACCTATTGCCGAGGTGATGGGCCTGATACTTTTTTCAGGTTTGTGTAGTTTTATCAAGCTATAAAGTTTAGGGATCTGTGGATATCTCTCTTTTATACTGAATATTGTCTCCCCAAATTTGTGTAAGGTTGGGAGTAAGTTTTTATGGTGTTTTTAACTTTGTAAGAGAACTCAAACAGGGGATTAATTGTCAATAATATTGAAAGATTTGTATATTAGATGGACTTCAGATCTGATTTTATTTCATAGTTTTGACGGTGAGCTCTTGGTCACTCGCTTTCCCTGAAAAGATTCTGAGAAAAATGTTTGTTATAAGTTTAGATATATTTAAGACTATGTTTGTGTATTTTTCAGCTGGCCTGATGATGGCTAACAAGCTGAAATCGATCGCCTAATAATTATATCTTATAAAAACAAAGTTTAGTGTGTTTTCCTTATCAAAATAGTATTTTACACTAATTAAAGATTGCATCAATAGAATTGAACATTCGAAGATTTCCTATGCCTTCCTAAGGTTGAAATACACATTGGATAAAAAACATCGCAATGGACAACATATAGAATTTTCACGTGAGTGCAAAAGTCAAGACATCATCCCGAAATTCTTGAACATCAAACTACCAGCGATTTTCAACAGAGCTAAAAAACAGCAAATTAGAATGTCACTACTGAAAAAGGAATTGCGTCGACAGTATCGACTGATGGACGATGTCGATTTGAGGTTGAAATTTCTTCACCACTTTCTGCTCAAACACCTGCACACAATAGAATACAACATGCTGATTGAGAAACTACATGAAGATATATTTGACATTAATTGGGATGCTGACAGAAAAAAAAGACCGAAATTAAAGTTTTTGATTAATCAAAAGGAACGCTCACAACAACAAGCAAATGAAGTTCACACATTTCCACAAGAGTTTGACCAATGAAGTACACCAATTTCACGATAGGTTCACTAATCTGAGTGATATCAACTTCAATGAGGACGAAGAGATGATACTAAAACTAGGACATAAGTTTGATCCAGTTCCCAGATCCGTCAACGTCCACGAGTTAGCTATTGATATTGAACTACAAATTAAGAGAAGTCCTGACTTAGACTTAGACATAATGGCAGATTAGATTCTTCATACACTGAGATGTTATAGAGACAAACGTGTTAAGGTGAGTGACCGAGAGCAATTAGACATCTATATTAAAATACACAAAGGCATAAAAAGCATACGTAAAAAGTTATCAAGTAATAATTTAATTATGACAAATACAGATAAAAATGCTGGATTGATTTTTTTAAAAGAAAGATCTATATACCAAAAAAACTCTTACCTTTTTCAATGATAACAATATTTCAGAAATAAAAAATAATTTCCTGTTGAAGATCTCTCACAAAGTTAATAACATTATAAAAACTTCACTCCCAATCTCACACAAATTTGGGGAGACAATATTCAGTATAAAAGAGAGAAATCCACAGATGCCTAAACTTTATAGCTTGATAAAACTACACAAACCTGAAAAAAGTATCAGGCCCATCACCTCGGCAATAGGTTCACCCACTCATAAGATTTCCAAATTCCTAAATAAGTTGATTATAAAAATTTAGCGATAAGATCCCAATTCTCTATTAAAAACTCAATGGAGCTCATAAAAGCATTGAATTCGCTCAACTTAGATCCCCATAACTAATATTTTATTATCTCATTTGATATAGTTTATCTATATAATAATATACCTGTAGAAGATACTCTTGTGTTACTAAATTAGCTCGTTAGTTCAATTCTTGAGACCAACAATGAATGTAATTTAGATGCAGCCGATATAGAGAGAGTCTCTCGCCCGAATTGCTACGGAACAAAATTTTTTCATCTTTGATGACAGAATATACGTGATGAAAGACAGTGTACCAATAGGTTCTCCATTCAGTGGCCCAATGTCAAAAGTTTACCTTGACTGTATAGAAGAATTGATTATGCGCCTGCCTTTAGCTCAATTTATTGTACTTTGGAAGAGGTACGTTGATGATATTTTGTGTATCTGGGCCGGAACTGAAAGTGAAATGAAGACTTTTTCGACACTTCGAACTCAAAATTTAAAGTGAAATTCACTTTGGAAAGAATTCAGGATAATTCATTGAATTTCTTAGATCTAAAAATCACTCTTACCAATCATAACACTTTCGAGTTTGATATATACCGAAAGCAAACGCAACTTGATATAGTCATCCTATACAGATCATAACACTCAACCCATATTAAGAACTCTGCGTTCACCTTTTTGATTTACAGACTTCTTAATGTTCCGTTATCTAAAATAAACTTCGAGAGAGAATTGAGGACAATCTATAAGATTGCAAAAGCTAATGACTGCCCTAGAAACTATGTCAAAAATATTATGTGTTCGATGAAGAAGAAATTGCAGTTGAAGAAACTATACCCCCACATTCACATTAGACAAAATTACATTTCCATCCCATTTTTTATTGAATTCAACAATAAAATGAACTCCATTTTGAGAAAACATGATTATACAGTTGCCAATAAGCGACATCCCACCTTAAAAAACATTTTAATCAATAACAAATCAAAACTTAACAATAACGATTGTAGTGTATATACAAGATTTCATGTGAAGAATGTCCAGCCTTTTATATAGGTATGACAACCCGAGCGGCCAAGATTAGATTCAGGGAACATATAGAAAAAAGACCTAAATCCGCATTAGGTACTCATTCAATAGAATATAAACACAACACCACCATTGAAAATTTAACACTGATTCAAAAACAAAATAACTATAAAAGATTGATTCTTCTGGAACAATATGAGATTCTTAAAAACAAAAATGATGTCCACCTCTTGAATGATATTTCAGAATTTAATGGAAAACATTCATTTAAAAGTTTATGATATTGAAATTAAAGAATATAAACACATCAAAAATGTAATGAAAAATAAAAAGAAAAGTTTAACATTCTATGGTTATGTCATTGATGACAACATTGTCAAGAACCCTAATGCTCTATATCCTACCCCCTTCACTAAACTCGTCTCTCACACTTCATCAATTTACAGTTACCTTCAGCTTTTATGTTAAGTTAAAATCCCCATAGCTCATTTAGAATGTTATACATCCAGCAATAATATTGAACGATTTGTATATTAGATGGACTTTAGATCTGATTGTATTTCATAGTTTTGACGGTAATCTCTTGGTCACTCGCTTTCCCTGAAAATAATCTGAGAAGAATGTTTGATATAAGTTAAGATATATTTAAGACTATGTACGTGTATTTTTCAGCTGGGCGGATGATGGCTAACAAGCCGAAATCGATCGCCTAATAATTACATCTTATAAAAGAGAGAATAAGTGTGTTTTCTTCATCAAAATATCCAGCAATATCTCAAAAACATGAAAGATATTTCAGACCATTCAAACTCCCCAAAAGTCAAGGAAAAATACAAATTAGACCAAATTAATCAAAACCGAGATCACCAAAAGAAATTAGATGAAACAAAACCGACTTATTTAGCCATACCTAAAAAAGCAAAGTTAGACTCCATATTCAAAAGAACCAACATACAAATTTTAGACAATGTTCTTATGAAAAATCCAGATTCGCAGAGAATTCATCATAAAAATAAAATCAAACAAAGAATGTAATTATTAACTTTTTTCTCTCTTTCTTTTCAGAAAAACAAAATGAAAACTTTTCATCTAATTTTTACCTTGTTTTTTTCCACTTTTCATTCGCTTAAATACCAAGAAATTGAAAATAACGTTCTCTCCTTTTTCGTAGGAAAAACCTACATAAGTGAATCAAAGCACATAGTGATGTACCATTATAATTTGACTTATTTAAGCAAAATAATACATGATCATTTTTAGTCTAAGAGCTGGCTACAGAGGGGTAAGGGTCACTAGGTGCAAGGGTAATTTTATCGTTCACAGGTTCGATTGTTACCGACATAGCGTAGGGCGGGCAGCCAGAAGGCACACTGGAAGAATAACGCAAGGGTAGGGGGTTAAACATGCAATTTTTTCACGAAAAAAAAGGTATAAGGTGCAAAGATGGCAATTTGTAGAATAATAGGAGGTAATATGAGTAGGTAGAAAAAAACATTGCCAGAAGGCTAAGTGGAAAAGTAACATGCAATTTTTACGAAAAAAAAATCATGAGGTGCAAAGCTGGCATATTGTAGAATAATAGGGGGTAGTCAGAAAAAAAATTGCCAGAAGACCAAGTGGAAGAATAACGCGAGGGGAAGTGGTTGAACGTGCAATTTTTTTACGAAAAAAAAGTCATAAGGTGCAAAGAAAAAAAATTGTGTAATACCGATGTAAATAAAGAAAATATTTTCTCAATCCTTGAAGCATTTGTATGCGATATGTATGGAATAAAATCTTGCAAAAAAGTGAATGAGATCCGCTACGAATGGTTTAGTCGGGATTATACTTTGAAAAATATCAACGAGCCTTTCCAAAAAAAGAAATTGAAATACTTCGACGCTTCCTGCATGCCACCTTGCTACGTGGAGTTACGACCACATTTGGAAAGAACTCAATATATCGCGCATATCTGGGCGAATGCAACATTATTTGACCCAAAGACATTATCATCAGAAAATAGTGGATGGAAATTGCAGGGATATCACTATGAATTCAAATGATTTGAAGGGCCGCAGTTACCACCATCCGTCAAAGACGTCGTCGTTGATAGTGAAAATTCCGAAAGTAATTTTGAATTCAATTTTGATAATTCATCCATTCGATAAAAATATTGATTTTCTTTTCAGCTGAAGATGATGATACGATTTATGAGAGCGATGATATTGAACCTGAGGACCTGTCCGAAAATGAAGAATTTTCCGCCGATTCATTATTATTTGACTTGAAATAATGAGATTGATTTCGTAACGTCATAGACGAAAATTTTTATGAAAAGTTAGAAATAGAATAACCTGATCGTTATATTTTTTCATTAAGACTTTTTCTTCGGAAAAAAGATGTGTGTTCAACCCCCTCCTCTCACTTCATTCTTCCACTTAGACTTCTGGAAAAGTTTTACCTACTCACTTATATAACCTCCGATCATTCTACAAACTGCCAGCTTTGCACCTTATGACTTTTTTCGGAAAAAAATGAATTTTATTTTCAAACGTACTTTAATAACGTCATTTTTCGACTGACAGGATCATCGAAAATTTCTATTTCTCCGCCAAGGAGGAAAAGTGTTGCTAAGCAACACTTTTCCGTCCGGCGGCAGGAAAAGTGTTACTATGCAAAAGATGAATTAGAATTGGTAATAACCATGATCTACCTTTTTAAACAGATCAATAAATGCAAATTTCAAGTACTTACTGTTATTCATATCGGTAACATTCAAGTTCCTTCATTCACCACTGAGAGGTCAGAGGTCATGTCAATAACAATCATCACTTCAAAACTATTTAAACAGTTATGAAAATCGTGGAAGGATCTATATAAAGCACCTTATGACTTGTTTTTTTCCGAAAAAAAAGATGGATGTTTAACCCCCTGCCCTCTCGTTATACTTCCATTTAGCCTTTTTGAATTTTTTTCCAACTTAATCATACTACCTTCGATCATTTTAAAAATTGTCAGCTTTGCATCTTATGCCTTTTTTTCGTTAAAAAGTTGCTTGTTTAACCCCCTCCCTTTGCATTATTCTTCCACTTAGCTTCCTGGCAATTTTTTTTCCTGCTTTCTCATACTACCCCCTATTATTCTTCAAATTGCCATCTTCGCACCTTATGACTTTTTTTTCGAAAAAAAGATGCAAGTTCAACCACCTCCATTCGCGTTATTCTTCCACATAGCCTTCTGGCAATGCTTTTTCCTACTTACTCATACTCCCTCCTATTATTCTACAAATTGCCATCTTTGCACCTTATGAATTTTTTTTCGTAAAAAAATTGCATGTTTAACCCCCTCCCCTCGCGTTATTCTTCCACTTGGTGTTCTGGCAATGTTTTTTCTGACTTACCCATACTGCCCCCTATTATTCTACAAATTGCCAGCTTTGCACCTTATGATTTTTTTTCGTAAAAATTGCATGTTCAACCCCCTCCCTTCGCGTTACTCTTCCACTTAGCCTTCTGGCAATGTTTTTTTCTACCTACTCATATTACCTCCTACTATTCTACAAATTGCCATCTTTGCACCTTATGACTTTTTTCTCGTGAAAAAATTGCATGTTTAACCCCCTACCCTTGCGTTATTCTTCCAGTGTGCCTTCTGGCTGCCCGCCCTACGCTATGTCGGTAACAATCGAACCTGTGAACGATAAAATTACCCTTGCACCTAGTGACCCTTACCCCTCCGTAGCCAGCTCTCAGTCTATTTGTCCTAGTGGATCAATTACTTTCAATAAGTTTTAATAATACGATGGTTTCAAACTACGTTGACTCTATCAAAAGTCAATTAGAGCAAAACAAAAACATGCTTGAAAATTTATAGAGTTCCGTTCTAAACGAGGTTTAATAATTTTAGGTGGACATATAGCAAAGGTATTATTTGGCACACTTGACATTGATGACGAATCCCTGTACCTACTTAAATTAATTTGAATCATTTGAAGAAAATTTCCAATCAATTAAAGTGGAACATAATCAAGTTATGAGGATCATAAGATTTATGATATCTAAATATTCTGATGTTACAAACCAGATTATTCAAAATTATAATCATTATCGATTAGTGCAAAATGACATTAGGGACGCATTCTTGTCCAATTTGAAGAATTTTCAATAAACAGAATTCTAACCGAAATTAATACAGCAGTCAGCTTTGCAAGACTTCATCTATGCATGAGAGTTGAGAAATATTTCATAAATTCGTGAATTCAACTGATCTTATGAGACATCTATATTATTTGAAAGATTTTTACTTTATTTGTTTTACATCACTTAAATTAATAAATGAGAATGTGATCTTGAACATTGAAGTTCCTTTAACCTCTCCAAATCCATTGGACACCTATTACCTTCCCTATGTCCCATACAAAAATGTTACCCTCCAAGAACAGCCGAAACATTTATTAGGCAAAGAAGAAAATATTATATGGTCCAAAAGACAACATGTGCAGTACAGTGACGATTTGTTGAAACTATCACCAAAAAAGTATTTATCGATGGGTAGTGCGCAGATCGGCGAATTATCTCTCTCTGTTCCGGAAAAATAAGCGATTTCGAGATCAAGCTAGGTAGATTCAATGAGCTAGTCACTAAGTTGGGTAAACTGGAGCGGGAGAATGAACTGTTAAAAAAGCAGGTCACAACTATGAAGTCGACAACCTTGAACAATTTTCCAGATCAAACAACATAGAAATTCAAAATATACCTGAAAAACCAAAAGAGAATATCATAGAGATTGTCTCATCAATTGGAAGAGCTATTGATCAACCGGTTGACTCTTCCTGTTTTGATTGTTGCAGCCGGGTTCCTACAAACATCCAAGGGATGCCTAAAAATATTGTTGTGAGATTCGTTTCTAAAATCAGGAGAGACGATTTTCTTGCCGCTTATAAGGTTAAGCGAATATCGAACTCGGGTTCTGATAGGTCAGGAATTAAGGTTGAAAATGTGTCTGGAAGGCTTTATATCAATGAACATCAAAACGAAAAACTCTTCACAGAAGCACGAAAAATCGCAAAGAATAAGGAGTAGGTATAAATATGTATGGACCCAATCTGGGAATATTCTTCTACGCATAAACGACGCTTCCAAAATTCTTCACAAGCGAGGATTTACGAAAAGAATGAACCCATATATATTACAACCAACAAATTAAACTTATTTTCTGATACCCATGACTTTTTCGATATATTACCAGAATGTAACGGGACTTAGAACAAAGCTGGAGGAATTCAAGATGAACGCCACTGTCAATGACCACGATATAATTTGTATTACCGAATCTTGATTGAACGATGGAATAATTTACTCAGAAATAATTGATTCAAACTGCTACACTACATTCAGGCTAGATCGGGCGAGTGCATGTAATGTAAAAACCGATGGAGGTGGTGTTTTCATTGCTGTTAAGAACAAATTTAAACCGACTACAGCTGTTGAACTTCAAAGTGATGCAGATGATATTTGGATAGTACTTAACCTAGGTAGTATTAAGCTTTTTATTTGTTGTGTAAATCTTCCACCTGGCGAGCAAGTTGCTAGCGCCAGCTTCATTTCAAAACTTTACTCTAACAAAGTAAAATTTGAGGATTGTCTCGTTATGATTTTTGGCGATTTATACTGTCCATCGATTTCATGGATTTTTGATGATGATAAGAACTATTTGAATGCTTTTAATGTAGAGAGTAAATTTGAGCATATTGTTGACGCTTGTATGTATTTAGAACTAATGCAATATAATCATATAAAAAACTGTAATGATAGAAATCTGGATCTTGTATGTAGCAATTCGAACAAAATTGGTAATTTGGAACATTGTTTATCTCCACTGGTTCTCGAAAATCGTCATCATCCTGCTTTGGAGTTTTTATTTGTTAATGAAACATTCATACATCTTCCAACTAATATCTTTTTTTTTAACTTCAGAAGAGCTGATTACAATATTATAAATCAGTCCATATCAGACGTTGAATGGAAATGTTTATGAACTAATGATAACGTCGACTGCAACTTGAATATTTTTTATGATAGACTTTTACCCGAACAAAAAATTCGTGAACGTTTCCTTGTTTATTTTTTTAAAACTACGGAAAAACTAATTGAACGTAAAAACAGATTGCATACCAAATGAAATATCTATAAAAATATGAAAGATTTAGTAGAATTCAGAAATTTGCGTACTGCAACTAAAAAAGCTTTTCAATCAGATTATAAAAATATATATTTTAAAGATTGAACAGCAGTTAACTGATGATCCTAGAAGTTTTTTTAAGTTTGCGTCGAGAAAAGATTGCGATCAGCGTCTTTAGGAGACGATATCTTATGGACACAGATCAGCGTCGTCTGGAGTGGAGGTGTCTGAATTGTTTGCGGAATATTTTAAGAGTGTGTTAAAAGAAACTGACCTCCCACATCAAACCGTCAAAATTCTAATTTTCCTCAAGATAATCTTCCAGATCAACTTAATTATATTCAGTTTTCATCTCATGAAATACGTAGGGCACTGGAGGGTCTCGATGAAAAGAAGGGTGCTGGACCTGAAGGAATTCCTTCATTTTTTATAAAAAATTGTAGTTCTTCTCACCATTAGTGGTTTCATAAAACCACTAACATTTATAATAGGTAAGTCTCTGGGATCAGCATACTTTCCGACAAGATGGAAGACTGCATCCATTACCCCAATTTTCAAGGCAGGAGATAAGAGTTTAATTAGTAATTATAGACCAATAAGTAAACTGTTCGTTTTCGAGAAGGTGTTTGAGTCATTAGTGGCGTTCGATAGAAACCAATTTAGTAACATTTGTGGAGTTCCTACAGTCTGCACTCGACCGACGTGTTCAGGTTGATGTCGTCTACACTGATTTCAGCAGGGCTTTTAATAAAACAGATATCAATGTTCATATCTCCAGCCTTGCTGGGGTTGGTGTGGGTGGCAGTATGCTTGGATGGTTTGAGTCTTACTTGTCCGATAGGCAGCAATTCGTCTCAGTGGAGGGCTACTCATCGAATATCTTTGAGGCCCCTTCTGGTGTACCTCAAGGTTCCCACTTGGGACCTTTATTATTTCTCATCTATATTAACAAGATTGCTCATTGCTTCACCAAATGTAAATTCCTTCTATTCGCTGATGATTTGAAGGTGATGAGAAGTATCAGCTCCGAACAGGATTGCCTGGATTTGCAGTATGAATTGAATACTCTTTTTACTTATACTGTAGCGATAATCAACTTCAATTAAATTTAGATAAATGCCGCGTGATTACATTCACGCGCAACATCAATAAGGTCATCTATTCTTATAGTCTTGGGGATACTGTCTTATCTAGGGTAGATAACATGAAAGATTTAGGGGTAATTTTTGACTCTAAACTTCTTTTTGACCGTCATATAGATCAACTAGCAAATTCCTGTGATAAAATCTTGGGTTTTGTTGCCAGAAAAAGTAGACATTTTATTGATTTGAAAACCTTCATCATTTTATATAACACATATGTTTATAGTATATATAGTTTGAAATCTAAAATATTCAGTGTACATCGCCAGGCTCGAGAGAATTCAGAACAGATTCTTGAAGTTCATTTCATACAAGTTCAACTTTCGTTTAACACCTAGAAATCCCGAAAACTATTATCTTCTTTTAACTCAGTTTGGTTTCATTTCCCTTGAAAATAGAAGAAAGATTAGTGATGTCCTTTTCGGATATAAGCTCCTGAACAACATCTATAATTCTCCTAATCTTCTTTCCTCCATAACTTTCCATGTTCCTTGTCGTTTCCTCAGAAGTAGTGATATGTTCCATATCCCTTTTCGTAACAATAATAGCGCTATGAATTCACCTCTCTGCAGGAGATATATTGATCTGTTTCATCTAAGTCAAAATTCAATAAAACAAAAACTCAAAAAAATATACTTATGTCAATAGGATATTCTTTATTTTTCAATTGGTCGTATTTTTAATTTTTTGTTATTTTTGGCTAGCTTCTCGATACTGTATTTTTCAAAATGAAGAATATTGTTTCACTAAAACTCTTACTCACTTGTTTTATTAGATTTGCTATTTTTTCGGTTTTTCAAGTTTTTTATCACTATAATATAATATAAATAATATAATATTAATATAATTGTTGTATAACTAGATAAGTTAACTGTAAACTGTTCACTCTGACACACTTGGTATTTCTTAATAGTGGATACTGTGTTAGGTGTTCATCACCTGTTTGTATTCCTAATTATCTAAATAAATAAATTATGCAATCAGCATACCTAATATTATATGAAATGACAGGTATCTATCTGATCGAAACTGCATTAAATTTAACCAATAATTTTAAGTATTTTTCTAATGATATAACTTCATCAATTTTTAATATTGTACTCCTCACAAATATCAAAACTGAAACCATTGAAAATTTAACAATACCACATTCAATGCTTGATATATTCAAGAAATCATTTTAAATTGGAAAATTCATCCTTAGCACAAATCTTCAATATTTTTCATTTTAAATAATCATAGTATTAACATATTATGTCTTATACAGTGTGTTTGGTCATGACTTAGCGATAATTTGAGGGCATCAAATATACCTAATTTTATCGACAAAAACACCCAAATTTGAAAGTTTACCCCCTCAGTTTTGGAGCAGCCCCCATTTTAAATTTACTTTTTTATTTCCGTTGGCCCTTCCAAATAATATCGATTTCTTTGGACATAAAGGTAATAGAGATGTACAACCTACAACCTTTTATAGAAGAAGATTAATATGTGAACATTTAACTTGAAAATGCCATAAAAAATTCTTTAAAAAAGTTTTGGTAAAAATATGTTCTGATTTTTCTTAGTAAATCCGCAATAGTACAAGAACTAGCACATTGAAGTATAATTTATTTTCAATGGTTGAACACGCAAGGATATTAGCTACAAAACAACACTTACATCATTTCTGTTAGTCACATAATTTGAGAGTAATTGCTGTTCGAACATGATCACTACGGTAGGAAAAGACACAAAACAGGTCGTCATGAAGGCCACTACATGTCTACAGAGCAGAGGCGGCCATTTTGAACAATTTTTATGATTTATTTGTGTGTTTGGTCATTAAAAATTATCGAAAGTACAGTACTGAGGTTTTTTTCATTTTATAAATTTTCATAATGGTCATGTTCGAACAGCAATTATTTTCTAAATATGTAACTCACAGAAATTATGTTGATATCGTTTTGTAGCTAATATCCTTACGTGTTAGCACATTGAGAAAAAATTTACTTCAATGTGCTAGTTCTTGTACTATTGCAAATTCACTAAGAAAATCAGTACACTTATTCACTAAAATTTTTTTGAAGAATTTTTTTATAACATTTTCAAGTTATATGTTTTCTTATTGTATCACTTAATGAAAGGCGGTAGTATCATTTTTCAAAAAACATTTTTTTTACATCTGTAGGACCTTTATGTCAAAAGAAATCTATATTATTTGGAAGGGTCGACGAAAATGAAAAATTAAATTCAAAATGAGGGCTACTATAAAACTAAGGGGTGAACTTTCAAATTTGGGTGTTTTTGTCGATAAAATTAGGTCTATTTGACACCCTTAAATTATCGCTAAGTCATGACCAAACACACTGTATAAGATTTTTATTGAAAAATTTACGAATATTGTAAACTCCCATAAAAAGTTATTTCTTGAAAGAAGGGAGGTATTATGTATCATAGGCTTAGACATTCCTTTGTATAATGTGAATGCACTCTCCTAATTTCCTGGAAGTATCTAGGCAAGATCATTTCTGCTATTTCAGCACTATTGTAAACCGAGATTTCTTTATGTGAAAATGGAGTTGTATTCAATATTATTACTTAGACCTTCAACAAATAAACTTGTCTTTTTAAAAACGTAGTTCGAGAGTGGAAAAATATAATTATATTAAACACTGCTGTTCAATTTGAGGATTTTGAATTATATGAATTTTTATTTCATATGTTAACAGGATGTCAAGGAAAAAAGTACCATGCATAGTGCCACGCGATAGGGGGCCATAAAATAAGAAAAAAATGTCGCATGGATATATTTCCGGAACTGCTTCCTTCAAGAAAAACAGGGCGTTAAGGTTCATTTTTTATTTGATTTTTTTTTAATTACTTTGGAGGAAGAAGTAAGTATTGAACAAAATGTGATAGGCGGGGGTTTTTCATTCTGCAGAATCCAAATATCCTATTAGTTTTTATATTTTTAATAGAGGGCTCCACATACAGGATTCCTCCAAATTTAAAATCAACCCAAAATTTTTTGCCTTACACTGTATGTCATTCTGGACTTAAAAGAGCGATCCTTTTTTTTCCTTCAAAAACGTATACTTTGTTAAAGTCGCTTGGACCAACAGTTTTCGGTTAAAACGGAACGAAAAGTTATGATGCACGCAAATTGTCCAGAACCGCCAAAGTAACCTACTTACCATAACAAGCAAAAGACACTTCAATAATTAAATTTAAATAACAGCAGCAAAAAACTGATTGATTAACAAAAAAACATTAATTATTCAGAAGATATTCAAAGTTATTAAAAAAACAAATAAAAACATAAACTTTGACACTCTGTATTTCTTGAAGGAAGTAGTTTCAGACATATATTCATGTGACGATTTTTTCATATTATATGGCTCTCTATTACGTAGCACCATGCATGGTTCTGTTTTCCTTGACACCATGTAGATCACGCACTTAAAACTCCATAGCAAATCGAACTACCAGACAAATATAACGTGTACTGGAGTGTACCGACCTTGTCATTTTCAAAGCTGACTCCCCTCCAGGTTCAGCAGTATCTGGATAAAATAAAGAAAAATTATGTGGGTTCTGATGGTGTTTCGTTGGTTATGTTAAGACTCGTAGAACTTTATTTTATTGACCATATAACACATATAATTAATTCAGCTCTGGAGAGTTGCATCTTCGTGGAAGCATGCGTTGGTTCGTCCTCTTCCCAAGTGTGAAAACCCTTCGGAGTTGTCTCATCTGCGGCCGATAAATATATTGCCTGTCATATCTAAGGCTTTCTAAATGGCCCTGAGAGATCACATTGAAGAATTTGACGACAAGGCTGGAGTAATAACGGAAGTCCAGTCTGGTTTCATGAGACACCACAGTACAACTACTGCTCCCATTAGCATTAGCCAGGATTTATTTCAGGCAGTTGATGAGAGAAAAGTAGTAGTTATGATATTGCTCGACTATAGTGGTGCTTTTGATACACTAGACCATGATATTTTATGTACCGAACTGAGATACTTGGGTTTTGAGGATAGAGCCGTTAAACTTGTGAGGCACTATCTGAGCCATATAACTCAGTCCTAGACAGTTAATATTCTGGAGCTATGCCTGTGACTTTCGGAGTCTGCCAGGGGTCGATACTTGGACCTTTATTATTCTTTCTGTATATTTTCGGACTTCCATCAATATGTACAGCACTGCAGCATACACCATTATGCTGATGATCCACAGTTGTATTTTTCATTTCCTTTCGATGCATACAAGCTTTCAGCCAATATAATCAACCAAGATCTTCAAAGGCTATTAAATTCTTCAAGAGCTTATAACCTCAAAATGAATTCAAAGAAGTCACAGCTAATAATCTTTGGGATGGCCATTATATCAAATTACAAGCCATACTTGCTGCTTAATGATTTGGATTTGAATGAAGAATGTTCGAGCATGGTTGGACGAGAATTACCCGAATGTATTGATTGGAAGGAGCAGACCCATAGCATGGCCGGCAAAGAAACCCCATTTAACGCCGATGGATTTTTATGTATGGCATCTATATAAAAAGCTAAGAGAACGACTATATGACGCCGATTGCACATATCGATATTCTGACAAAGAGGATTATTGATGCAGCTGAGGAAATGAGGCGGAGCCTGCAAACTTCTATCGGTAAATGTAATTTAGGTAAACAACTGAGAAAATAGATATGAGAAATGGCGGCTGTCATGTCGAACAAGAGTTATGAAAATATTACACTCTTTATCTTTGTTTCATTCAAGTATATCAGTTTCTGCTACCTCAAAGTAAAAATGTACTCTCTACTACTTTAACTGTAATTGGGTAAATTTTTTGACTATTCAATAGCAAGTGTTATACTTTTTTGAAAAGCTGAGACGAAGCGGAAATTTTTGAAAGGATCTGCAGAATAACTTCCATACGTTTTTTTCGAGAAAGTTGAAAACATTCGTTGAAAATTCATCAAGGTTAACGTCGAGCTTTCTTTTTTAACTGTTAGTGGTAGGTTCTGTTTTTGTTGATAATTTTTATTAATTGGCATCCTCTCTTCCTGAATACATCAAAAAACAGAACTTAGGAGCTTTCATTCTGAAAAAAAACTAGAAACCAAAAAAAATGAGGCATTTCAAAAAAAATCTTGAAAACTCAATATCTCAATGAAGGTAAAATTTCGGATAACATATTATAGGACCAAATTCATCAGACATTACCTGAAAAATAACGTCCTTCAATATTCAGTATGACCCACCCTGTAACTCTGTATTTAGGAAATGCATGCAATTCATTAAATAAAGAAGCATCGAATTATTCAATTAAGAATACAAATAACATCGGTATGTAGAATTGAAAATATAAAACACATTTTCAAGAGAAATGAAATTTCTTTTGGCTCTGTTTGACTTTTTTGGCACCTATATATATTTATAATTTGGTATAAATTCCAATTCTAGCAAAAGTTTTGAATAGGTCTCAAAGCTGACTGTCTGTTTTATGTTATTTCGAATATTTTTTGATTTCGTTTTTTCGAAATATCGAATTTCGGTTTCGAAACCTACTGATCCATTTTCACTTGATTAAAAAAAACTTCTAAATACTATAATTAAAGCTAGCAGTACCAATACAAATGAAATTATATTAAGTTGATATATTACACAAGTATCGAAATTTTGAAAGCCTCTTTCCGTAGACAAAAGTACGCTGAGTAAATTTCAAATCTAAATTAGCACAACAATGATAAAATAGAGAATGGCATTTTCTTTGAAAACCATACACCTACCGTTATTTCTCAGAAGGGCTTCGGCAGTGAATAGGGGTATCTTGAGCATGTCGGATGTATCAACAAGAAGCTGATCTTTTGCTTCCTGTAAATCTTGACTTCTCAATCCACTGTATATTTCATTTTGCTGCTGAATAATTTCATCTTCGTTTAGAGTATCGGTGTTGTCCGCCTGCAAATAGATCATACATCTATATTAATATTATAAAGAGGAAAGATTTGTATGTTTGTGGGTTTGTGGCGTTGAAACGATTCAACTCATAAGCTACTAGACCGATTTCAATAATTCTTTCACCCTTAGAAAGCTACAACATCCCTGAGTAACATAGGCTATACTTTCCACCCGAGAAAATTAAGGAAACCTACTATAACTTCAATGATAATAAATATGAGTACCAAAATCAGCCATAATCAGCTAATTTCAGGTGCGCTGCAAAAACCGTAAGACGTACATGGAAACAATGTATGACGGAAATGTACCTCTTCAATAGTTCTACAAAAAAGTCCGCGATAACATATATCTATCTTTCAAGGTTTACTAGGTATCACCTTTCAAAAGTATCCGAATGTTTCTCAAAATTATGCATTATTTCGGAGTATTTTTTTATGAAAACGCTATTGATCCTTATCCAATTGAACACGTCGTTCATACCCAGTATTTAATTTAGAACGAAATTGCCTTTTACATCATTCAATTATGATGAATACATCAAAATTCAAAAGATATGGCAGGTTGAAGATGAAATCGCACCAAAATGCGTCTCCGAGGTAGGCACTAGGCGGGTAGGAGAAGGTACCGAATTGTGAGCGAGGTATGAATGTATTTTGGATTGCCGATGCCCGTATGTTTATGATCACAAATCAGATCAACAGATGGCGCTGTAGTCGTTATTCAGGTTATTCATCTACTCTGCAACTAAACGGCTGGATCGATTTGAATGAATTTTTGTGTATACAGAACAACGCCTGTTGGGTCTGCTAGAAAATCATTGTTTTTCACATGGGCACTTATACATTGCGTGTTCACGAGTTGGGAAACCATCCGCTTTGTTTGTGTTGATGTCAGACCAAAACACATAAAATGTGGTTTACCAAAGAGCACTTCAATGAGACGGATAATTTGCGGACACGTAAAACGCTTCGATTCAGTATTTACTTTGGATTCACTTTCATTTACTTAGAGAAGTTCAACTAAATAACACTTCATTTTTGTAATCGAAATGAATTCAGTACTGTTGCGAAATGAAATTAAATTTTTCCTTTTCAAATATAAAAAAAAATATTTTTCTTCATCTCTTAATCACCAAACGAAATGTTACATAAAACGAAGCCATCTGGTGGCAAAGCGGAGTTCGCCGGGATTGCTAGTACCTATATGTATAGGTATCGATCGTTATGTTGGGTGTCTAGGTTAGGATTACTTTTGAACAATTTATTTGTATAAACGTTTGGGCTTATTGCCTTCATCAGTACACATTGAATCTAAAACAATTACTAACATCAATATAATATAAATGAAATCATGATTGTGTAAATATCTTACTATATATTTTCATCACCGTTTTTGTTTTGTCTGATGGGTATTGTCTTGTCATATATGTTATTGCTTTGTATATTAACGTTGTCTTGTCTTCTTCTTTCATTTGATGGTCTCCTTTTTTCATTTGATGTTCTTCGCAATAATGGCATATACATTGTGTTTGGTCATGACTTAGCGATAATTTAAGGGCATGAAATATACCTAATATTATCGACAAAAACATTCACATTGGAAGTTTACCCCCTTAGTTTTGTAGTAGCCTTCATTTTAAATTTACTTTTTCATTTTCGTTGACACTTCCGAATAATATCGATTTCTTTGGACATAAAGATCCTACAGATGTGAAAAGACTGTTTTTTGAAAGATGATACTACAACCTTTTATAGAAGAAGAACAATATGAGAACATTTAACTTGGAAATTCCGAAAAAATATTCTTTGAAAAAAATTTAACTGATTTTCTTAGTAAATCCGCAATAGTAACAAAACTAGCACATTGAAGTATAATTTTTTTTCAATGCTTCAACACGCAAGGTTATTAGAGGTACACAACAACACCAACATCTTTTCTGTAAGTTACATAATTCAAGAGTTATTAATGTTCGAACATGACCACTACGCCAGCGCCCAAACTTTTTTTTGTTGTTACAGGTCATCATGAGGTCCACTGCCTGTCTTCAAAGCAGAGGCATCCATTTTGAGCAATTTTTAAGATTAATTTGTTTGTTTGATCATTCAAAATTATCGAAAGTATAGTACTGAGTTTTATTTTATTTTATCAATTTTCATAAGGGTCATGTTCGAACAGCAATTACTTTCTAATTATGCAACCAACAGAAATTATGTTGGTATCGTTTTGTAGCTAATATCCTTGCGTGTTAGCTCATTGAAAAAAAATGGTACTACAATGTGCTAGTTCTTGTACTATTGCGGATTTACTTAGAAAATCAATAATTTTTTCACTAAATTATTTTTTTTATTTTTTTATGACGTTTCTAAGGAAAATGTATCATCTTTCAAAAAACATTTTTTTCACATCTGTAGGACCTTTATTTCCAAGGAAATCGATATTATTTGGAAGGATCAACTTAAATAAAAGAGTAAATTTGAAATGGGTGCCAAGACAAAACTGAGGGGTTTAACTCCCCAATGTGGATGTTTTTGTCGATAAAATTAGGTATATCAGATGCCCTTAAATTATCGCTAAGTCGTGACCAAACATACTGTATACATGAATGAGGTTTTTTTGTCTTGTTTGTCGTTTTCTACAATTTCGCTATTTATTTGTATATGGATTTCTAATATTTTTCTACGTTTTTGTGGGGTTCGGTTCCTCAAATCGCTCTGTCTTCATAATGAAACCCATGTTTGCTTGTGTTTTTATGTTTATTGAAAGCAGTAGTAGCTTTCTTCTTGTATTTATGTGCGTTTAGTCTATCTTTTAGTATTTGGGAAGTTTGTCCTATGTATTGTTAGTCACAATCCTTGTATGGTATACTATACAGGGTGAGTCTTTGACTTGTACATATATTTTAACCGTATATTCTTGGGGTCGAAAGAAACACTTTTTTCCTCTTCCATTTTTTCCGATTCGGCCTAAATAAGAAGATATAGCCCTTTTTTGTTTTCAGAATGAGCTATGCCGCCACTGGTAAACTAACCACTGAATTTTTGCAAGTACGTGATATAGCATTCAAACCTTCGAAATAAGCTATTGTATCAAAGAAACGAGTAGATATACCATTCGAAATTTTCAAATAAGCTGCTGTATTAATGAAAGAAATATGAACTTACTTTTTTAATACCAGTTGTATATTTTCTAATGCAATGATTGATTCATCCAAAATTTTGCTAGTGATGAAAAGCAGAATAATCTCTTCTTGATGTATACTTCATTTTTGATTATATCGGATTAACTTTGAAAACACCTATTTTAGCTATAGCATTCATTTCCAATATCTCTTAAAATCTTCCGAAATCAAAACAACTCAACCATAACACGCATGACATTTCACGTTCATAAACACCACTTGGGCGATTGAATTTCAAGGGGTGTCCGCATGGTAAAGTCACAGACACGACACTAGATTCTTTGACATCGGTGTTCTGTGGTCAGTTTGTTTTTCAAAATCATACGACTTCATGAATAATAACTTATTAAGGTCATTTTAGTAGTAATAAATATGATGAATAAATGAGAAATGAATGTATTCTAACGTAATGTGAATTTGGATCAACGTATGTCAAAGCTCAACGAAACAAAATTGCAATAGGTACTTCGAAAGTGGTGTGGAAATTTGCTTGAATAGATAAGGATTTACACTGAAGAAGTATAGAGGGAGCTTATTCATTGTAACCCCATTTTTAAAGAAAATCCGCCAGTTCTCTTACCATTCATCATTACAGATAACAAATTCTCGAATTATTCTTGAAATTTGTCAAAGTGACCACAGGAAAAATTGAATTCTGTGAATATTTCCGACAGAGTTGCATTCAGCCAAAGTACCCAATTTTTCGAATTTTTAAGATTTTTTCTTTTTTTCAACATCGAATTACTCGGAATTTTGTAGTCGGGAAAGATTAATCATATTCATGAAAAACTATGTTTCAGAAATCATTTCATTTGAAGGAATCGTTTGCGAGATATTACTGAAAATTTATGCTTTTCATGGATTTTCAACAGCCTGTATCTTTTTAACCAGGCCGAATCGGAAAAAATGGTAGAGGAAAAAAGTGTTTCTTTTGACCTCAGGAATCTACGGTTAAAATATATGTACAAGTCAAAGACTCACCCTGTATAACACTTAGGATTTTTTGGTTTTTCGCCTTTGTGCTTTCAGTTTGCCCTTAACACTTCCGATTTGATTACATGACCTATATGTTCTTTCACGGTTGTGAGGTTTCACTATAATATAAATCTTTTGCGACAGTCCCTGTATAAATGGTATGTTGTGTGTTGAACAACAGTGTGTTCTTTGTTTTATGAGTTTTCTTTACAAGTGTTTCAGGATAGTGAAACCTTAAAATCGTGAAATAACATATGGGCAGTGTAATCAAAGCGGAAATTTTTTCAGCAAACTGAAAGCACCAACACTAAAAACCAAAAAATCGCAAGTCGTATATATTATTGTGACAAACAATACATAGGACAAACTTCCCAAAGACTAAAAGATAGACTAAACGCCCATAAATACACGAAGAATGCTACCACAGCTTTCAATGAACATAAAAACACATCAAGCAAAAATGAGTTCAATTATGAAGACACAGCGATCTTAGGAATCGAACCCCAACAAAAACGTAAAAAAATATTAAAAATGATCCATATACAAATATAAAGTGGACATGTAATAAACGACAAGCAAGACACGAAAAAGCTTAGTCATATACATATATATAATTAGGTTTTTCGCACTTAATTTCTGATTTTTAAAAATGATTTATCTCTGATGTGAATTAACAATTACAACACTATGGATAAAGAATTATAACTTCCATGAAGATTAAGTTTGAAAAAGGTGAATTACAAATCGAAGAGACTGTCAGAAGTCTGACTCAATTATGCACAAAGATTCAAAAGGTAAATGTTTTTGTGGAATTACAATTTTGCACATTGTCAGTGATTCCAGGAAAATGCTTCCTCGCCGTTGCATTCCTAGTAGGTGTCGGTTCTTTACCTCGTCCCCTCTATGTTGGCAACGTCCTCGTCAGCAGTTTCGGCCGTTCGGTCGTTCTCAAGGTCGATGTGGATAGTTCTCCTTGGGTTGAAAAGGAGTTCTCTTATTCTGCTTCTGTTAATTATGATGTGAAAATTCCAAAGATTATACAACAGAATAAGATTCCACTTATGGTATAGTGTATCAGCTGGGTTATCGGGTGTAGATATCTACACCGGTGTGTTCTGATTTTAAAGAAATTTTCGAATAGTTTCGTATTTCTATTTCGAAAATTGGAATTGTGTTGTCAAATATTGTATTCTCAATAGTAATTCTGCAATGAGAATCGAGTTAATTTGTTCTTGAATGACTATCTGACTTTTCTTGAATAAAGCCAAAAGCTGCTTATTAATTAAAGCATGGGTGATTTTGAAATTGTTCCCAACCAGGGTTGTTTGGCAATGTTCTTGTGTTGACAGGATGCAGACTTCTCTGACGGGTAGTTGAATGCACAGTACAATGAAACTATCTACTATACGACAGGCTTTGTTGGTTCAATATTCATCGTTATCCTGTACTTCTTGGGTGGGATGATGGCAATGTCTTGGTGTTGGATATAGGGTATACTCGGGAATAGTTAGCAATTTGTTTTTTAAGTATAGGAATTTTTAGGAGTATGGTAATTATTTTATCAGTTCCCATGATAGACATTTTGGAAAATGCTAGCATTCTGTGAGGATGATGGCTTATTGGTGATAGTTCCTGCGGTTTATAAATTTCATGGAGATATTTTTTGATAGATTGAAGCTCATCAACTTTCAAAATTAGGTATTTCCTTACGTGCAAAACTAATAGTTCTTTCAATAATGAGTGAGTGATTGAGTATGATTTCTGATTTGAAAATTTCATTTTGTACAATAATTAACAATGCTTCTTTTGATTCAATTTCCTCAAAAAGTGATTTCGTTTGTTAATTTTTTTCATTTAATAAAGTTACATCTTCTGAATATCTCTTAGGTAAATAACCAGCAAAAGAGGTTAATTCATCTTTTCTTTCTAATTCATAACTTTTAATTTAATTTTGTTTTATGGTTTTCAAATCATCGTCATCTAAATTTCCTGTAACAAATTTAATGCCTTTTCCGATGAAATTAGCCGAACCTCTCTTAACTATTACTATTTTCAAATTTACTGAGAATCTGTTCAGTCTGGGCAAGATTTGATTTCAATTGAACGCAGATTTTATGTGGAAGTTCATCATAGGAATACTTTTTGTAAAATTCATGGAAATTTGATTTCAACTGATCATAATTATTTATTAATTAATTTTGTGATGGCGGTCAAGTATTCGTGCTTTCCCTAAGGGTTCTTCAAAGTATCCATTAGTTATTATTTTGTAGACCTGAAGGGCCTGGTAGGTTCGAATCGATATCAGGAGCATTATAGGTATCCTGAAAACAGAGAATATTTTTTCTTAATCACTTCACTTTTTCTATGTTGGCTGTAGTTTCGCAGGATCTTTAGGTTAATCATATAATTAGCACTAATCCCAAGCCCATACTGAATTTCGAGCAGTCGAGAGCACCAGCTCAAGCCTTTCCGTATTTTTTTTATATGTATAAGTTTGTAGGAAATAAAAAATAATTTTTTGATATACAGGATGATCGAAAACAATGAAAGAGGCCAAAGTAATACTTTGTTCTATATTTGCCTTCAATAATGGTATGACATGTTCTAACAATGATGAATTTCTTCAGATATATTCATACCCCTTCCTTCGTTTTCGAACATTATGTACATAAGAAAAAAATTCAAAATTGTTCTTCTCACTAACCATACATACAGATATGCCATTTGATTTGATCTTCATCTCGTTGAATGATCAATCAACTCATGCCATATATGTAGTTTGGACCTGTTAATGTAGTGCGCTTTCAAGTTTGCGACCCTAGAGCTTTTAGATTTTCTGGGTGATTTCGGTTCCAAAATGCCGGGGTTAAGTTCGTTGACCAGCCAAATCGTCCATAAAATATGGTAATTCAAAATTTATTTTTCCTGAATATCTCAGTCAAAACGAAACCGATCGAAACGAAATTTCGCGGCCGCATGTAAGATGCTCATAATAAGCCCATGCATTTTGTGGCAATTGTGTCAAAGAACCATAATATATTCGATAAAAAATTCGAGATGAAGACTCATCATAACAAGATATCCGATTCAAGTGAAATTCATTTTGTGAATGAAGAATCAGATACTGAACGTTCATGAAAAATTTCAAAAAGATTGAATTTAATTTTTCCTGAATTATGAATTTTTTCTGATAATTCCGAGTTCGTCGATTTATCGAGAAATTTTGCAGTAAAATGTTCTATGCCAATTCAAAGCAGTACGCAAACATTTTTGGGAGTTGCGTTTAGGCAACCATAGAGAAGTCTATCGTTATGAAAAAAATTAACATCACTTTCGAATACCTTTTTATTGTAATGAAATCGAATTTAAGGATGTAAGTATATTAGCGGAGTGAATGACACTACAAATTTTCAGATGTAATGTGAAATCAAAAACATAGAATTTTTATATTTTTAGTTATCAATTCTTATATCTTTCATTCAATTTTTTTGTTTGTCAAGTTTATACAAATTTCAATTTGTGAATAATTTGCAGAATATTATTCCGATCGTGCTGAGACTCTGTTTTTCTTTGTATAGTATCAATCCATAGTGCTATAAAAAATTTTTGTGGTGATATCCTCATTGTTCCGTTTCTTTCGATGTCTTGAAATTAATCATATCAAAAATTTATTATCCTTTCCTGTATATCTGCTCAAGTATCAAAAATAAATATATCAGTTATGTGAAGATTGTCCTGTAATATAATAAAACAATATTCTTCTTATTAGTTTTTTTTCGTGATTGGGTGATAACACCGGGTGTGTCCATTAGAAGTTCATAGAGAAATAAGTATTCGAGCTCTTTCAAATTTTGTTTGAATATTGTATAAATCATCAGACCCTTCGTTTTTTCAAATATTTGCAAATAATATCTATGAATTACCTTATACTGGAATCAATTTAAAGATTTTCAATGGGGCACCTTTTATACTAATCGTGTATTTTCAAATCTACAATCTGTATTATTCTTCATGACCATCTTTGGTAGTTTTCGATTTTTGACAATAAAAAATATTTAATTCTTTGGTTCCGATGATGCGATACTTTCGAAATTCCGCACGAACATTCAGTACATCAATTTCCATTTACAAAATAAATTTTACAATAACCGGATAACTTCTTATGGAAGTATAAAGATTCTTCTTTACAGTACTCCAATTGAATTTATTATGGTGCTGTTGACACTATAGCCACAAAATTTTGCATGATGCTTATTATGAGAATTTTGCATGTGGCCACAAAATTTCATAACGATTGGTTTTTTTTTTGGCTTCTGAGATATTTAGGAACAAAAATTTCTGATGACTAATTTTGTGGAACAGTTTGGCTGGTTCACGAACTCCACCGAGCCACGTGCTTATGGTCGGACAGCCCCTCGGACAGAATTTTATTTAACCACGGATTCGTCATCAGGAAGTCGGGCTTTATCGTTTGAGATAATTAAGCCGAAATGATATAGCTACTACTTGAACGAGTGCTATCGTTCAAGTAGATCAAGCGCTCAACATGCTACAAAAATACGAAATTATTCAAATAGCTTTTCACTTCATGCTTTCGTAGATGACTTTGAAATATGGTGAAATACCTATATCAACCCTGCTCATATTCCAGAAAAAAGTAGTATGTGGTTAATACAAAATAAATAGATTCAACGCTGAAATAAGCAATTCAAAATGCACTGGTTTGAACGAAGATTCCGCAGTCGCCCCCGTTTCACAACGAAAATTATAAAATATTCCGGGTGAAAATGGAAGTTAATACCGATATTAGATATACTAATCATGAGACATCACAAAAAATAGAACAAATATATTCGATGGAAAAGTAAATAACTATTTACTGGTCACGAACCTAGTGCTAAAAAACCCAAAAAAACTTTATACAATAATTTTGTAAATTACAAAGCACAAGAAAATCCAACAACAAAAGTTATAATAATAATAATAATAATGATTTATTATACCCAACAGGAGAATTCCCAATTACAGGGTAACATTAAAGTAATACACCGATAACTTAAAATAAAAAAAACATTTTCACATAAAAAAAGCCCGGAACTCAAAACATTATGAAAACACATTGTAAATAAGTTTATTAGCACTATCACATGCTCGATATACAGGTGCCCGTTGGAGTATGTTGGTACGAGGAGTAGGCAGGACGAACGCCAGCGGATGTCTGGTCACCATTCTTGGTACAAGAAGATCAATTCGTGAGATCAGGAAAGAGCAGTCAATATTTCCGCTGAGGAGCTTATGGATGAACTTTGCGCTCTGTAGACTCTGGCGCGCATGGAAGGTTGTAATTCTCATCTCTCTGATGATACCGGAAAGGTCAGCACCCCGCTCGGAATACCTTCCTGTCCTCCTGAACAAGATGTACTTCAAAAAATTTCCTCTGAATTCGCTCGAGTGGTGCAAGATGGGAACCATATATTGGAAACCAAATCAAATTGGCATATTCCAATTTACTTATCACAAGCGAAAAGTAAACGCTTCTAAGAGCAGATAAATCATCGAATTCCCTGAAGCACCTGAACATGAATCCCAGTGACCTACAAGAAGAGGCACAGACCTCCTCAACATGTAGAATGAAACTTAATTCACTGTCGAACAGGACTCCTAGGTCACGAATGCGGACCCCAGAAGCAATCAAATGCTCACCTACATGGTAATCAAAGGTGAGAGGCTGAGCCTTTCTCGTGTACGTTACCTTAAAACACTTCTTCAAATTCAGAATCAGACCATTTCTCAGGCACCAACTGTGGACAAACTCCAGACATGACTGAAGACGCAAAATATCAGCAATGCGACATATCTTCAAGTTATAAAATCTTCCGGGTGAAAATGGACGTTAACATTGACTATATATACAATAATCATGAAACATCATAAAATATGGAACAAATTTATTTTATGGAATAGTAAATAACTGTTTACTGGTCAAGAACCAAGTGCTAAAAAATCCAAGAAAACTTTATACAACAATTTTATAAATTAGAAAGTACAAGAAAATCCAACAACAAAAATTATATATAAGTGAATTTGGTTAAGAGCCTATGAAATTTAGTAAATTGAATGTTTAAGGGGAGAGAGAGACTCGCTGGACTATAATAAAAACATACTCTTCTTTCTCAACCAAGCTTTCGCAATCAGTTTATTGCATCCTCAGGGACTCTGAAATTACAACATAGATAATTGGTAGTTCACAATAAGTAATAGTTCTTATACCGAAAGTACCTAAGATTGTATAAAACTCGACCATCTTACGAAACAGATTGTCAAACATTTGAAATATTCAAATCATCATACAGGGTGTTTCCTAAACATGCGGCAAAAATTCAGGGGGTTGTTCCTTGGACTATTTCAAGCATGTTTTGTCCTTTGATGATTTTTGAAAAACCCCTTTGTTTCGAAGATACAAGGCGAACAACATTTTTCATATTTTTAAAATTAATAATAGTTTAAATAAAAATGCGTACCGCACTGTGTTTACTAATTAGGTACAATTTATTTTTAAATGTGGAAGACTTGCGAAATCGGATCATTGCTGGGTGTACTTTAATAAGAAATGATCCTGGTGTTTTTGAAACGGTTCGGCAGTCAATGAGGAGAAGTTTGGATGCTTGTATGCTGGCTAGAGGTGGTCATTTTCAATAGTTTTGTAGGTTAAATTTTCATGTAATTTTTCATAATAAAATGTTATTATCTAAAATTTTGTTTCCCCTGTATCTTCGAAACAAAGGGGTTTTTCAAAAATCATCAAAGGACAAAATATTCTTAGAATAGTCCAAGGAACAATCCCCTGAATTTTTGCCGCATGTACAAACGAAAAGGGGAGATTCCTTAAGTCAGTTTAAAAAAAAAAGTCCCATGAACATGGGGGCGCAAACGTTTCGTTTTCGAGATACAGAGTGTTGAAGTTTGAATTTTTTTCAAGTTCTTTTCTCATAGTATCTACACTTCACAAGCTATTCAACTGAAATTTGGCATATATATTACATTTGAGAGTTCTCACCACGTGACATGGCAATTTCGATAGAAGATCTACCGGGTGATATTTTTTCTGGAACACTGCCACCTGTTCTTCTGCAGAACTTTTTTGTGGTGAGCAACTGTTGATTTGAAAAAATGTAAAAAGAAGCTTTGTTCTTATACTTAACCTTTCGGTCTCTTGTAGTTTTGTCGTATCTACCAACGATTTTGAGAAAAAAGGCCACTTTGTAAGCTGTGGTGAATGAATTCAGTGTCAGTTTTTATGGAAATTTTTCTGATCTGTAACGATGATTCATAAGGATTCAATAAACTCGTGTAATCAACACATGCTTTTGATTAAAACTTTAACACCCTGTATCTCGAAAACGAAACGTTCGCGACCCCATGTTTATGGGACTTTTTTTTCTTAAACTCACTTAAGGAATCTCCCCTTTTCGTTTGTACGTTCAATTTAGGAACACCCTGTATACAGGGTTTTCTTTTAAGTTGGCCTATTAGACGTTTTAGTAGAACTAGTCAATATTTCGTTCTGAAATTTCAGGAGGAGCCTTGAGGGTGAAGGAACTCTTCGCCTAAAATATTTTCAAGTCGACAGTGTTGCCACGTCTATCTCAAACGCATATCTACTTTCTTATTTCAAATGGAACTACCTATATTTTCATTTATGTATCGATTCAATACCAAATTCGCAGTATAACCCAATAAAAAAATTTCTCTGGTATGCACTGTTGCCAAGTTATTCACAAATTCCTGAAACTTTTGGCATTTGCATTGCCAGTTTGGAAATGCAATATCTCGATTATTTTTTATGCGAACGGAACCGAACTCAGCAGTCTCATAGTAAGAATCCATGCATTCATGTGGTATATTCAGTACTTTGATATATCGTTAGGTTTTTCGAAGATATTGCTGCGAAAATGTGAAACTCAAAATTGAAATATTTCGAGATTTTCAAATGGCAACTCCATATTTATGTTACAGCATTCGATTCGAAATAAACAATGAATGGCATCAGTCTCCTTTTACACTAACTATTTATTTTAGATAGTTTTCGAATGAGATGAAAAATACTGAAATTTTTCAGTATTTATAGTTCATGATCTATGCTATGGTCCTGTTTACGATGAAATGGTTCTATGATTATGGCGTGAATTGTTGAAGTAAATTCTATGGTTCAAATCATAAAAAGTATTCGATGATCATGGATGCTATAGAAAAAAGTTTACCAATATTATTCAAACACGATTCGGGTTGTTTCACAATTCACGGAAAATGCCTTTAAAAATCGTTATTCACATTTAGCAAGAATGACTTGAAAGA
Source organism: Propylea japonica (assembly GCA_013421045.1). Lineage (NCBI taxonomy): Eukaryota > Metazoa > Arthropoda > Insecta > Coleoptera > Coccinellidae > Propylea > Propylea japonica. Next base: position 86,809,222 of record CM024240.1, read on the forward strand.
AATTCCGAAATTTGTTTAGGCTTTCTGTAATCCTGGCCTTATGTTCACTAATTATTTATTTTTGACAGTTTTCAAATGAGATGAAAAATACTGAAATTTTTCAGTTTTTATAGTCATGTTCAATGGACATAATGCTGTGTGATTATGAAGTGAATTATCGGAATGAATCCTATTGTTGAGGTCATGAACATAGGGCCAGGATTACAGAAAGTCTAAACAATTTTTGGATCTTTCCGATCATTCGTGCTAAATGTGAATAACGATTGTTAAAGGTCCTACAGGTCCTTCCAATAATTTTTTGGCATTCCCCGTGAATTGTGAAACAACCCGAATCGTGTTTGAATAATATGGGTAAACTTTTTTCTATGACATCCATGATCATCGAATACTTTTTATGATTTCAACCATAGAATCTACTTAAACAATTCACGCCATAATCATAGAACCATTTCATCGTGAACAGAACCATAGATCATGAACTATAAATACTGAAAAATTTCAGTATTTTTCATCTCATTCGAAAACTATCCAAAATAAATAATTAGTGTAAAATGAGACTGCCATTCATTTTTCATTTCGAATCGAATGCTGTAAAATAAATATGGGGTTGCCATTTGAAAATCTCGAAATATTTCAATTTTGAGTTCCACATTTTCGCAGCAATATCTCCGAAAAACCTTACGATGTATCAAAGTACCGAATAGACCACATGAATGCATGGAGTCTTTACTATGAGACTGCTGAGTTTGGTTCCGTTCGCATAAAAAATAATCGAGATATTGCATTTCCAAACTGGCAATGCAAATACCAAAAGTTTCAGGAATTTTTGAATAACTTGGCAACAGTGCATAGCAGAGAAATTTTTTCATTGGCTTATACTGCGAATTTGGTATTGAATCGATACATAAATGAAAATATCGGTAGTTCCATTTGAAATAAGAAAGTAGATATGCGTTAGAGATAGACGTGGCAACACTGTCGACTTGAAAATATTTTAGGCAAAGAGTTCCTTCACCCTCAAGGCTGCACCAAAAATTTCAGAACGAAATATTCACTAGTTCTCCTAAAACGTCTAATAGGCCAACTTAAAAGGAAAACCCTGTATATGTAAAGAAACTGCATTTCTTCAATGTCAATTAATTCAGAGATTATAAGATAATCAAAGATTATATAGTATGAAGATCGGAAACGAGACGACTACAGTGTATGAGCGCCATCTCTGGGTCAAATGTGAACTAATGTCACTATAGAATGGTTAAAATTCTGGTTCTATGATTATAAGTTTCGAAATCAATATACATGGGAAATGTCATTGATATAAAAAAGTGCCAATCAATTCGTTTGCACAAATATTATTTCACTTCGAACGGCTCTTGCCATTAGTGTCGTCTCGAAAAAAGTGGAAAAAAGATGAGTTTTTACCCTTCTGTAATGCAGATTACGAACGAGATAGTGAAACTGGATGATCAACTGGTGTTTTATGGATGTATGCAGGTAAAGCTATATCTTGATCAACGTCAAACATCTGTTGCTATTTCCACGATAGAGGCAGAAATAGTGGCTGATAGTGAAGCTGCACGGAAAATGAAATGGTTAAAGTGACTATTCAGGAAAAGTTTTCCGTCAATTCAAACAGTGATGGTGGACAACGAAGCTGCAGTTGAACTGAGCCAGAAACTGGAATTCCACAGACGCACTAAGTACATATATTCATATTCAATCCTTGTATAAATCTTACAATAATACACTAATATTTCTGTAATATCTTCTATAAATGTATAATAAAAATATTACACATGAAATATTGAATTTTATTGAAAATTATGGATTTAAAATATTAAAATGAAACATCCTGAAGGGAATACGAATTTCGCATCAATTCTTATTACAGTTTTCTTTATATAATTTCTAATCAAAATTACAGATTTTATATAAAAATTGATCTTCAGTGTCATCTCTGGGTCAAATGTGAACTAAAAAATGTAGTCGTTTTTTAGTACTACGAATGCAGGGCCGTTTCCTATCTTTCTATACTCTATAATCTATGAAGATAATAATAGGCTTAGATTAAATAATTCTATACGTGAACTGCAGGTTCCCTACCATACTGCGATAAGAGAGAGACAAGACTAGGTTATAGCAATAAGTCAACGGAATTCATTCAGTTACCGCACGTGATTATCTCGACTATTCAACTGTGCAACTAGACGGAAGAATTCTCTGTCTGATGCATTGTATATCGTATGTTTCAGATGTGAATTTCCAAATCTGTATATATATTGCTGTAACTCGGTATCGAGTATAAATGTTACACAGAAGGATTACATCAGATCACATTACATAGCATTACAATCACTATTATCACATGACATCACATCAAGATTGCACCACAATAACGGACAGAGTTGAAACACTCATTGCACATATATCATCTTCGGTGGGTTTTTCGATGATTAAAAAGACCTATTCTCGAGGTGATCACTCTGCCACATTCAGGACACTCGAAATTTCCTTGTGCTGATGGATTTCGTCGTCTGTCCGAATCCGCGTTGTAGCTATTCACAACACGTCTCCACTTCGATCTATCCTCCGTCAGAGCCTCCCAGTCGTTCTGTATATTCAAATGTTTTGTTTTCTCATGAAGAGAGTCTTTATATCTCTTCAGCTGCCCGCCTTGACTTCTCTGCCCGTACACCAGCTCTCCGTACAAGAAGCATTTAGGAAATCTGTTTTCGGGCATACGCTGAATGTGCCTGGCCCATCTGAGTTGCGCTCAGCCAACTAAAACTTCAATGCTCTGACTGTTAGTTCTTTCGAGAACAGCTCTATTGGAAACCTTATGAAACCATTTGATGTGCGTTATCTGCCTTAGGTGTCTTTGCTGCAGTTGGTTCAATGTTTTTAGATGTCGCCTGTACGTTGTCCACGTTTCGCACGCATATGTCATGGTCGGGACTACCACAGCTCGGTAAACTGTCGCTTTGGTTCTGATTGACAGGTTGTGATTGTCGAATACTCTTTCTCTTAGGCCCCAAAAAGCTCTCAATGCCGCACCGACTCTATTTCTGATTTCGTCGTCGATGGTGGCTCTGTTGTTTGATATGCTTCCAAGATAGTTAAAATATTCAACATATTCCAAATCTTCACCTTCGATCTTCACTCTGGTCCTTTCAGCATTTTGTGGGGTACACATAATCTTAGTTTTAGCAATGTTGATTTTCAGCCCCAGCGCCTTATATGCCCAGTCGAATGTCTCTACTATTTTTTGCAGGCTCTCAGCGGAGTCTGAGGTGAGGCCGAAGTCATCTGTATACTGAAGGTCGGTGAGAACTTTCGTTTTTGTTCTCGCTCTCAGCCTTTTCAGGTTGAAGAGTCCACCCTCAAAGCGGTATTTGATTTCCAATCCCCTCGAAAGTAATTTACTGTCTACAATCATGGACAGGGCTGTCAAAAAGATGTTAAACAAAACAGGTGCTAAGACACAGCCCTGTCGAACTCCAGTATTAGTCTGAAAGGCGTCTGTGGCTTCGCCATTGAAGAGAACACTGGCCATGTTCTTCTCGTGGAAGCTTCTGCAGACATTCACAAATTTTCTTGGGACGCCGAACCGCTCCATGATACTCCACAAAGCCTCCCTATTCACCGAGTCGAAGGCTTTGGTCAGGTCTACAAATGCTACGTATAATTGGCTGTGCTGTTCCTTGACTTTCTCCTGAAGTTGTCTCAGAGTGAATATGTGGTCGGTTGTTCCACGATTTGGTCGAAATCCGTTCTGGGATTCGGGGATAATCACCTCGACATGTTTCATCAGTCTTGAGGCCATTATTCTCGCCAGGATCTTACCGCCCGTTGAAAGAAGCGAGATGCCCCTGTAATTTCCGCAATCAGAGGTGCTATCTTTATTTTTAAACACATTTACGATTTTTGCATCTCTGACTGATTCAGTTTTCCAGATTAGGTTGAATGCAAGCTTCAGAGGTTCTATCGCTACTTAGCCGAGTGCTTTGTAGACTTCTGCTGGAATGTTATCGTTTCCAGGGGCCTTGTGGTTCTTTAATGAGTTTATAGCTACCCTGATTTCTTCGGCGGAAATTTCCTGGTCCAAGGATTGATTGGGCATATATTGAGGAATTCTATTTAAGACGTCATTATCTACCATGCTTTCCATGTTTAGGATGGTGGAATAGTGCTCCTTCCATCTGGCTCTGATGTCAGTGTCTCCAGTCAGGAGCAACCCGCTGGCATCCTTGATTGCGCATACTTTTCTTCTTGAGATACCGTAAGTTTCCTTTACTGCATTAAAGAAGTTGTGCTGGTCGTTTCGATCAGCAAATGCCTGGATTTGTTTCTCTCTGGACGTCCACCATGCGTTTTTAATTGATCTTATTTCTTTTTGTGCCTTTCTCTTAATCTCTTTGTTGTTCTGTAGGGATTGAAAGGCATTATGTTTTTTGTCAAGAATATTTTCGAATCGTTTGCTATTCTCCCCGAACCAATCAGGTTGCTTTCGTGCTTGGGTTGTGAATAAAACGGTTTCACTTGATCGACATCTTAGAGAGTACCAGACGGTGGTCAGTCCAGTTTTCTACGCAGGTAATGGCTTTTGTGATCTTAACATCTCCGAGTTGTTTCTGTCTTACGATCACATAATCTATGAGGTGCCAATGACGAGATCTAGGGTGCTGCCAGGTTCCTTTGTTTTTGTTTTTTTGCCTGAAGATGGTGTTTGTTATTACTAAATCGTGTTCGGTGCATTTTGAAACTAACAACTCGCCATTAGAGTTCATATTGCCCAAACCATTTTTGCCTATGACGCCAGGCCATAGCTCATTTTGCCTACCTACCCTTGCATTGAAATCCCCAAGTAGTACTAGGCGATGATGCTTCGGGATCTGCGTCAGTGTGATCTCAAGCTGTTCGTAAAAGGCGTCTTTGGCTACTTGGTCTGATGTCATCGTAGGAGCATAGGCGCTGATCACAGTAAAAAAACCGCTGTCAGGTAGTTGGTACTTGAGTGTCATCAAGCGTTCCGAGATTCCCTGTGGCACCCCATGAAGTTTCGGGACCAGGTCGTTCCTCACGGCAAATCCCACACCATAAATCTTCCTGGACCCTTCCAAAAAAGGTGTATCCACCATCCGTCAGGCTGCCTTCATCAAGGAATCTGGTGTCGCTCAGGGCAGCAATATCCACGTTAAGACGGTTGAGCTCGTGACTAATCGTGGCAGTTCTCCGTTCGGCGTGATCTGAAGTGTCGGAGTCTTGAAGAGTTCTAACGTTCCAGGATGCAAAGTGGAAAGATTTTCTCTTAGATCGATGGCTTGTTCGAGCAGACACCCTCCCCCGGAGGCGTAATCTCAATTGCGTGTACAACTGGAGGCAACACTGAATTCAAATGTGAACGGGTTTGTTCCGCTAACTCTGATCGCAAACCCGTGCACAATTCAAGGCAGGCATCCTCCGATCGTACACGGGTTTGTGATTAGTAGATTAGACACACAAACCCGTGTATGTTTCAGGAAGGTAGGCAGCATGCAGGATTAAAACAAATTAAATCTTTTTTCCATTTGATGAAAAATTCAAACACTTCATTTTACGGAAATGATTCTTTATTTACTTACATTAAATTTCAATATATTTTTAGCAACGTTCATGTTTTTTCGCAGGGGGTTCATTATTGGAAATGTTAGATGAGATATGGTGAATACGGTTCCTTTTCATAGTTTCTGTTTTAGCTGGTCGTCCTGATTGAATCCTTCCGCCGCCGCATGGTAGGCCTCTTTCTTTACGGCGAGCGATTGAAGTAGGCTGAACATGAATTGTTCGAGATCTTCTTTGCATCTTCCTTTCAGCAATATATGCAATTACAATCGATGCTGTTTGTAATTTGGACAAATCATTTCCTTACTTAATAAGAATTTTTGTATTAGCAGTATTGGAATCTTTTTCCAAGAAATCAGTTATTCTTTCCCATTGTGATTTTATGTTTTTAACAGAATTAATAACGTAGTTTTCATTGTTGATGGATATTCTGTTTTCTGCTGGATTTATTAGAAGTGAAAATATGTGTTTGGCACTTCGTTCTCCATGGATTCTCTATTATGTGTGATGTTATTTCTATTTGATTCACTCTCAATATTTTCATAGAATGATGTAGAAAAGTGGTCACCTAGTGCGTATTTTGCGAATTGTTGGCGATCAGATTCGCTTATATTTAGAGATGTGGTTAATTGAATACCAAATTTTCGTTCTACAGCACAGAGATGTTTACAAAATGTTCCCCCACTTCCATATGGGGAGTCACATGTTGCCGAGTCGGTATCGACTAGATACAAATTTGTATTTGATTTGACTGAAAAAATATTCTCCTTTATGTGGATCTTTAATATATTTGCTTTTTTGGAAAAATTTTTCAAACGCTAACGTAAGATTTCTTGATCTCCCATTGACAAAATGAATCAATCTTTTTTTGTGATATGCTTCGAAGGTTTTTGAGATAAAATCTCTAAAGCACACATATTGAAAACTTTACAGCGCTCCAGTACTATGTCTTTGGAAATTCGTATTGAGGATTCACAGTAATTATTTGTGTTATTGCCACGTGTTAAAATGTCGGAACGATAGGCTAAACACCACTAAATGAAGAATCGGTTCCGTAAAATGAAGTGTTTGAATTTTTCATAAAATGGAAACAAGATTTAATTTGTGTTAATCCTGCATGCTGCCTACCTTCCTGAACTATACACGGGTTTGTGTGTCAGATACTAATCACAAACCTTGTACGATCGGAAGTGCCTGCCTTGAATTGTGCACGGTTTGCGATTAGAGTTAGTGGAACAAACCCGTGCACATTTGAATTCAGTGTTGCCTCCATTTGTACACGCAATTGAGAATACGCCGCCCGGAGATCCCAATGGGAGGGTATTTTATCTCCGGATGCTTTTGTTCCACTAAAACAATCCATCTTGTGTAGCAGCTGCGTGTGTGTATAGCCGAAAAAAGCACGCTCTTTCCTCAGCTTTGGCTACAGCCGTGACGTTTGGTGTATCCATGGCAAAGAGGTTCTGCGACAATGGGCCTCCCGCCAGGCCTTCATGTGTAGCCTGAAGTGCGATTTCCCACACTCCCTTCGCGAGATGCTGGGGTTGCTCACGGAAAATATAGGATTATCCCGCCCATGCTCGGCCGCCAGAGCCTCATTAGTAGGAACAGGGTGCACCACGTGAAGGTGAGGTTGGCATTTGGGTAGCAGAGGCTATATATTTCGCATATCTACCCCTTACACCCATCAAATCATTAACAATTGAGACAAGGACCGAATTGATAAAATCAACTTCAAAATTTTCTCGTTCATCGCTAATAATCTGCGTCATATTTATTTACATATTATTACTATTTGTTATCTTTTTCCTTTCATGTGTGTCTCCGACAGGTTGGATTGAAGTCCATATTATAGCCTTCTGTGTTTCCCATTAGTCGTCCAATGGACCTTCATAATATTAATCTTTTAATCTTTTTTGGCTTGCTCTAATAGGTAACTGTATATTTTTTTGTTGTTGTGAACTCTTCCATAAGTGTGTTGGTGTTAATATGGTTTGAATATAAAAGCACACTTCGTTTTTCAAAAATAAATCTATTGGCTATCGATTTCGGCTTTCAAGCCATCATCAGGCCAGCTGAAAAATATACAAATGTAAAAATTGCAATTGTAAAAACTTTTTCGGATCACAGAAAAAACGACTTGAACTCACCGTCAGTAAAAATATACAATTTTTGATCATAAATTAAAAATACACACATTAATATACAGGTATATAAACATAAATAGAGGAGTAGATTTTCTTTCAATTAACTAACAGTTTCATGTAAAAATCCTCGAGAATGACAAATGACGTAGACAGTTTGAAAACGTTAAGAAATAATTGAGATATTGACAACAGAGAAATAGATAGCATAATGTGCATATCGATGTTAGACATGTGAAGTATAAATTTGAAAGGCGCGAAATATGATCTATAATAAATAAATATTTCAGAGCTATGATGTTATTGGTTCTGATAATTTAAATGAATTTCTTTTTTGAAATTCTGATATTTCGTTCTGTAGGTGTTGGTTCTGATTTTTCTTCAGAATTTCATATTGTTCAAGAAGTGATAGTTTTTTTTTTTATTTTTTATATATAATATGTAATAGTTTGTGATAGTTATCTTCTCTGTGTAATATTCTCAAATTTTCTATTGTTGTCTTATGATTTTGCTCTATCAGATGATTTCCTAATGCTGAATTGGGTCGATTCTTTGTGTTCGTTGAATCTTTTCTTTGCTGCTCGAGTTGTGATTCCTATGTAAATGGAGGGGCAGTCAGCACAAGTTATTTCGTAAATTCCACTGCATTCTTCGTCGTTCAACCTTTTCTTGTTATTTATTAAGATGTTTTCTAGTGTTTGATGGCGTTTGTTAATCAATGTGTAGTTATGTTTTCTGAAAGTTGCGTTGATCTTATCATTAAAACCTTCGTTAAAACCTTTATAGAATGGTAATGCGACGTACTGTTGTTTAATGGAATGTGGATATATTTAATTAATAAGCATTTTATTTTTTAGAGATTTCAGGATATTGTCCATGTATACTTTTGAATATTGATTGTTCTCCCCGATCTGATATCTAGTATTCGTTTCCTTTTCATAGTTTTCTCTGGACAACGGTGCATTCAAAAGACGATTGAACAAAAATCTAAAAGCAGTTCTTTTTATTAGGACAGAGTGATTGGAGTTGAATAGAATGATAGTGTCCGTCTGAGTTGATTTTCTATAGATGTCAAAGAAGAAGTTATTGTTTTTGAGTTCAATTTTTAAATCTAGGAAATTTATTGAGTTGTTGATGGATTTCTCTAGAGTGAATTTAATTCTGAATTTTTTATTTATCATATTGAGGAAAGTTGAAAGTTCTTCTTCAGATCCATCCCATATACAAAATACGTCATCCATATACCTTTTCCATAGTTTTATATGTTTTCTTAAAGGTAGTTGCATGATTCATCGTTCTACATAACTGACGTAAATGTCAGCCATTAGTCCACTAAATGGAGAGCCCATAGGAACACCGTCTCGCATAATATATATTTAGTAGAGTCAAATAGGGTTTTTAGCAGGAAAGTTTTGGGGTAGTTTTGATTTTTTTCGGTTTTTTATGTTTTTTGGGGTGCTGAATCCGAATCTGAAGTTTGCTAACAAAATTTCGTGAGGAAACATTGAAAAAAAACAAAAAAAGAGAAAAAATCTCATTCTTTGGCAGTTTTCTGCTTATAACTCGGAAACTATCAACTTTTCGTGAAAAACCTTTCCATATAAAATGAATTTACATGAAATTTCCTACAAATTGTATTACCACAGCTTGTTCTGCGACAACTCGTTCTGGTTCAAATTATAGTTGAGAATGAGGTATTTTCTATGACTCAATAAATGAAAATAAATTAAATTCCGTGGTTCCGATAATGTGAACGTCTTGAAATACTGCATGAACATTCAGAATATCAGTCTCGATTCACAAAAAAAAATTTACTCGAATCGGATATCTTGTTATGGAAATATAAATATTCTTCTTTTCAATATTCCAATTCAATTTTCTATGGTTCTGTTCACACTATGGCCACCAAATTTTGCATGAAGCTTCTTATGAGCATCTTGCATATGGCCGCAACATTTCATTTCGATGGGTTTCGTTTTGTCTGAGATATTGTGGAACAAAAACTTTGAATGGCCATATTCTATGTTTCATAAAACATGGCCATTCAAAATTTCTGTTCCTCAATATCCCAGATAAAACTGAACCAATCGAAATGAAATGGTGCGGCCAAATGCAACATGCTCATAATAAGCCTTATGCAAAATTGTGTGACGATAGTGTAAAGAGAACCATAAAAAATTGAATTGGAATATTGAAAAGAAGAATCTTTATATTTTTATAACAAGATATCCGATTCGAGTTAATTTTTTTTGTGAATCGAGACTGATATACTGAATGTTAATGCAAAATTTCAAGACGTTCGCATTATCGGAACCACGGAATTTAATTTATTTTCATTTATTGAGTCGAAGAAAATACCTCATTTTCAACTATAATTTGAGCCAGAACGGGTTTTCGCAGAACAAGCTGTGGTGAAACAATTTGTAGGAAATTTCACGTACTTTCATTTTGTATAGAAAGGGTTTTCACGAAAAGTTGATAGTTTCCGAGTTATAAGCAGAAAACTGCCAAAGAATGAGACTTTTTCTCTTTTTTTGTATTTTTTTCAATGTTCCCTCACAAAATTTTGTTAGCAAACCTCAGATTCGGATTCAGCACCCCAAAAAACATAAAAAATCGAAAAAATCCAAACTTCCCCAGAACTTTCCTGCTAGGGGTTCTTTTGAGCACAAATTGACTGGACTAATTGTACCATTGAAAATAATGAAATTTTGTTCTGTAATTAATTTGGCTAGCATCAAAATGCTTTCTATATCGGTTGCTTCTAGTTCAGTATAACCATGTATTTCACTGTGTTCTTCTAAAATATCGTTAAGTATTGAGAGAGTGTCCACAATTGGTATATTGGTGTATAAATTGACAATGTCAAACGATATCATGAGATATTTCCCTCGGGGGTGTAATTTGAGCGAGAGTATATTATTTATTAGCTCTAGTGAATTATTTATCGAGAATTGTGATGTATATTTCAATTTATAAATCACGAGGTTGTTTAAGAATTCGTGTTAAGAATTTTATGGACTGGTGATTTAATGACAGAAGTGATGGATCTAATACTCTTTTCTGGTTTATGTAACTTAATCAAGCTGTATGATTTTGGAATTTGGGGATTTTTTTCTTTCATACTATATCAAGATTCATTAAACTTTTGTAACGTTGGTAAGCTAAGTTTGAGGATGTTATTTACCTTATTAGAGAATTTCAATAGGGGATTATTTTTGCTTTTCAAGATGTTGTTTTCATTGAAGAAATTTAACGTCTTTTCCAAGTATACATCTTTTTCCAGTATGACAAGTCTTGCATTCTTGTCTGCTTTGGTAACTATCAAATCATTTTCTTGTATTTTCTCTCGAAAACTTTTTATGGAGCTCTTGAGTTGTTGGTTTATTTCATATTGCTCTCGGCTACACATTTCTACTTTTTTTTACCTCTATAATATTTAAGAGTTCGGAACATTTCCACGGCAATCGTACTGTAGTCTGGATATTTTTTTAATTGTAATTCGATGTCAATTGCTAATTTATGGACGTTCAGTGACTTGGGTATTGGCGCGAACTTATGTCCTAATTTCAAGGTTTTTATCTCTTCCTCATCAAAGTTGACATTACTGAGATTGAAATACCTGTAATAAAAAGTGTGAGTCTGATTGTTATGTTCATTTTTGACTGAGGTGTTGTGAGTAGAGTTTGAATGATTATGGTTTTTCTCATTACTGACAAGTTTTGTTAGCTTTAATCTTCTTTTTCTGCCCGCATCGAAGTTGGTATACCATATTTCTTCTTCTATACTTTCAATTAATATCTGGTATTCAATTGTGTGCAAATGTTTGTGGAGGAAATGGTGAAAAAATTTGAGCTTCATCTCAATAATACCAGATTCACTATATTGTCTTCTGAGTTCTTTCTTCAGTAACGTTAAATGAATTTGATGCTTTTGTGTCAATACATGGTAATACTGAACTAGAAACAACCGATATAGAAAACATTATGATGCTAGCCAAATTAATTACAGAACAAAATTCCTTTATTTTCAATCGTACAATATATATTATGCGAGACGGTGTTCCTATGGGCTCTCCATTTAGTGGACTAATGGCTGACATTTACGTCAGTTATGTAGAACGACGAATCATGCAACTACCTTTAAGAAAACATATGAAACTATGGAAAAGGTATATAGATGACGTATTTTGTATGTAGGATGGATCTGAAGAAGAACTTTCAACTTTTTTCAATATGATAAATACAAAATTCAAAATTAAATTCACTCTAGAGAAATCCATCGACAACTCAATGAATTTCCTAGATTTGAAAATTGAACTCAAAAACAATAGCTTCTTCTTTGACGTTTATAGAAAACCAACTCAGACGAACACTATCATTCCATTCAACTCCTATCACTCTGGCCCAATAAAAAGAAGTGCTTTTAGATTTTTGTTCAATCGTCTTTTGAATGTACCGTTGTCCAGAGAAAACTATGAAAAGGAAATGAATACTATATATCAGATCGGGGAGAACAATCAATATTCAAAAGTATACATGGACAATATTCTGAAATCTATAAAAAATAAAATGCTTATTAATAAAATATATCCACACATATCCATTAAACCACCTTACGTCGCATTACCATTCTTTAAAGGTTTTAATGATAAGATCAACGCAACTCTCAGAAATCATAACTCCACATTGATTAACAAACGCCATCAAACACTAGAAAAAATCTTAATAAATAACAAGAAAAGGTTGAACGACGAAGAATGCAGTGGAATTTACTAAATAACTTGTGCTGACTGCCCCTTCATTTACATAGGAATGACAACTCGAGCAGCACAATAAAGATTCAACGAACACGTAAAGAATCGACCCAATTCAGCATTAGGAAATTATCTGATAGAGCAAAATCATAAGACAACAATAGAAAATTTGAGAATATTACACAGAGAAGATAACTATCACAAACTATTACTTCTTGAACAATATGAATTCTGAAGAAAAATCAAAACAAACACCTACAGAACGAAATATCAGGATTTCCAGAAAGAAATTTATTCAAATTATTATAACCAATAGCACAATAACTCTGAAATATTTATTTATTATTGATCATATTTCGCGCCTTTCAAATTTATACTTCACATGTCTAACATCGATATGCACATTATGTTATCTATTCCTCTGTTGTCGATATCTCAATTATTTCTTGACGTTTTTAAACCTTCTACTCATTTGTCATTCTCGAGGATTTTCACATGAAATTGTTAGTGAATTGAAAGAAAATCTACTCCTCTATTTATGTTTATATACCTGTATATTAATGTGTGTAATTTATTTTTAATTTATGACCAAAGATTGTGTATTTTTACTGTCGGTGAGTTCTAGTCGTTTTTTCTGTGATCCAAAAAAATTTTTACAATTGCAATTTTTACATTTGTACATTTTAAGGCTGGTGTGGGATGGCTTGAAAGCCGAAATCGAAAGCCAATAGATTTATTTTTGTAAAACGAAGTGTGCTATTTCATTCAAACCATAGTAAGTGTATATATATGTTGCTCAATTTGTGTCACATTTTTTATTTATTGTATTTTCAGGTTTATTTATTTGTATGAGCCTCTTGTGATAATTATTTTCGGCCTTAAGTATTTTCATATTCTTGAAATTTTATGGTCGCTAGTGCACATCAATCCTTATTCCTGACCGTTTCTTATTTATGTAAAGTGACTCTACTTTTAACTCATTGAGAAGTGAGACCAATGTACATTTTCCTGCAGTCATGGCAATTCATTTGGTACACCACATTCCTTTTCAGTGCTGTTGGAATTAGGTCTTCCAGTTTGGTATGGATTGATCTTACAGTTTTTTGATTATATGATGTCAGTTTTCTCCTTTGAACATTGATTTTAATTTGTACGTTAATGTATCTTGTTTGGAAAAGATGCGTAGTGCTTATTTACTGTTTGTAGTATTTTCCTCGATAAAGAACAGTAATTGTTTTCGAGTAGGTATGAAATAATCTCCATAAATATTTTTTTGTCTATTGGGGTATATCGTTGTATTCTATCCCAGTAAGTTTCCAGAATGTTCAGGATTATTCCGTTTTCCAAATTTCTGAATAGATAAATCACGTCGAATGATGCTAATTTATGGTTGTTAGGTAATTGAAAATCATTAATGAGTTGCGCGAAGTCGAACGGCACTTTGATATAGTACCTAGTCGTTGTTATCGTATGCTGACTTTAAGATGTCCGCCATGTATCGTGCCAGTTTTGTCATGGGGCTATTTGTACTCAAAATAATGGGTCTCAATGGGATTTCTAGTTTGTGTAAGTTTGTGTACTTAAGGGTTTCCATATATTCTTGGACACACCGAATTGTATGACTTCATTGCTTTGGCTTGGTGTTCCGTGATATATCCTTTATCGCATAATCTAATGATGACTTTATTGCAAGTGTTTTGTATGGTCGTTGTTGGGTCTCTAGGTAATTGTTTAAAGTCCTTTGATTCCACTAATGCTTGTATTTTGTTTTCATAATCTATTTTATCCATTATCACAGTAACTGCCCCCTTGTCACTGTCTTGTATAATAAGGTCTTCATTTTCCCACAAAAATTTTTTCGTCTGTCTCTACCATCTATTTAAGACTGAATCCTCCATGTTATCATTGTGAATCAGAGCTTGTGCTCTGAGTACGTCTTTTCTAACATCAGGTATTGCTAATAACACATACTCCAAATCAGCGACTAAATTTGGATCCAAGACATAAGAGATTTTTTACTGTCTCGGAAATAGGTTTTCTACTTAAGTTCTTTAGCCATTTATTCTGTATTTGGATGGAAATAACTTTTTGTCTGCAGAGATCTTCGATTTTTTGCCTATTTTTAATGACACCGTTGATATAAGAAGCAAGACATAAATGACAAGACAATACCCACCAGACAAAACCTAAACGGCGATGAAAATATATAGTAGATATCTTGATTTTATTTATATTATATGAGTGTTAGTTTTTGTTTTTATATGTAATGTATACTAATGAAGGAAACAAGCCGAAAATTAATAAAAATAAATTGTTCAAAAGTAATCCTTACCTAGATACCCAACCTAACAACCGATACATATACAATACTAGGTGAAATACTATGAGTTATACTATATGAGTAAAGGTTTATACGGGTACATAATACACTTAGGCAGAATAATATTTTTCAATATACGTGATTCCGGAGATGATGGAAAATCGAAAAATAATATGGATTTGTAATGAACTATATTTGACGAATGCTCCAATCATTCAATTCAAATTTGGTCAGAAGTAATCGAAATTCTGTAGATTTTTAATGAATTTTTTAGTTAATATAAATTTATAGATCTCTTTGTAGTATTTCTACAAATCGACCATCTGGTCAATGAATATCTTGCGATATTACTAATTCATTTTATACACACCGTGCCACCAAGAAAAAACAAATAAATTTTTATGAATACGAATAGTTTAGAAAAGCGAAATATTGAAAGGACGATTATCGAAACAACTACAATAGAAATGTAATACCAAACGCGTTTCGTTTTTGAAATTGAAACTCAACAGTAATATCAATGATGCCTTCTGCAATTGTGCAACAATCCAAGGCACTATAGTGTAGCATTTTCATAAATAAGGACATTTCCAATATAATGCGATTCACTTAAAACTTAGCAAATAACTCCATATTTATTTCAATATAATTTATATGTAATAATATCATTCAGCGTTGTCGTCTTCTATTTCATAAAGGTGCCGTGTTTGTCAATCCATTAATTTGAATTAAGTTATTTTGTCACATTAATTTCTATTCTGATTTCACACGAAAGTAACGTGTCTAAGGATAAATTTGGGTTTTCATATTATCACATACTTTGATTATTCTTTGAAAATTTCCGAAAACATCTTGTTAAAAAATGGCGCATCGCCATTCGCCCCTTTCCTGGTTCAGAATTCATAATTGTGTTGTGAGGTGAGATCCATCGAACTCCAAGACAGAACATCACTTGACTTCGCTTCGCGTACTTGACAGAAAATAACCGAACTTCACACCGATATGTGAGCTTTCAATATCCCTTCAGTCGTACAATTGTAATTTCAGTAATTGTTTATAATAATTATGTATTAATAATAACAATAAACTGAAACTTTGGATTACAGAGGCTTCAATGAAGTCCATAAGGAAGAGAGATAATATGAAGAAAAAAACTCAATAAAGATTAAAGGCCTGATTTTTCAGAACTGAATAAGAGGTATAAAAATTTGCCAAAAAAATTGTAAGTAAAAACAAAGAAGATTACTACAGTCGTAGATTGGAAAAGGTGGGTAATAATACGAGGGAAAACTGGAAAATTATAAAAGGAGAGGAATGTCATGATTACAGTTCGAAGCTTTCAAATTACGACAGAACTAGAACATCTGATCCAGTTGAAGTAGCAAATATATTAAATAATCACTTCACTTCAATAGGAAAAAGATGGCGAGGGTAGTAAGAGACGACATCCACTCAGACTTTGCAGATTATCGTCCACCTGATAATCACTTACTGAAATCTATCTATTTGAGTCCTGTAACCAGCCATGAAGTATGCTTACTATTATAAGAGGTTTGAAAAATAAGTCATCACATGGAATTGATAAAATAAATACGAAAACATTGAAGGCGATAAGACAAATTATTACAACGATATTTGCTCATTTAATAAACCTATGTTTCACTACTGGCCATTTGCCAAATGCTCTGAAACAGGCAATTATCACACCGGTTTTCAAAAGCGGAAAAAAAACTGATCCAGGAAATTATAGACCGATCTCGGTCATTTCAGTGATGGGCAAGATCTTTGAAAAATGCATAGTTGTTAGATTGATAAGTACCTTACCAAAAATGGTATTCTCTGTGATCGGCAGTTTGGATTTAGAGAGGATCTCTCCACTGAAGATGCTTTGGATCATTTCACCAACATAATATATGAATGCCTGAACAAAAATGAAAAAGTATTTGGTGTCTTTATCGATTTGGCGAAAGCATTCGATAGCATTTCCGATAATTTACTATTAATGAAGCTGGAATCTTATGGTGTACGTGGTGTGGCCTATGAACTTCTGAAAGGTTATATGACAGATCGTATATCATATTCACTGAAATGGGACAACCACTCAAACCATTTAACAAATAAATTGAGAAAGTTGGTGTATACTTTTTACGAGTTGAGGAAGTTTCCGCCTATAAATGTTTTGAAGCTAGTTTACAAATCTCTAGTTGAACCAATTCTGGCTTACGGGAATATTATATGGAGGGTTCATATGAAAGACAAAAAAAACTCTAATTTTAACCCAAAAGTGGATACTTAAGGTGATAATCTCGAGGCCCAGGATATTCTCAACGAGAGAATTGTTTGAAAATGATTGGATGTTGGACTTACAACAACTATATATATTCAATGCTTCTAAGTTTATGTATAAAAATAAAATCATAAGGAACATTAGTTGTCACGAGTATGAAACAAGACAAAACAGAATTTAAGTACCTCAGGCAAAGACTACAATGTTCCAGAGCTTCATCGTCACCACTGAACCGAAAATATTTAATTGTATTCCTCAGATTTGAGAGACATCAGAAATTTCAGCAGTTCATTAAAACGAATAAAAATAGTTTTCAGTATTTCGGTTGAAAAGAAAAATAAAGCTCCCTGTTGTGATACAAAAATTTAAAAAAAATGAATAATAAAATTTTATAATTGAGAATAATATAATTGTGAAATTAAAAAAAAATTATGTTCCTACTTCTGAATATGTGTATGTATATATAAGAAAAAAGGTAAGAAAATGCCTGTCTGTAACGATGAATTTGAAAATTTTGTTTTTGAATAATGCACAACACAACTCCTACGGAGTTAGGTGCAAAACTATCCCAATGATTTAAGCAAGCATGTTTATTTCCTGTATTTATGTTAGAGTTGTTCACTAAAAAATGTGAATTTGAATCATTGATCTCTGTGGTATTGTGTTGTGATTTGTTATCAGTCGAAAAGTAATCTGAATATGTATTGTTGTATTCTTTGTGAATTTGTTGTTTAACTAAGGCTCTGAAAAGGAAGTATACCAGACAGCCATGCTGGGTCCAACCACAGACTCGAAAATTACAGAAAAATTCGAATGAAATGAAATCTGTAATCGAATAAATGCTTATGCTTACCTGTCTAGTCTCTAACTTTATTGTTTTGAATAAAAAATCAATACTTTCTATTAACTATTCTGCAAAAAAGCACGCAACTAACAATAGAACACAAAAACTGAGAAATTGACATTACCATCTGTAATTTTCGAGTCTATGGTTGGACCCAGTCAGCCTGTCTGGCATACCTATCTTTCTAGTGCTCTAGTTTAACCTCTCCACGTTTAGCTTGGCCACTATGCCCGATCGATATTATCGATCAGGAATGATCATTAGGATCTTAATTATGTTCAGTGGTATAATTTAACCTCTCCCAATGTGATTAGACACAGCAAAATGGAATAAATTCGATAAAGAATAAATTAAAGCGGGTTGGGAAAAACTCTTGGACACGTCGATTTGAATTTTTAGATGCGCATGTTTTTCAAAAAAATAATTATACTGAGAAATTATACCATATCAGAATGTTGCCAAGACGTTCGCGGCGAACATTTTGTACATCTGTTATATCGATACATAGATACACGAGTGTAATTCGGGGAAATATTTCTAGACCAACCTGTCAAATTTGACACAGTGCAATTATCGCTGGGCACTTTCGCTTTCTCCAATGTAATTATCAGGTGTAATTTAACTAGTGCAATGAAAATTATCGATTCATTTTCATTGCAAGAGTTAAATTTAATAAGAAAATTTTGTGAATCAATCAAATCGTATTGTGTCGCTGTAAGTTGCTGTCACATTGCCGTTACTCTAATAAGTAATAAACGTTCATAATTACGTCTGCATTTGTTTTAAAGGACCTGATAATTTTGCACAAGTGCAAAATTATCGCTCATTGCTCATTGGCTAAAACAACAATAAAAAATCAGTCAGAACATTGTTGTCTGTCGAATTTGACAGATGAATAAAATTTTCGCTGTAATAATGCGGTAGTAGCACTACATTGCATTGAATTTTTGAGAGTGGGAAAATATTAATTATAAAGGTTTTGGACACTAATGTTTTTCCTAGATTTGGGTGCCAAAATTCCTATAATTTCAGACAATGGCGTTAAAATCTCATAATATAACCCACCCTGAACAACATCGAAGTGGCAGAACGCAGTAGCATGAGAGCATTGAGCAAGATACATCATCCAGAAAACCCACTCTTCAACCCACCTAATACCCTACTGTATGAAAAAATGAAGATAGAACCAATATTAAATAGATTCAGAACTTTAGGGAAAAAATTTGTAAACAACCCCCACAACCTACAAATCCTACAATGCACCACGATACAGGAAAATGACAGCAGACAACACAGACGAAAGTATCCAACTAAGCCACTAATGGATGTAATAAAGGATCTCTCAGAAATGCCGTAGATACTAACATATATAATTACTTTTTTTTTGTAAACACATGTATTCCGTTTTTTTTGTCAAACAGAATATCTTAATTATTTTTCCATTTGTAATAATGTACACAAAATGTAATTCACACGGGCAGAAAGACGCAAGTCGTTAGCCATTTGCCAAGCAATAAATATACTTTCTCTCTCTCTCTCTCTCTCTCTCTATAATATAAGAATTCGTTATACGGGCTTATACAGGGTGTTTCATTGATAAACCGAAATACTTCACAGGTGCATAGGTGGGGTGGCATCAAGGCGGTTCTGAAGATACCCTATTTAATGGGTCTTCGTAGCTGAGATACAGGGTGTTTTATGAACTTTACTTTTTTCTTTTTGAGGCCATATCAAACGAACCACCTGGTATATTTTCTTCATACTTGGAAAATATGTTTCAATAGAGAGCCCAAACTTATCATAGTCTAAGATCCGGTATAAGAAAAGTGTACCCTCATCTGTTATTCATTAGTGATGAGAAATAAATGATAGATAACATTTATATCGACACATTCCACGTGGGTTGCCTAATTAAATTCGGTGCGGATGACGTTAAATTCTTAAAAATTTAACTGAAATTTTTCAGTATATTTCCCTGATCTGTTATTTGAAAAAATCATCAACCAGTTGAGAGAAAATACCCTAGAAAAGTGAAAAAGTAATGGTTGCCTGCTTTTTTCCGGGTAGCACTGTAGGGTTGCCAGGTTTGAAAAGGTGGGTCAAAGAGGTGAAAATACCCTCATCTGTTATTTGATTGTATCTAGTGTCGAATGAAAGCTTTGAGCCATATCATTAATAACTCTCTCATACATGGTAAATTCCCTGATAAATTAAAGATTTTTTATTGTGAAACCCATACATAAAAAAGGGGATATAAATATTACTTTAATAACTATAGGCCTATAAGTATCCTGCCAAGTTTCTCCAAGATATTTGAGATGATAAACTGTAGTCAATTAATGGAGTTCTTATTGAGAAATGAAATACTCAGTGATAACCAGCATGGTTATACAAAAGGAAAATCTACAAAGACAGCAGTGTACAAATTCATTAATAAATTAGTTGAAGCATTTGAAAGTGGAGACCTAGCTATGGAAATATTTCTTGACCTAATCAAGGCATATGACTGCTTGGACAGTGAAAAACTATTGGGGAAACTGAAAAGATATGGAATTAGATGACCTGCCTTGCAGTGGGTGAGGTCATATTTCTCAATGAGAAAACAGATGGTGGAAATGGAAAAGGAGGAAGGAGTTATAAGATCAAATATGGAGGATCTGCTTTGTGTATTCCACAAGGAAGCATTTCTGGACCAACATTTTTCATAATATATATCATTGAGTAAACAGTAAGCGATGACAGTGAAAATAATAAAATAACAACAATCAACTATGCAGAAGACACCAACCTACTTATTACAGAGGATTTATTTCCGAATTTGAGGAACATATGTGAAAGTCAAATGGAAGAAACAGATGAATGGTTCAAAAGTAACAACCTTCTTTTGAATGAAGAAAAAACCAGAATCGTACTATTCACTCCAAGTAGTACAGGTATCGAAGAACTTAATTTCATAACACTTAATCCAAATAAATACCAACTTGTGGAGCATACAAAGTTTTTAGGAGTTCACATAGATAGTCATCTGGAAGGAACATATTACAAATCTTTGTACAAAAATTCAGACAGCAATTTATGGGTTTATACTTATACGCAACTTGAAGATGGTGTATCACGCAACAATAGAAGACTCTATTTGTACTACAGAAAAAAGCAATTAGAATACTGAATAACATGAGGTATGATCAATCATGTAGAGGTACATTCTAGAAATTGGGATTACTAATCATATATGCTATATACATATACATTCAAAAATGTGTTATTTTCATCAAGAAGAATCCAAATTTGTTTCATAAATATGAAAACTAAAAAAGTTATTATGGCACAAGGAATAACAATTATTCAATTATATACCCTAGGCACAATTTAACAAGCCAGAAGCAAGCTGAGTACATCAGATACTTAAAAATGTACAACTCTTTGCCACAACATAATATATCTATTATCTCTGAAAAAACTTAAAAAGAAACTGTAAAATATTTACTTGAGTTAGAGACTTATGGAAATGACGATTATTTAGCATGATAGGATATAGTTCATATTTTTCCTTTTAGACACTATTCCATTTCATTTTCATGTACTGAGCAATTTGTGATGACTATGATCTGAAATAAAGCACCGACTTGAGCCTATTACCGTAAAAAAAGTGTGATTTTTCATACCCCCTTGCGATCGGCTATCACACTCCCTATATATACTAGTAAGGGGAACATTCACTCATCTCGGATAACAAGTATCAGGTGTTCCTGGTGTCCATCGTGACCTACAAATTTCCTTACCGTTCTAGCAGTACCGAGAAGTACTGCTTTTTGCATTATTTTGTAGAGGTTTTCATCCAAATCTAGCTCCTTTAGGTTGGATTTGAGGCTCTTAGGTATAATTCCTGTGGTTGATATGAGAATGGGAATGGTTCTGGTACTAGACATTCCCCACTGCCTTTTGATCTGTAGTTCTAACTCTCGATATTTCGATATTTTTTCTGCGTATTTTTGACGTAGATTGTTGTTATTCGGTATGGCTACGTCTATAAGTATTGCTCTTTTTTCTTCACTACAATTATGTCTGGCCTGTTATCAGCAACTGTAAAGTTTGTAAGTACCGTGCGATCCCAGTATAGCCTGTAATGCTGGTTCTCCAGTATTAGTTCAGGCTGATACTTCTAATATGGAATTGTTTTGGACTGCAGAATCTTTAGTTGGATGGCGAGTTCCTGATGAATTATTTTACAAACTGCATCACGTTGACTCTTATATATGTACATATATGTACATGTATATTACCAGCAAACATTTAGCAGTCTTCTGTAATATGTTGGATTGTTTTTGATGTTTGGCATCCGTAGCGGCATTTATCGTCGGTGAGGCTCCTATCCTTCATGATATATTTCTGACAGCTTTTAGTTTGCACTACGTGATCTTGAATGGTAAGGAGGAAACCTTCTGTTTCAGGAAACAATCTTCCAGAAGTCAGCCAGTAGTTCGACGCACGAATGTCGACATGTTCCTGGATGACCTCGTTCAGGTGTCTTCCATGTAGGGGCTTTTCTCTCTATCTTTGAATTTTATCACTATCCGTCTGTGTGGTGTTTTCATGAGGGTGCCCGCTCAGTAGTAGAGGTGTTGATTTATCTGCTTCAATCAGTATTTTATGTGAGTCCGATGTGTTTGACTTGTCTTCAAAGTAATTTCTCAAGTTGTTTATCTGTTCAGCCGCCATTTTCTTTATGTCCACAAAGCCCCGCCCTCCTTGGGTTCTAAGAATCGTTGTTCTTTCAACACAGCATTTAGGATAATGTTTGTTGGCCTTCGTACAGAGTGTTCTCATTTTGCTTTGGAGAGGATCCGAGAGAAGATCAAAATCTGTATTACTCCACTTTACGATTCCGAAGGAGTAGGTGAAAACTGAGCAAGCGTAGGTGTTAACAGCTTTTGTGAGATTTCTGCTGTTCAGTTTGGTTTTCAGAACACTTCTCATTCTTCTGGTAAACTCTGCTGTAAGTTTGTTCTTCATCACTCGTTGGTTTATCCTTTGACATTGCTTCACACCTAGGTATTTGTCTAGATCACCTGCCAGCATTGCCTTAATTTCTTCTCCGTCAGATAGGGTGAGAGGTGTTTGTTGGATTTTACCTCCTGCTATACTAAGGGAACGACATTTGTCCATTCCAAAATTAAGAAATAAAAAATGAAATAGAACACACTATTATTGTTTATTAAAATCTTCGGCTATCGATTTCGGAACTATTCCATCATCAGGCCAGCTGAAAGTATACAAATGTAGAACATGTATTTATTTAGGCGAGAGTATGCAACTTACTGTCTTGAATTAAAAAGAACATAAACTGTTTGAAAACATTAAAAGGGGTCCTCCTCTGTCAGAATTGTTAAAATTTCTTAAAAAATCTAGTCAACCTTCATTACTAATACATATATCTGTCTTGTGGGAATGTCAACTGAATATGGAACTATAGGATATGTGCGAAATGTGATATCTAATATGTTATATATTATTTGGTCTATTGGTGGCGGAAATTTTTGAATTTTATATATATTGTTGGTTTATTTATTTATTTAGGAATCTATGAGTTTGAAAATGCTTCTTCTGTCGAATTCTATATTATCATTAAGTAAAAATTGGTTGTCTTTATTTTTTTAAATTTCTAGTTGTTCGAGTAATATAATTTTATGGTAATTATTTTCTTTATGAAGCATTTTCAGATTATCTAATGTGATATGATGTCCGGTATCGTTTAAATGTGTGCCTAAAGCGGAATGGGGTTGATTTCTTTTGTGTTCTTTGAATCTTTTTTCTACATTACGAGTTGTCATTCCTATGTAAAATGATGCAGTTTGTGCATGTTATTTCATAGACTCCGCTGGATTGTTCAAGTTTAGATTTCATTTTATTATTGATCAGTATATCCGCTATTGTTCTGTGTCGTTTATTTGTTAGTGTATAATTGTATTTCTCTAAAGTATGTTTTAGTTTTTCATGTAGATCTTTGTAATATGGTGTTGATATGAAATATTTCCTGATGGGTGTGTGGGGGTAGATCTTATCTAGAATTATTTTTCTTTTCATTGATTTTAGAATTTCGTCGATATATGATTCAGAATATTCATTTTCCCTGCCTACTTGGTATATTATATCTAGTTCTTTCCTATAATTTTCTGGTGTTAAAGGGGTGTTAAAAAGTCTATGAAATAAAAATCTAAATGCGGCTCTCTTCATTGTGGGTGCGTGGTATGAGCTAAAGGAATGATGGTGTTAGTTTGTGTTGGCTTCCTGTAGATTTCGAAAAGAAAAACATTATCATCTTTTAGTGTTATGCTCAGATCTAAGAAATTCAGTGAATTTGCTATAGCGTGTTCTATGGTGAATTTAATTTTATATCTGGAGTTGATTTCTTGGTAGAATGCTTCAAGTTCTGTATTTGTTCCTGACCATATGCAGAAGATGTCGTCTACGTATCTTTTCCAGATTACTATGTTTTCGCTTTATGGTAGGAGCATTATTCGTTTTTCTACGTGATCTACATAAGTATCCGCTATAAGTCCGCTAGATGGTAGGCCCATGGGTAATCCGTCTTTCATAATATATATTTTTTCGTCAAATATGAAAAAGTTTTGTTCGGTAATTAGTTGACCAAGTTTTGTTATATTTTCTATATCCTCAGTTTCCAAATTTAAACTGTTATTGTTGTTTTGATGTGTTATTAATTGTTCTCTAAGTAAATTGATGGATTCATTAATGGGGATATTGGTATAGAGGTTGACTATAAAATTCAAAACTTCCCGCCACCAACAGACCAAATAATATACTAACAAATTAGATATCACATTTCGCACATATCCTATAGTTCCATATTCAGTTGACATTCCCACAAGACAGATATATGTATTAGTAATAAAGGTTGACTAGATTTTTTAAGAAATTTTAACAATTCTGACAGAGGAGGACCACTTTTAATGTTTTCAAACAGTTTATGTTCTTTTTAATTCAAGACAGTAAGTTGCATACTCTCGCCTAAATAAATACATGTTCTACATTTGTATACTTTCAGCTGGCCTGATGATGGAATAATTCCGAAATCGATAGCCGAAGATTTTAATAAACAATAATAGTGTATTTTATTTTATTTTTTATTTCTTAATCTCGGAAGAACATACTATGGAAGAATTCATTTGTAAAAAAAAATGTCCATTCCAAAGTTCATGCTGACGTCTTTGGAAAACTCCTCCACAAGTCGTAGAAGGCACTCTAGTTGGTCTCTACTTGCTGCAAACAGTTTCAAGTCATCGACATATAAAAGATGGTTTATCAACATGTTGCGTGTGTTGCCTTTCAGGTTGAATCCCTTTCTGGAGAATTTCAAAATACTTGATAACGGGTTCAGTGCCATACAGAACCACAATGAAATCGAAGAATTTCCTTGGAAAATTCCTCTCTTGATGGACACGGTGCCAGTTCTTATGCCTGTTCCGCTTTATGTTTCAGACAATGATGAAACGAATTAATATTGATGAAGAGAATATAATTCGAATACTGTCAATTTTGTGTGAAGATATAAGTGAAAAACACCTTTATTTATGATATAAATATACAGGGTGTCCCGGGAAGAATGCGACAAACGGAAATCATGAATCAAGAACATCAAGGAGGACTCGCACAAGAGGTTTTAAATCGTTTGAAGGCCTTCGTTTGGGATAAACAGGGTGATATTCATCTTAGGGCTGAAATTTCAAAGTTCAATAACTCTCAAACTATTCGAACGATTTATTTCAAATTCGGAAGTTTTGTCACTCTTTACGATTGCCATCTTTCAATATTACAGAAATTGAAGAAATCAGATCCGGACTTGAAAAATTTTGGATTTTTTTATTTTCATGAATATTGAAACACCCTGTAGGTGAACACTATATATTCATTTTGTTTTCGTAGCCACAAAGAATGAATTGTAACGTGATTTTCTCGGCGAAACTTACCTCGAGCGTCAGCTATTTTTTTTCTTTTAAGGGAGAATAGCAAACCTACCAGGGTAGCTGCTAGTCAGAGAAGAGTTCTTTGTTATCTAAGATGTTAGCGATAACAGAGAAAATCAGAAATAGAGCAATTCACACAATTTATTCAATTAGCGAAAATAGTAATACAAACATGCAGTGATATAAAGCGCTATATGAAGTGAATACAAAATATAGCCGAATATTTCCCCGGTACGAGCCAGCCAGAATAGAAGGTGGGTTAAAGTTAAACGGTGAATTCAAATATATGATAATACCAAGTAAAACGGGGATAAAAGAGGTCAGTATAAGAGTGCACAACAGTTATCTTTGTCCGATATTCTTTCAGTCCCAGAATTCACCACTTTGTCTACCACTTTGCTTGTTTCACGACTAAACAGGTTGGGTTCGGCCAGGTTAAATTAGAGGGTTGAACGGGATATGTCGAACGTGCTACAGCATTGGTTCGTTTAGGCCCTTCGGTCTGACCATGGGTATACACGCCATGAAGGACAGACTAACTACGGGCACTAAGGAGCGGGACAGAGCAAGATTGTTATTCGGTCGAACATACTATAGCATTGGTTTGCATCAGCCCTCCGGTCTGACCATGAGTATACACACCATGAAGGACAGACTAACTACGGGCACCGATTGTACAGACAAACGTACTATAGCAGTGGTTCACTCGCACAATCAATGAGAAAAATTCAAAATATCTGCTTGGCACGGTCATACAGAGTGATCAAAAAGTAAGCAAAAAACATTACCTTATGTGTGAAATCTCAAAGTTCAAAAATTCTTGAATTATTGGACCGAATTATTTCAAGTTTGGTAGTTTTGTCACCCTTTACGACTGCCATCTCTCACTAGTTCAGAAATTGGAGAAATCAGATCCGGACTTGAAAAATTTTAGATTTTTTCTATTTTCATGAATATTGAAACACCCTGTAGGTGAACACTATCTCTGCTTGGCACGGTCATACAGGGTGATCAAGAAGTGAGCAAAAGATTTCTCGAACTATAAGAAATTGAACTCATAAGTTCATGTTCCTAGATCACTCTGTATGACAGTGCCAAGCAGAGATTTTTAATTTTTCTCATTATATGATTCTTTATGGTTACTGAAATGAAAAAAAAAACATAATGTTCACGTACAGGGTGATACACTACCAACAAAAATTGGGAATGTCTGAAATTTTTCTAGTCCGGATCTGATTCATTCAAATTCAGAAATATTGACAGATGGTAATCGTGAAGGGTGACAAAACATTCAAATTTGAAATCATTCGGTCGAATAATTTAAGAGTTAATGAAGTTTGAAATTTCACTCAGGAGGTTGCGTTTATTGCTCACTTCTTGATCACTATGTATGACCGTGCCAAGCTGAGATTTTGAATTTTCTCATCAATTGGTTTTATGCGGTTAAGAAAATGAAATAAAAAAATAGTCTTCACCCACATGGTGTTCCAATATTCATAAAATATAAAAGGTCTGAAATGTTGTTAGTCCGGATCTGATTTATTCAGTTTCTAAAATATTGAAAAATGGCAATCATAAGGGTGACAAAACTCCCAAATTTGAAATAATTCGGTCCAATAATTCAAGATATTTAGGATGAAATACCACTATTCAAATCTATGGGAGATGATTACCCTTCAGTAGGGTCCTGTAGCGGTCTTAGAAGAACAGAAGATTCGAAAATCATCATTTGGAACGCTAGACCTGGTTTAAAACACCCTCCTGGCCCAAGAGCATCAATTAAGTGTTTTGTATCTAAATATTGAAGGTATTTATTCGAATAATTTTAAGTTACAATTTTGTATAAACGGCAAGGCAGGGTTTGTTGCGGTAACTCTTTATGTGGAGAGAATTTAGTGGACTGTATTAATCAAAAATCATAGGTGTTTTAAAATAAAGTGAAAGAAAATAAAGTAAAATGCACCAGACTCACCAAACAGTATTCTTCGACCAATCTTCTGGAGAGTACTCTCGGACGGGGTCGGTGATCTTCAATTCTTCAATAATAGTGTCTCTTTCACAAAATAATAGCGTAGTTCACTTAAAATAGCGGAACACAAGGTTATATCTCAAAATAAGAGAAAATATATAATAGCGGAAAATACAATTCAGAAAATTAGCGGTAGCGATAAGAAACACTCGGAGGTTGTTCTTAGACTCTGACATATTGTTCAAACTTGTTGATTTGCGCAGGACAGCAGATGTCAGTTCCAGGTAACTGAGAATATATAGGCTGTCCAGTGCATATACCAATGAAATGAATTTAAATTGAAAACTATTGAATTAATGAACGAAAAAATAGATACCTATTACTACAACAGGGTTTTTTCTACTGAGGTTTTTCCCTGTGCTCTGGTATCATACGACAGAATAGTATGGTACCCCGTTTTGCACCAACCTCAGCTAGGGACTTTTTTGTTTCATGTATTGTATATTTTAGCTCTCAATTCAAAGGAATATATACAGGGTGAATCCTGTTGAACTGTACATACTTCACACAAAGATAGGGGACACTTTGCTGGTTTCAAAAAGACCCCACATGAAAGGTCTCAAACGATTCGTTTGATTTATACAGGGTGATTTCAAGTTTTGAGTCATATGAATGAATACTTGAATGCGTAGAAGATCTTAACAATTAATATTCAACTTTTGATACATTTGGGTATGATTTTTTTTGTGAATTAGACCGTACAAAAAAAATTATCTCCGAGTACCCATATTCCATTTTTTTCTCTGAATGTGTAGGTGTGCCACGTGATTTTATTACTCTTTATTGAAGAGTATTTAGTGTAGTTTGAACTGCCATGACAGGTTTATTGACTTTTTCATCTACAGGGTGATTTTCTTTATAAATTCCGATAATATCAGAAAAATAGAGTCCGGTCCTGGAAACTGACGAAAATTACCTGAATATTGGAATATTTGAATATCGAGAGGATTTAAACTGATAATATTCTCCTGTCTTCAACTTTTGATACATTTGGGTATGGTTTTCCATGTGAATTAGGCCGTTCAAAAATTTATCTCCGAGTAAGCATATTCAATTTTTTTTCTCTAAATTTGTAGTTGTGCCACGTAATTTTATTTCTCTTTATTGAAGAGTTTTCAGTGTAGTTTGAACTGTTATGACAGGTTTATTGACTTTTTCATCTACAGGGTGTTTTTTTTCATAAATTCCGATAATATTAGAAAAATAGAGTCCGGTCCTGGAAACTGATAATCTGTTAAATCAGCTGTATGGATATTGATACAGTCCTCCTACGTACCAAACTTGATGAATTTGTGATTATTCGTTCGTCCAATAGAGCATTTTGAAAATATGACCTAAAACTGGAAATCACCCTGTATAATTCGAACGAATCGTTTGAGACCTTTCATGTGGGGTCTTTTTGAAACCAGCAAAGTGTCCTCTATCTCTATGTGAAGTATGTACAGTTCAACAGGATTCACCCTGTATACAGGGAGTCCCGTAAATACCACGCGAAAGTGACACTGGAGATAGATTGGCATTAGGTCTATCAGATAGCATCAACATGACCTCAGTAAAAGTCTGCTGGTTTTAGAGATATCACCACTTTTGCAAACAAAAAATGAAAGAGAACGTGAGATAAAAGAGAAAGAAGAGCAAAAATAATGGTTGCTCGAAACGGTAGCGAGGAAAGAATATCAAGCAACATGTAATTTGGCAACAGGTAATACTTGTGCATTTTTCCTAATTTTTAATTATTTCGGCTTAAACACATCTCTCGCGACAAAATTAGAATTTCTAAGGTTTTGACTCAAAAAATTGGCAGTGTTGTATCATTTTGAAAAGTGCAGGAAATGGACCAGTTTTTACGATTATTTGTCAATTCAGTCTGATATAATTTTTTTTCACATCAGTCAGTCAACCTTAAGTTAACGTTTTATCTTCGTCATAAAATACAACAAGTTAGACATTTTTTGAAGGATTTTGTTCTAGTTCTCGGTGAAGTTATTACTTCATTGTTTAAAGCAACTATTCAGGATAGCCTAGGTGAAAAAAAAACATGAGTTTGAAGACCGAAAGTTGGAGATTTTTAAAAAATACACAAAAAGGTGATATCTCGAAAACCAGCGGACTTTTACTGAGGTCATGTTGATGCTATCTGAAAGACCTAATGTCAATCTATCTCCAGTGTCACTTTCGCGTGGTATTTACGGGACACCTGTATATACAGGGTGTTTCATCATAAACTGTACAAACATATATTTTCGTGTAGAGGACATCGGGAGAATCATTTTTACCTTATACAATATATTCCGTTTTCGAAGCATAAGCGAGATACAGGGTGTCAAACGTCATTTTTGAGCAAGATTCTTATGTGTGTGGTCGGTTATGTTAAACACTTTAGGTAACGGTTTATGGTCAAATCTCAGTATTTTTGGGTCCTCTAATCAGAAAAGTTGACAAACTCCGAAAAAAAATTACAAAATGGCGGAAGACCTGCAATGTTCAAATTTTTTTTTGAGGTTTTCAAATTGACTTCCGTTTTCTGAATGAACACAATTTTCTGAGAATTTCTGTGAAAATTTTTCTTCAAAAATCGAACACAAACTTTTTTTTACATGTCTACAGCGGTGAAAAAATTTCACTCGAAATGGATGAAATTTTGTACAATTGTATTTCTTGAATTATCAATCACGAATATGAAAACAGAATTGTAAAATATCGAACGGTTTCGTTACTACAGGTCAGTCATTCAAATGTTTCGTTCAGAGCTCTGAAAAAATGAAAAAAATTTGTTTTGGGTTCTAGAATCAAAATAATTAAATCATTGGCATGTCCAAACATTCTAGATGAATTTTTACAAAAAAAATCACTGAAACTTAGTTGGGACTCGAACCGACGTAAGTATTAAATAGGGAAATGGCACTCTTCTAAGGATATTAATATTCGTTGCTAGGCAACGGTTGTTTGTACTTCATAGAGTTTGACTACTGGCTAAATTATATTCACTGAAATTCAAATACCAGTCCAACTCTATGAACTACGAACTACCGTTGCCTGGCAACGAATATTAATATCCTTAGAACAGTGCCATTACCCTATTTATTACCTACGTCGGTTCGAGTCCCATCTAAGTTTCACTGATTTTTTTGTATAAATTCATCTAGAGTGTTTGGACATGCCAATGATTCAATTATTTTGATTCTAGAACCCAAAACAATTTTTTTTTCATTATATCAGAGGTGTGAACGAAACATTTGAATGACTGTAGTAACGAAACCGTTCGATATTTTACAATTCTGTTTTCATATTCGTGATTGATAATTCAAGAAGTACAATTGTACAAAATTTCATCCATTTCGAGTGAAGTTTTTTCATCGCTGTAGACATGTAAAAAAATTTGTTGTCGATTTTTGAAAAAATTTCTCACTGAAATTCTCAGAAAATTGTGTTCATTCAGAAAACAAAAGTCAATTTGACAACCGCAAAAAAAAATTTGGAACATTGCAGGTCTTCCGCCATTTTGTAAATTGTTTTTTCGGAGTTTGTCAACTTTTCTGATTAGAGGACCCAAAAATACTGAGATTTGACCAAAAACCGTTACTTTAAGTGTTATACATAACCGACCACACTCATAAGAATCTTGTTCAAAAATGACATTTGACACCCTGTATCTCGCTTATGCTTCGAAAACGGGATATATTGTATGAGGCAAAAATGCATCTCCCGATGTCTTCTACACGAAAATATATGTTTGTCCAGTTTATGATGAAACACCCTGTATATTCAAGAGTTATTGAACTTTGAAATTTCACTCATGAGGTAATATTTTTTGCTCACTTCTTGATCACCCTGTATGACCGTGCCAAGCAGAGCTTTTTAATTTTTATCAATAATGGATTCTTTGTGGAAAATGTAATAAGAAATTATGTTCACGTACAGGCTTTTCCATATTCATAGAAATAGAAAAAGTTCAAAATTTTGCTAGTATTGAAAGATGGCAATCGTAAAGGGTGACAAAACTTGCAAATTTGAAATAATTCGATCCAATAGTCCAAAAGTTATTCAACTTTGAAATTTCAGTCATCAAATGAATATCACCCTGTATATTCCAAACGAAGGCCCTCAAACGATTAAAACCTCTTGATGAGAGTCCTCCCTGATGTACTTGATTCACGATATCCTTTCGTCGCATTCTTCCCGGGACACCCTGTATAGTTATGAATAACTGTTAGCTACGAGGATCATAAAACAGTAAATAACTCAGAAACAGCTGATTATGGCTGAAGGGAATAATACATAAAATGAATATGTAATTCGAAGATATATCCAAAACATTCATAATATACAGGTGGAATAAGGAATTTGATACCATTTCCGGTGCAACCGAAAGTCAGTGAAACTAAAAAATATGTCATAAATGAAGGTCTTATTTACTAATATCTTCACACAAAATTTGGAAGTATTCGAATTATGGTTTCTCCATAAATTTCTATTGGAGATTTCCAGTGGGACAGCCTGTATAATGAAAAAAATCTTCATCAATAGGAATTCGTTTCATCAGTATCTAAAACATAGAGTTGATCGCACAACTCATATCTGTCACCGCGGCTCCTCTCCAATATCCTCATCAAAAATTGAGGCAACCCTGTACTGAATCCACTTCCAGATGAGGTAACTCTATACAGTCGGATTGAGAATAAAATAAGCTTTCATCTGACACAAGATCCGATCAAATAACAGATGAGGGTATTTTCACCTCGGAAAGAAGCCGTGAACATTATGTTTCATTTTTATTTTCGTAATCACAAAAAAACAGTTAATGAAGAAAATTTCAAATCTCTGCTTGGCAGTGTCATACAAGGTGATAAAGAAACATTACTGCATGAGTGAAATTTCATACTTCGATAAATCTTGATCCATAATATAATAATAATAACCCCTCAGGGGCTCTGGAATGGTAAGTTCTAGAGAACGGGCTTAGCAAACCCGAGGTACCCGAGCTAAACCTGGCAGTAGGTATAAAATGCAACCCATAATGATGGTGCAATTAAGGAATAGGAATATTGAGTCGATGCCTGAGGATCGTCAGGGCATGTCTGGAGCTGGCGCTGGACATGACAGCATGCGGGACGTCAGTGGCAGGGTGCTGAGGAGGCGGGCCCCTGTCATACAAAACACTACAGCTCAACAGGAAGAACCAAGGAGACAAACAGCAGCAGCATCACCCCCTACAGTGAGTGCTACGCAGGATCTTCAACCAGCGTTCACTCAATCAGGGTTACCCAGAAGACGCATGAAATGGACAAGTTGTATGAATGAAACGATCATGCGCATCTATTTCAAAATAACAAACATGGGCCAAGAACAAACTGGATACAGACAACGGTTATTCAATGAATTCAAGCGATGTTTTCCAGACCTACAAGTAACTGAACAGAGGATAGCTGATCAGTATCGCGTAATCCTTAGAAACAAACTTATCTCAGAAGATAGGCTACAGGAAATTAAAAATGAAGTTGTTAATGAATTGAACATCAAAGAAAACCGAACTAGAGAAGAACACACAACTCATGAAACCAGAGATCACAACAGCGAAACAACAAGAGAAGGAATTACAACAGAACTACAATTACCGCTCCAAGAAAATGTCCG
The DNA here is from genome assembly GCA_013421045.1 of Propylea japonica. Lineage (NCBI taxonomy): Eukaryota > Metazoa > Arthropoda > Insecta > Coleoptera > Coccinellidae > Propylea > Propylea japonica. The sequence continues at coordinate 86,842,822 of CM024240.1, forward strand.
CACGAATGAAGATACACAGACTGAACACATACCATCTCAGGTTTATTCTTCGGACGATGAACGACAAGCACTGGTGGAACGTCTGCAATCAGCAATGTGCAGAATATTCATCGAATACAACGGCACCGATCCACTCTCCAGACCAACACTACCCAGGATCAGATCATTCAAAAAACTAGCGGTCATTCTCAAGATAATGAACACCGATGTCATACCAAAGTTCCTCTCAATGGCAACACAACTGGAAACAATCCATCTTATCCTTTATTGTGCCGCAACAACTGTAGTGGAAGTGCTAGGGATGAAGACCAAACCAAGACAGCACACAATTCAACCCTGTCCACAACCTCGCCTACCTCACTGGCAAAGAAGGCTGGAGGAAAAAGTTCAACGCTGTCGGCAGGACATAGGAAGACTGACACAATATGAAAATGGAATAAGAACAATCAAGCTGAAATCGTTGGTAGAATCGATTATCTATCGAAATCGCAAGCACTCCAGCTATGAGGAAGATAATACAACAGTTAAGCAGTGTATCGACACACTGAAACAAAACTCAGTGTCTACTCCGAGAGATTACGAAGATATAAAGAGAGCAACAGGAGGAAGCAAGATAACATCTCCTTTGAAAACTCTGAGAACAATAATTTCTACAGACATCTGGATGGAAAACAACAGAACTGCTCAAACATTTATCCGAATAAGGATGACATAGAGAAGTTTTGGACCGAACAACTGTCAACACCTACTTCTTACAACACAAATGCAGAGTGGATAAAAGACGAAGAGAAAACTAAAACAAACACCGAACAAATGCCCCTTACAGTCATAACACCACAAGAGCTTTCGGAAATTTTCAAAGAAATGCACAACTGGAATCACCTGGTCCAGACGGGCTCCACAGTTTCTGGCTGAAAAATTTAACTGTTTACATAGTAATTTAACTAACGCAGTGAATGAAATTCTACGAGTTCCAGAAAGTATGCCCTCCTTCCTGACAGAGTGTGTAACTTATCTTCTGCCTAAAATCACCAAAGTACAGACGATCCAGCAACGTACAGGCCAGTGACTTGCCTGCCAACTATATACAAGCTCATAACATCTTGCATTACACGTCGACTATACTCCCATTGCGACCGAAATAATATAATTGCATCGGAACAGAAAGGATGCTCCAGGGGTGCAATGGGATCCAAAGAACAACTGATTATCGACTCTATAATCTGCAACCAAGCCCATAAGAAGAGGAGGAATTTGTTCACGGCTTATCTTGACTACAAGAAAGCTTTCGACTCCATGCCGCATGAATGGCTCATAAAAGTTCTAGAAATCTATAAAGTAGATCCGAGAATAGTGAGCTTTCTCAAAACAGTTATGTCAACTTGGCGCACTAACATCGAAATCAGCGGAACAGGCATAAGAACTGGCACAGTGTCCATCAAGAAAGGAATTTTTCAGGGAGACTCTTTGAGTTCATTGTGGTTCTGCCTGAAGTTATACTGGAGAACCACCATTACAGGCTATACTGGGATCGCAAAGTACTTACCAATTTAACAGTTGCTAATAACAGGCCAGACATAATTCTAGTGAAGAAAAAAGAAAGGAAAGCAATACTCATAGACGAAGCCATTCCAAATAACAACAATCTACATCAAAATATGCTGGAAAAATATCGAAATATCGAGAGCTTGAACTTCAGATCAAAAGGCAGTGGGGAATGTCCAGTACCAGAACCATTCCGATACTCATATCAACCACAGGAATTATTCCTAAGAGCCTCAAGTCCAACTCAAGGAGCTAGATTTGGATGAAAAACTTTTTAAAGTAATGCAAAAAGCCGTGCTTCTTGGTACTGCTAGAACGGTAAGGAAGTTTGTAGGTCACGATGGATACCAGGAACAACCATGGAGGGAAACATTGCAAAACCAACTACCACGACATCACCGAGAGATCCAGGACCAAGCAACGAAGGACGAACAACCCAGGACCCAGGAGAAGAAGAACACCGAAGACCTCAGAGCTCAATCCCCCTGATACTTGCTATCCGGGATGAGTGAATGTTCCCCTTAGTAGGGAGTGTGATAGCCGATAATAATAATAATATGAATGAATCCAACGGAAAATGAGAACACTATGTACAAAGGCCAACAAGCATCATCCTAAATGCTGTGTTGAAAGAACAACAATTCCAAGAAATCAAGGCGGACAGGGCTTTGTGGACATAAAGAAAATGGCGACTGAACAAATAAACAACTTAAGAAATTACTTTGTAGACAAGTCAAACACATCAGACTTACAAAAGATACTGATTGAAGCAGATTGTTCAACACCTCTATTACTAAGCGAGCACCCTCATGAAAACACCACACAGACGGATAGTGATAAAATTCGAAGATGGAGAGAAAAGCCCCTACATGGAAGACACCTGAACGAGGTCACCCAGGAACATGTCGACATTCCTGCGTCGAACTACTGGCTGACTTCCGGAAGATTGTTTCCTGAGACAGAAGGTTTTCTCCTTGCCATTCAAGATCACGTAGTGCAAACTAAAAACTATCGGAAATATATCATGAAGGATAGGAGCCTCACCGACGATAGATGCCGCTACGGATGCCAAACATCAGAAACAATCCAACATATTACAGGAGGCTGCCAAATGTTTGCTGGAAATGAATATAAGAGTCGACATGATGCAGTTTGTAGAATACTTCATCAGGAACTCGCCATCCAACTGAATATTCTGCAGTCCGAAATAATTCCATATTATAAGTATCAGCCTGAAGTAATACTGGAGAACAACCTTTACAGGTTATACTGGGACCGCACAGTACTTACAAATTTAACAGTTGCTAATAACAGGCCAGACATAATTCTAGTGAAGAAAAGGGAGAAGAGAGCAATATTTATAGACGTAGCCATCCCGAACAACAACAATCTACGTCAAAAATATGCTGAAAAAATATCGAAATATCGAGAGCTTGAACTTCAGATAAAAGGCAGTGGGGAATGTCTAGTACCAGAACCATTCCATTCACATATCAACCACAGGAATTATTCCTAAGAGCCTCAAGTCTAACCCCAGGAGCTAGATTTGGATGAAAACGTTTTTAAAGTAATGCAAAAAGCAGTAATTCTTGGTACTGCTAGAACGGTAAGGAAGTTTGTAGGTCACGATGGACACCAGGAACAACCATGGAGGGAAACATTGCAAAACCAACTACCACGACATCAACCGAGAGATCCAGGACCAAGCAACGAAGGACGAACAACCCAGGACCCAGGAGAAGAAGAACACTGAAGACCTCAGAGCTCAATCCCCCTGATACTTGCTATCCGGGATGAGTGAATGTTCCCCTTAGTAAGGAGTGTGATAGCTGATCGCTAGGGGGTGTGAAAAATCACACCCTTTCTACGCTACTAGGCTCAAGTCGATATGAATGAAGCCAATGCTGGTAGGTGATGTATACAAATACCTAGGTATGAAACAATGTCAAAGGATAGACCAACGAGTGATGAAGGACGAACTAACAGCGGAGTTCACCAGAAGAATGAGGAGCGTTCTGAAAACAAAACTGAACAGCAGAAATCTCACAAAATCTGTTAACACCTATGCTTGCTCAGTTCTCACCTACTCTTTCGGAATCGTAAAGTGGAGTAATACATATCTCGATCATCTCCAACGAAAAATGAGAACACTGTGTACGAAGGCCAACAAACATCATCCTAAATGCTGTGTTGAAAGAACAACGATTCCAAGAGCTCAAGGCGGGCAAGGCTTCGTGGACATAAAGAAAATGGCGGCTGAACAGATAAGCAACTTAGAAATTACTTTGTAGATAAGTCAAACACATCAGACCTACATAAGATACTGATCGAAGCAGATGGTTCAACACCTCTATTATTAAGCGAACACCCTCATAAAAACACCACACAAACGGATAGTGATAAAATTCAAAAATGAAAGAAAAGCCCCTACATGGAAGACACCTGAACGAGGTCACCCAGGAACATGTCAACATTCCTGCGTCGAACTACTGGCTGACTTCTGTGAAGATTGTTTAATGAACAGAAAGTTTTCTCCTTGCCATTCAAGAGCAAGTAGTGCAAACCACAAACTATCAGAAATATATCATGAAGGATAGAAGCCTCACTGATGATAAATGCCGCTACGGATTCCAAACATCAGAAACAATATTACAGGAGGCTGCCAAATGTTTGCTGGAAATGAATATAAGAGTCGACATGATGCAGTTTGTAAATTACTCCATCAGGAACTCGCCGTCCAACTGAAAATGCTGCAATCCGAACCAATTCCATATTATAAGTATCAGCCTGAAGTTATTCTGGAGAACCACTGTTTCGGTTAGTGCAAATGCATCATTAAAAGTAGGTGTAATTTTAATAATCCGCTCGCGCATGATCTTGAAGTGCGCGCGCAGTCCTTGTTCAATTTTATTATTATTGCTAAGAACGAAAAACGAGAAAAAAGACTAAAGAGTTTCACGAGAAGAAAATGACTGTATTATTGGGAATTTTTGAAATAAAGGAAGAATATACAAAATCTGACGTTTTGAATATCCCTCCTTATGAAGAGCTAGACAACTCAAGGATAAGAACAACAATTTCCACGACATAATTTGGTGCTTCGGCCGGGAAATCAGAGGCTCGTGCAGGAAGGATATCACACATGGCGTACGAGATAACGTCGGATTGAAGATCTGTTCGAACTCAACACACTGAACATACAGATGTGGAAGAAACGGATGGAAACACAGGAGTTTTCAGTGTTAATTCACGCTGGTTCGGAGTCCAGTGAAGCAGTGGAAGAATCGAAACCTCGGAGCGATGCGATGTTGAATAAGCGGCTGGTCTGTTGGAATGGCAGTCTGTAGTTAGTGGGGAAGCGCGCAATGAATGAAACAAATAATTTCCTGTGAAAATTAATATTCAGGTTCTTTTTCGTCATAACTGGTTTGAAAATAAAATAATTAATTAATTGGTAGCTGTCGAACTGTCGGAATAATTTGATTCTGTAATAGATCCAAATATTTTGTAGCGTTTAGGCTACCATCGATGAAAACTGGCCCTATCATGTAATTACCCAGCATTCGTTTGGCAAGAGAAGTGGATGTGTGTGCTGCTGTTGAAACCAGTGCACCTTGTTCTAGCAGAAAGATTGCCCAGCAAGTCGATTTGGGCGATAGAACTGTTCGGAATATTTTGAAAATAAATGATTACAAATGTTATAAGGTGCAAACCTTTCAGGAAATTTTTCCAGAAGACCATTTCAAAAGAATGGAATTCTGGGAAAAGATGATGGAAAAAGAGAATAAGATTAGTTCTTTTCTGAGCAATATCTTATTCACGGATGAGTCATCGTTTTCATTGCATAGAAAGCATAACCCATCCGTAGTAAGATATTGGTCTAAGGAGAATACCTGAGTATTCCTGTGCTTACCCAGTATCCTGAAAAACTTAATGGTTGGACAGGAATGCTGGGTAATTACATGATAGGACCATTTTTCATCGATGGTAACCTAAACGCTGCAAAATATATGGATCCATTACAGAATGAAATACCCAAGTCATAACGCAAGCGTAGTCACACAATATCTAAGAACGACTTTTTCTGACCACAAACGGAACCACCAAATGGCTCCCCAGATCTCCAGATTTATTTCCAATGATTTCTTTTTTTTGGGGATATCTCAAAAATATGGTGTATTGGCAAGAAATTGAAAGAGCGACGAACATTATTGAATCAAGGTCCTGAAACGTTGACTTTGGGGAAAGCCGGTCTCAATGCAATGAATAGCTCGCGGCCACACTCAGTGAAGACGGGAGTGAGTTTTATCGGATGGAATGTAATGGGCGCCAGGTAGAGGTAGTAATGCCTGCCTACTCAAGGTTAATGAACTGCTTACTCCTCTACCAGAGTAACAGTTAACAAAAATCCCTCAAAATTCAAGTCACAATAATTTCTTACCAAAACAAAAATATATGTGCAGTGGTTGATACAAGACGGATAAATATTTTCCCCAAGGGGTAGTCAGAAGAAAATCTTACTAAAATACACTAAATCAGATAAGAACGAATAATCTAAGTTAACACAATAAACCCACTTAATCAGCTCACATTCAGCTTTACTTTCTGGTTCAGACTGACAATAACTACACTATACTAAACAATGATTCCTGAAGGGAATACCGATCAATTATCCTATAACACAATCCTGAAGGGATATACAAGCACCTTTGTTGGTACCCAACGCAACTTATGAAGTGCACCTCACTATAATTGCTCACAGTTAAATATAAAATTACCTTACAGAATAATATCACAAATTATCAAAATGAAAGCCAATAATTTACAATGTTAAAGCCAGTGCTACACACTGGTTACCTTCACAAACCACTCCAGAACGTAGATACCTCCAAGATACCAGGCAAGTGGATGCCAATTGATACCCCTCACTGACAGGTTCGTGGATGCCTCTAACTGTCAGGTACATAGAATATTCAGCCAAGAAGACATGCCAGGCACGTGGAATAATTGACAGGTTACCTCCAATAACGTGGAATAACTGACAGGTTACCCCCAATAACGCCAGGTACGTGGACCCTAACAAAATACTATAAAAAACGATTCACAAGCTATTTAGGATATTTTAGTTACCTCTGTTGTTCGAGGGAGATAGGTTCAACCTCCAATTCAGTCTAGAATTTGTTCCAAATAATTCCAAAAATATTCGCTACACACAACCTAATAAAAGAAGATGGCAAGACAACTGGTTCAAGATAGAAAATGTATGCATACCTAGAGGTGCAAGATAGATTCTGTACGGACTCCATGTGGAAAAGTCTATATTTCCCAAAACATTCCAAAATACTTCACGCAGCTATGGAATGACAAAACAGGGAACAACGACACTCGAAGATATAATCCCTCACAACGAGGATGAATCCAGATTCATAATTCTCCTCGAAAACGTCTAAACCTTCCACACGACCTCCGCACAACAAAATGTCCGCCCCGACAGTCGCACAGAAATTCCGACACGCAAAGTTCACAGAGCCTATCAGTTGTCATAGCGAAGAAGAAGAAAAACACATAAGAACCAAAATAATATAAAGGAATCATTACGGTACCAATAATCTACGCAGTTTACACCAGAGGACGGTCTCTATAAATCCTTTCTATAATTCTTCCACGATTTTCCGAAGTACTTTACTGAGGCCAAACAATTCCAACTAACCAAAAATGACAACCAACATTAACCTCACAATTTTAAACAATAAACAAACCGTTTTCTGATGGAAAACAATTCAAAAGGTAGGTAACGAAGTGAATAAGTACAACAATGAGGAAACTTTGAAAATGAAACATCCCAATAAGTTTACTAACTAATAATTTTTGGAAAAAGATGGCAAAACTACATTTTATGATAAATTCCAAAATATAACGTTACAGTCCAAAATAATCCACTTTGTTCCAAAATAGCAGTACGCCGAATCTTCTCCGAGATATGAGATTACCGCGGGTTTCACAAAGCTTGATGGCAATCAATCGTTGATTTTGGGAAAAGTTCGATGGTTTACGTCAAAAACGAACTGAAATTTGCACAGAAATAATGACACTTCATCAATCAACGTGATCGGGGTTTGTGAAACCGGCTTAAATCTTTATAACAGATTAATTTCTGTTTTTTTTTCATATTTTTATTTTCGTTGAATTTGTTTTTGTTTTTCGTAGAAATTATTTTATTTTCAAACCAGTTATGACGAAAAAGAACCTGAATATTAATTTTCACAGGAAATTATTTGTTTCATTCATTGAGGCAAATAACTTCCGCCCATGGCGCCCAAAAGAGTGGAGAAAATTTGTCGTATTCATTTTCAATAGTCATGCGATGTTATCCATCTCCCGTTTGGAGCCTTACTAATTCGATATTCGATCCTAGATCGTTGCTTGCGCGCTTCCCCACTCACTACAGACTGCCATTCCAACAGACCAGCCGCTTATTCAACATCGCATCGCTCCGAGGTTTCGATTCCTCCACTGCTTCACTGGACTCCGAACCATCGTGAATTTAACATTGAAACTCCTGTGTTTCCATCCGTTTCTTCCACATCTGTATATTCGCTATATGTATGTTTAATACAAACTGGGAGAAATAAACACACAAACAAGGTAGAATTGGAACAGTGGCTTCAGGAACACGGGAACACATCTCAAGAAGAGGAAAAACCAATCACACACCAGAGGGTTGCTGTCAAAGCGTGGATCAAGGTACATTTGAATTTCCAATTTTGGTTTTCTCAAACACTCTATCTTCTCATTACACTTCAACATGACTGAGAAATCAGAAGAAATTGTTGAAAAATTGAAAAGGAGACTTGCATCGACAAAAGGTACCATCACAAGAATTGAAACTTTTGTTTATTCAAATAGGGATAATGATGAAATAGATATAAATGAATTTGTAACTTGTGAAACTCTTTCAATTCAGGCTTATGAAAAATATAGTACTATTCAGGAAGAACTTGAAACATATGATGAAAATGAGGAAAGTGATAGGGTTCAAATTGAAAAAAGGTTTTTGTCTCTTTTATCAGAAATTAAAAGAATTCTTTCAAAATTTCAGAGGTCGGAAATGTCATTCAATAAAAGTAAGGTTGATAATTTTAGAATTAAACTACCAAACATCAATATCCCAACTTTTGATGGCAAGGTTTCCGATTGGAATTCCTTTAAGGACTTATTTAAGGCATTAGTAGACGACAATACTGAGTTAAGTGACGTACAAAAATCTCTTATTCAAGATCTAGTTTGAAATTCGAGCATTTGAATATAATTAAAGATTTACAGCTGACGAATGAAAATTACAGGGTGGCTCTTGATATATTATATAAAAGATATGATGATCAATTAACTATCATAAATATGCATTTATCGGGTCTTACAGATGGTCAGCAGGTAACGAAATGTGATTTTAAACAGTTAAGAGATTTAATTACAAACATCAAGCAAAATTTTAATTCTCTTCAGGCTTTGAAGTTACCAGTTGATAAATGGGACGTTATTTTGGTTTACATTCCTATTCGGAAACTAGACAATCAAACAAGAACGGCATATGAACTCGAACGCGAGAATTCAGCACTTCCTACTTTCAGTAGCTTCATGGAATTTTTAGAGAAAAGATGTCGCTCATTAGAAAATGTTATGTCATTGGATTCACGACGTGTTACACAGAGGGTTTCAAACGTAGTTACCACCGAAACCAGGGTTGAGGTTTCTAAAAACGGTTGCAATCAGGGTTGTATTTATTGTTCTGGATCAAATCACTCACTTTATAGCTATAGAAGGTTTAAATTGGATAGTCTCGAAAATAAAAGAGATTTTGTTAAAAACCAAAAACTCTGTTATAATTGTTTAGGTTTCAAACATAAAGTTGTAAATTGTCAATCTAGCGGTTGTAAGAGTTTGTAATCGAAAACATCATTCACTTCTGTGTCCAGAAAAGGTAAACAAATCAGAAAAGGTTGAATGTAACCTATCTTATATTGATGTAAATGCTAATAAGTTTTTTGCTTCTAGTTCAAAACGAATAAATAACAATACCTTGGAGGGTACCACTCAACCTACAGGCCAATCGTCTATCATGTCAAAATTGATCAATTTCAATATGCCCAAGCTCCTCAAGTGTTATAAGGTACAGCTAGAGTAAAGGTTATGGTGGATAGAGACGAAGTAATTGCTAGAGTACTGTTGGACACAGGAAGTCAAATGTCGTTTGTTACCAAAAAATTTGCAAACAAATTAGGCGCTAGAAAAAGGTATGAAATATTTAATATAAGTAGTATAAAAGATTCTGTCACTAAAACATCTGAAATTATCGATTTAGAATTTAGGGGCCTAGTTAGTCCAAGACATTTCAAGGTTTTATGTATTGTTCTTGATAAAATTACATCGTGTTTACCACAAATAGGTAGGTATTGATAAAACGCATCTTAAAATACCGGAAGATGTGCAACTTGCTGATGAAAAGTTTAATTGTCCTTCTGAAATAGATCTTTTAATAGGAGCTGATTTATATTGTGATCTTGTTTTCGGTGAAACGATAAGGTTAGTTAAAGGGTTACCAACACTGCAAAATAGTCATTTAGGTTGGGTCGTTGCAGGGCCAGTGACTAATGCTAACGGTTGTATTCCTTCGCTGACGGTTTCTTATACAAATTGTTGTAGTGTATATGATTCGGGGCATCTCGATTTGGATAAATTGTTACAACGCTTTTGGCAATTAGAGGAGATAGGAAAACATAGCATTTTATCTGAAGGAGATAAATTGTGTGAACAAATGTTTATGAATTCAGTTAAAAGGTTACCTGATGGGACTTTCGAATTAGATTACCCATTCATCCACGAAAATGACGTAAATAGGCTTGGAGATTCATTGACTTGTTAGTGAGAAGATTTTTAGCGCTCGAACGCAAATTTCAACATTATCCAGAATATTATTCGCAGTACAAAGCTTTCATTGATGAATATGTTAGTTTGGGTCACGCTAAGATAGTTGATTTTGATGAAATAATTATTCATCATGGAGTTATGAAAAAAGATAGTAAAAGTACTCCATTGAGGGTTGTTTCGATGCGTCAATGAAAACTTCTTCTGGGAAGTCCCTAAACGATATAATGCTCAAGGGAAATACTGTTCAACCCGAATTATTTGACATTTTGGTTAGATTTCGAATGTTTATTTATGTTTTTGCGACAGATATTCGAAGAATGTATAGGATGATTCAGATTTCAGGAAATCATAAAAAATTACAGAATATCTTATGGCGTGTTAAACCTCATGAAAAATGAGTTGTCTCGAATTGCAAACTGTTACATATGGTACTAAAAGTGCACCATATTTGGCTACACGATGTTTGAAAAAATTAGCGGAAGATGAAAAATGTAGATTTCCTTTAGCATCGGACACACTTGTCAAAAAATGCTATATGGATGACATTCTGACTGGTACTAATGAAATTTCTAAACTGTTTGAGTTAAGACGTGAATTGATTGATTTGTTAGCGTCAGCGGGTTTTAAATTGCACAAGTGGTTCTCAAACGTGAAGGAAATAGTCAGTGAGGATAATGAGACAGAACTGTTTGAAATAATGGACGAAAGTCATTCAAATAGGTATTAGGATTGACGTGGAATACTAGTGAAGATACATTCAAAATTATCCGTTCAAGTGTAATGACCGAAGAGTTTTATACAAAGCGGGGAATTCTATCGAAAATCGCACAGATTTATGATCCTTTGGATCTCGTTAGTTCTAATAACGGCAAAGGTCCTTATGCAAAAAATATGGTCATTGAAGCTTAGGTGGGATGATAAATTACCGTTAAATATTTCGAATGAATGGATAAAATTTGGGGGTAATTTGACGAAACTTTCTAACATTTCAATCAAACGATGTGTTGTGGAAAATAAAAAGATTAAGTTTCTTCCACGTACACTCACACCGGTATGCCAGATTCGGAGTCTAAACTCGTCCGGCGCGCTCATCTACGTCATTGAGGAGCAGAGATAAAAGTGGAGTTATATTATTACTGTTATAATACCTGCATTCATGCCTAATTGCGCTGTTTTTGGCTGTAAGAATTACAGAAGAGTTGAACGGGAACCGAAATAAGGTACTTTTGCTTTCCGAAGTCGGAAGTATCCCGTCAGTACTTCATTATCTGAGGAAAAATATTTTCAAAGTGTTAGCAGATAACACGGTTGCAAAACTGAAAAATGACTTTCAGATTCCATTCGATGTTATTCCTTGCTTGAGCACAATCCGTAACAACTTAAGACAGGAATCTAAATAAGAAGATCAGTTTTCAGAGTATGAAGAAAAAAGTGGACAAAAAACTTTTCAAATTCGCGAATTATAAGTGAAATCCATTGAAATTTCCCTATAAATAATTAAAATTTTTTATTTATTCGAAGTTTTTTAATGAACCTTCAATAATAAAATTAGTCACGTATGCAGACGTATGTTTTATCGCTCCTTATTAGTTCGGTGTTTACATTGGTATTCCGTTGATTTCAACTTTGAAACTTCATAGTTTTTTATTGTGTATATCATAATAGTGACAGATAAATTGTTCTCCAGAAAATATTTAGGGAAAAGTCAAAAATTGACGTTAAATTCCCAACTGGTGGAACTATTTCCATTGTTACAATAAGAAGATTACCAGCTGTTTATCACTCAGATAACAAGAATATTTGTTATCTAAAGGGGGACATCCACTGCAATATCATGGCTTCGGCAAATAATTGTGACCAGAGTTGTCCGATCTGTAAAGATAACTTCATCGTTAATAGTAAGTTCATAAAATGCGAATTGTGCTCGTCCAATCGCATGTGCAGTGCTTGCGTATCAAGGATCCGGTGGTGAAGGCGTTGTCAGAGTCCAGAAATCTGAGGTTTTACTGCGATACTTGTATTCTGGTCGTCGATTCCATATTAAAAGGCCCATTTCAGGGAGCAGACAATACAGCCCTTATTGCAGATTTGGAAAACTTGATATCTAAGGCAACAGAATCGATAATACAAAAAATGGCCGGAGAAATATCTGAGTTACGGACGGAAGTCCGTGTTTTGAAGGAAAGTAACATCGATTTGGTCCAGTTGCTGACTTCCGACAGAAAAAAAGATGATTTTCCAGCAGGTGACTATGTAGAAAGCGATATGCCAACATCAAAACCTGAAAAGAAGCTGCCAGAGATGAACCACATGTTGAAAAACGTGGAAAAAACCACATCAACCAAGCTCGATAAGGGGAATGACCAAAAGTCTACTCAGCTAACAGAAAAAATCAATACTACTTCGGGTGACAAACAACTGACCAGGATAAATCATAAAAAAAACCCAGAACATCAGAGTAAACGTTCCGCATTAACCAAAAGAGGTACTTCTCAACCCGCCCATTGATTCAACCGGCACCAAAAGGAAGAAACTGGATTTGGGTGGGAGGCTTAGTGATGTAACAACCGCTGAGAACATCATATCATATGCCAATGAGAGATGGCCAGAAAAGGACATTCTGTGTTATGATCTCAAATCTAAGCATGCAAAAAAGTCCTTCAAACTAGGGAGTAGAGATTTAGACCTTGAAGTGCTGCTTGCAGCTGAACATTGGCCGGAGGGAACACTCATTCGACCATTTCGCATGGAAAGAAGAGCAACTGTGCCACAGATCGTCCATTCATAAGATATGGTCAGGTAACTTTAAGATCCATTGTTATTATCAGAATGTTAGAGGCTTAAGAACAAAAATTATCAAATTTGCAAATTCAGTGTCCAATGTTAATTTCGATGTGATATTGCTTACAGAAACGTGGTTAAACTCTAGTTTTAATAATGCCGAACTTGGTCTCAACGATTACATAATTTATAGAAAAGATAGAGAGGATACCAATAACGTTAAACAAAGAGGTGGTGGGGTCTTAATAGCCGTTACGAAACATTTTTCCTCTCGGCAGATATTTCTTGGTAGCTCTAACATCGAACAGGTGTTCGTTATAATCAATGTCGCATCGAAATGTTTTTTGTTTTCTAATGTATATATCCCACCGAATACAGCAGCATCTCAATATGCTACACATTGCGATAGAGATGTGTAACTCAGTGAATTATTGTGCGCCAACACAGTGACTCAAGCGCAGCTCCCCGTGTCAACTCATTGAGTTAACTCAAAATTGCGCTATAGCGCAGCAATAACCCGCGGGCATCCGGCACTCGGCAGTGTCGCCGCACGCCCGCATAGCGCACAAAATATGACTCACTCCAGATCATTATAGAATTGGTCCCGGGCAGGGGTACTGTGTAGTTCCTGGAGCTCGTTTGCATAATATTGCCCAAGAAATTTGGGTAAATTTATTTTTTATAGTCTCTTTTTGGCAGATTTTAGCATACTATACAATTTTGGAACCTACAACAAGGTTGCCCCATAAAAATGAGTTACAATGTTACCTGTTATTCACAGGCCATGTCTCAAAACGCCCAATTAGGCTATTCATTCTGACAATTTTTTAAATGAACCCAAACTATTGGAAGTTCTGAAGAAGAAAGCCGTTTTGTTCAGATATAATTAATTTATAGAGTATACAATATCATTAATTCTTTAATATAATGGAGAAATTGAAAGTTCTAAAAGCAATAGACTATTACCATTTTCGTTGAAATTAAATGATCCAGTTCAACTCGAACTTTGTATGTAGTGTATTTGCCGAGTTATGATACCGTATTCGTTAGGAACACACTGATACCTTAGCGCTGAGCTGAGTTGAGTTGCGCCATGAGTCGATGGATTCGAACAATGTGAGTTGACACACTCAACACAGTCAACTGAGTTGGCGCAATTGCGCGGCGTAACGCCGTGTTACACATCTCTACATTGCGAAGATCTCGAGAACATTATACAACAGTACCCTTCTTTCCAATCTATATGTTGTGGGGACTATAACATTCCTGGGGATCTGAATATGTTATGTGTTGGCGGGGGATCTTCTCGAGGTATCCTTGGGTCAACTATGGCTACTTGGGTCTGTATCAGGTGAATCACATAAAAAATTTAAACAATGTTTCGCTGGATCTTATATTTGCACCTCAGTCTACGATCAAAATAGAAGAAGCAAACGATTATTTTACCATGCGATTTACATCATCCCGCCTTATATTTTGCTGTTTTCAGTGAGGCATCCGTGGAGGTTTCAAAGTCAGTTCATACCTTTTATGATTTCAAAAATGCCGACTATGGAAATATAATATCATATTTAGAGGAAACTGACTGGTCAACCTTGCAATCATACCAGGATATCGAGGGTAGTACCGAGCGGTTTTATGAAATTGTTTTGAATGCTATCAAGTTGTATGTTCCTGAAAAAGTGAAAAAAGTTTTTACCTTTCCTTGTTGGTTTTCTTGTGAGCTGAAAAAAATGATAATCGAAAAAAAACAGCTTCACAAAAGATATAAGCAAACTGTAGTTTAGATGATTATTTGTTGTTTACAAGTCTGAGGAAAAAATGTAAGGTTGAAACTGATAGATGTTACAAAAATATGTTGAATCGGTTGAACAGGAAATATCCACTAACCCTGGATATTTCTGGAAGTTTATAAATGATAAGAAGAAACAGAAAGGATTTCCCAATCCATGTATCTACGGGATAAAACAGCGAACGATGATGTGGGCATAACCGATCTTTTTAGGAAATACTTTTCCGAAACATATAAAAAATCAAAAGCTGATGAATCGCGAGTAATATATTACGATGACACCGTCGATATTCGTGATTGTCATTTCTCTGAGACAGAAGTTTTAAATGTTCTCAGCAATCTACCAGACAAAAGTGACACCGGTCCTGACGGATTTCCGCACTGTTTTTAAAGAAATGTAGATGTGTTTTATCGGGACCTTTAGTTTTCTTATTTAATTTGTCGGTAAATTCAGGCAAATATCCAAGTAAATGGAAATCGAGTTATATTACTCCGGTATTCAAGTCAGGCGATATTAGTGACGTGGGAAATTATAGACCGGTAACGAAAAGTTCCTACATCCCAAAAATTTTAGATACATTGATAACTAATAAAATAACACCAATACTTAAAAATATATTAATTGAAGAGCAACATGGGTTTATTGCCGGAAGATCTGTAACAACAAATCTGTTATGTTTCGTGGACTTTACATCATCAGCATTTAGCGAGAGATCACAAGTCGACGCAATATATACAGACTTCGCTAAAGCTTTTGATAGGTTGCCTCATTGGCTACTAATCGCTAAACTCAAAGCATTAGGCTTTAGGTCACCTTTACTCGAGTGGATCTCGGACCGTTTGGTTGGATTGACAACATTCATTAAGATTTCTGATACTTTGTCCGAGGGTATTAAAGTAAGTTCAGGAGTTCCACAAGGATCACCTTTGTCTCCTATTTTATTTTTGTGCTTCATCAATGACATAAAGACTGTAATAAGATTTTGTTACTTTCTTTTTTGCCGATGATATGAAGCTGTTTCGACTTATAAGATCCCTGACTGATTGTTTGTTACTTCAGAAAGATATCGAGAACGTTGTTCAGTGGTGTGTACAAAATCAGTTGGAAATCAATGTAAATAAATGCCATATTATGCGATTTTTTCGGACCAATTCGACTATCTTGTTCGATTATTCAGTAGACTCGTGTTTGTTGAAATCGGTCGGCACGGTGAGGGATCTTGGAGTGTTGCTGGATGCTAGTTTGAGTTTCAAGGAGCACGTGAATAACATCATCGAGAGCTTTTTAAAATGCTTGGCTTCATTAAAAGACATATGCAGGATTTCAGTGTCTCTTCCATAAAGACAATTTATATAGCGCATGTGAGAAGCATCGTTGAATATTCATGTGTTGTATGGTCACCCCATTATGCAGTACATATACAGGCAGTTGAAAGGGTACAGAGGATACGGATACGAGGATATCCGAGAAAAATTGTCCCTTACATCTCTCGAAACGAGAAGACATAATTTTGACATAATGCTTGTTTTTAAAATTTTGCATAATTACATCGACTGTCCTTTTCTTCTTCAAAGAATAAGTCTTAATGTGCCTCAAAGGAATTTCAGAACTTGGGAAACATTTAATATAAATTTAGCAGAACCAATTATGCGATGAACAATCCTCTCGATAGAGCATTGAGAGCTGCTGGTTCGGTGGAAATTGATCTTTTTCATGTTTCAATCTTTCAACTGAAGAATTATTTTAGAATAGGTACTTAAAATTCCTGCTGAGTTATGTTTTTTTTTATTGTATTTTTTTTTCATTAGTGTTTTTTTTTATGTTTGGTTTATATATAAATTAGAAAAATGGCTTGTCCGTAAATAAATAAATAAATAAATAATAAATAAATAAATAAATAAATAAATAATTCATTCTGTATTAACAAATAAATACTTTTCACTTACATCCATATTTATACAATTTCATTGATATATTTTAGAATCAACAAACGAAGACATCGGAGAAATTTCATTTTGAATTGTTAGTTGATTGCATTTTCAATGAAACTTGCGATTAATTGCATTATTCCAATTATTCTCTGGAGTTATTACATATCCATCCCGCAAATGCAATGGAATGGCTCCGCAGTGACGTCACATCTCGATGCGCGTCGGCATACCGGTGTAAGTGTATCGTGGTTTCTTCAGATGCATGGATTTGCTGATGCCTCCAAGAAGGCATACGGAGCATGTGTCTGTATTCGGGCATTTTACACCGATTGCACGATATCCAGCAATCTGCCTGTTCAAAATCTCGAGTTGCTCCTCTCAAAGTAATTTCATTGCCTCGTCTTGAATTGTGTGGCGCCATTTTGTTGGCTTAACTAATTCAAAGACTCAAAACTATATTAGAGTTTGATTCGAATCAAATATTTCTGTTCTGTTCTTTGTGGATAAATTCCTGTCCGTCTCGATGGACAACTTTTGTTTCGAATAGAGTTTCAGAAATCCAGGAGCTTACAAAGAATTGTATTGTATTTCGAGAGTAAAAAGCAGACTAGCTAATTCTAATTGAGTTATGATAGCAAATATCCTATTTTATTGCCTGCAAAGCATCATGTAGTTAGACTTATCATTGTCTGTGAACATCTCAGGTTGTTACATTCCGGACCACAGACCACATTAACTAATTTAAGAACCAGATTTTGGATAATCAAAGGTTTACGTGTTACGTAAGTTAAGGCGGCATTAAAGGGTTGTATTAGGTGCTTTAGATTTAAAGCTAAGCCCGTTAATCAGATAATGGGCCCACTTCCTTCCGATAGAGTCACGCCAGCTAAAACGTTCGCTCGAGTAGGAATTGACTATGGTGGTCCTATATACATTAAAGAATCGAGAATCAGAAAATCCGTTGAATCAAAGGCTTATGTAGTTCTATTCATTGTATGGTAACCAAGGCTGTTCATTTAGAATTGGTTTCCAACTTGAGTACTGAAGCATTTATACATACATTTAAGAGATTTAATGCTCGACGGGGTGTACCTCAAACGATTTGGAGTGATAACGGGACAAATTTTAAAGGGGCTAATAATGAAATGAAAGAATGTATAGATATCTCAAGGAAACTATAGATGAGAAGTTTTATGATTTTTTAACTTTGCACGGAATCGAATGGAAATTCATTCCATCTAACAGCCCACATTGGGGGGCATTGTGGGAGTCTAATATTAAATCGACTAAATATCATTTACGACGTATCGTTGGCAATTCACGATTAAGCTTTGAGGAGTTTACGACATGCCTTGCTCAAATTGAATCAGTATTGAATTCACGCCCGCTTTGTGCCTTATCGAATGATTCAGAGATATAGCATGTCTCACACCTGGTCATTTTTTGATCGGAACACCTCTTAATGCCTTACCGGAACGAAATATTTTAAAGTGCCCGAAAATAGGTTGAATCATTGGCAGTTATGTCAGAGAATATTTCAGAGCTTTTGGAAAAAGATGGTCAACAGTATTTGCAATCTTTACATGTGCGTGCCAAATGGCATAAACCAGTCAAAAATGTCGAGAGGGATACTTTGGTATTAATTAAGGAAGATAATTTACCTGCCTTGAAATGGTTGCTCGGTAGAGTAATTGAAGCGATACCTGGCTCTGATGGTAGGGTCCGAGTGGTTAAGTTGAAAACTCAAAACGGAATTTTTGTACGTCCCATAACAAAGTTATGTCCACTGCCAGAACAATGGCTCATTGCAGCCATTAACTTATAAATATATTTTTTCTTTGGGTTAGTACTTTAGTTTATTTGTTGAAGCCATTGCTTCCAAATAGGTGGGGAGGATGTTTCGGTTAGTGCAAATGCATCATTAAAAGTAGGTGTAATTATAATAATCCGCTCGCGCATGATCTTGAAGTGCGCGCGCAGTCCTTGTTCAATTTTATTATTATTGCTAAGAACGAAAAACGAGAAAAAAGACTAAAGAGTTTCACGAGAAGAAAATGACTGTATTATTGGGAATTTTTGAAATAAAGGAAGAATATACAAAATCTGACGAGTTTGAATATCCCTCCTTATGAAGAGCTAGACAACTCAAGGATAAGAACAACAATTTCCACGACAACCACCATTATAGGCTATACTGGGATCGCACAGTACTTACTAATTTAACAGTTGCTAATAACAGGCCACACATAAGTCTAGTGAAGAAAAAAGAGAAGAAAGCAATACTCATAGACGTAGCCATCCCAAATAACAACAATCTACGTCAAAAATATGCTGAAAAAATATCGAAAATCGGGAGCTTGAACTTCAGATCAAAAGGCAGTGGGGAATGTATAGTACCAGAACCCTTCCGATTCTCATATCAACCACAGGAATTATTCCTAAGAGCCTCAAGTCCAACCTCAAGGAGCTAGATTTGGATGAAAACTATTTTGAAGTAATGCAAAAAGCAGTACTTCTTGGTACTGCTAGAACGGTAAGGAAGTTTGTAGGTCACGATGGACACCAGGAACAACCATGGAGGGAAACATTGCAAAACCAACTACCACGACGTCAACCGAGAGATCCAGGACCAAGCAACGAAGGACGAACAACCCAGGACCCAGAAGAAGAAGACACCGAAGACCTCAGAGCTCAATCCCCCTGATACTTGCTATCCGGGATGAGTGAATGTTCCCCTTACCCAATAAACACAGTAACGATTAAAACACGTTGGATTTTTTAGGTAACGTCACTATATTTCATCGTTGAAAAAACTGTAAAATGTCGTAGAGCAATACGTTTCCTTCTCGTTTCACCGTAACGTTTTTATCGCACGTTGATTCAAGGTTGATTTAACGTTGCAAGCTCCTCCTTGTCATGAGTAAAATACCGTGATGTAGCGTTATTATTTAGTTTTAATGTAACGAAGAATTTTGGTTTCGGAAATAACGTTGATGGTAAACGAATTCTCAACGTTTGTTTTTATACAAAATACCACAAATATGAAACGTTCATGTTGAGTTTCAAAGTAACCTACATCTCAAGGACTGAATCAACCCTGAGTAAAAATATTTTTAATTTTTTATTTGAATTGAACACAGATCTATGAATATTTGATATTAACAAGAATATAAATCTCGAATATAGGAAACATGGGAACAAAATCACAAATTTTTAAATGCTTTGAATCAACACTTATAATATTTAAACTTTTTTTCTCTACTCTTTGCAGTATCCTTGGCAAATTTTAGGGAAGCCTTCGTTGTATTCGCTATTTGTAAATCTGTCGCTGTTCTAAATTCTTTCTTGACAGCCACTGAAACAACACAAATAATGCTCATTAGATATCGATAATATAGGTCTACAAAATGAATCCTAACCATAAATGAGTTGCATTACCTCGGAATCGGAAATGCTTTTTTTCCCTGCATTTCCTATTGTGGAGGCAGCCTAAATCGTTTGTCATAACTCATGATGAATCTCAAAATTCTTCTGGCATGGTCTTCAAGATAATTATTCTTCGACGGACCTCAATCGGACAACCTACAAAAAAAATCATTATTTTCGTTTTATTTACTTAAACAGATTGCATCTCGAACTAATTAATCATATATAGTTTTGAATGCAATATTGCTACACTAAACAACGCGATTATATTAGTAACGATGGGAGTTATAGGTTCGGCATTTGGGTTTTTTTTCTATCTAGTTTTCATGAACTTACTTTCACAAACACAAAACATTTTTTTTTGGAAAAGCAGATGAGTGGCTTGGTGGTTTCAGATATGTGATTTACAGGGTGACTGGTGACGTAAGGGACAACGGCTAACTGGAGATAGAGGACCTCAAACTGAATGAGGATTGGGGGTTTAAATGTCCTATAAGGCTATTAGTTTCAGAGATACAGGGTGTTTTTTGCAAAAGTGCTAAAACTATAAACTCCCATATCTTCGTCAATATGGCAAATTTTTCGCTGATATTTGGCAAGCTTGTTAATATACGTATTCTCCATCAGATCGACAAAAAAAAAATTCCAAAAATTGCAGGTCCGTATTCAAAAATTTCAATTTCCGTGTCAGGTGAGAAATATCACTCGGTATATGAAATAAAAAAAATTAAATTAGGAAATTGGAATCTGCAAAAAACACTGAGTGAAAATCTGTTTTTAGTTTCAATGGCACAAATTTTTTAAAGTTTTTATGATATGTTGAAAGTCGAATATTACAATTTTTCCATATTGAATTCAAGAAACACACTATTCCTGAAAGAAAAAACACTGAATTTGAGATGCTTAAATAATCCTGACGCATTTTGAAAATTCCTTCACATCTTGAAATACTTTTCCATTAAATTTTCTATCAATATTATAAGAAAAACTCAAAAAACAATACAAACACAAAAAGATTAACAGTAGCATATATGGTTCATAAAAAAATCAAATAAACAAATGCTTGATATGCGAGAGCCATTCCCCTCACACACTTATTGGCTCTTTTGAACAATTGAAGTACGTTTCATATCCACAAGATGAAAAATTACTCTTAACAGTAGAAGAACAGTAGAACAGTAACACTAGATTTCAGGTCGAGAAAAGTTGGACTCTCTTCTCAGAACGCCTGAACAATAATCCATCTGATACTTATTCTTTCAACAAAATTTATTCTTCTATTAAATTGTGCAATGATTCATGAGAAAACAACTAAGCTAATTCTCGAAATCAGAGCAATTTGCTTCAACGCATTTATTGGCTCTCTTGAACTCTAATGATTTCTTTCTCTATTGAGATGAGGATTATTCTGAGACCAAATATTATATCCGTTCATTTTGCGCAATCCAAAAACGAGTATCATCTACATATTCTTCATTCGTGAATATTGAAGGCATTTTTCAGTAGATAAACAACGACACCAATTCCCAATAATTCACAATCAATGAATGTATGAATATAAACGTCATTTTTTGAAATAAGCCTACTATGTGTAGTAGGATGTATTTTATTTATTATGAATAATAAACCTCTTATTCTAAAAAATCACTTGTTTCCCTAATAAAGTTAAAGAAATTCATATGCTTCTCAAAAGAAGATGAAGTTGCTACACCTAAGTACATATTAGAGGAAAATAAGTCCTCAAGATTCACATTATTTCATTGAAGAATAAATTTTGTTGAAAACATAAGTACCAGATGGATTATTGTTCAGGGGTTCTGAGAAGAAAGTCAAACTTTTCTCGAGCTGAAATCCAGTGTTTCTGTTCTATCAAGAGTATAATTTTTCATCTTGTGGATATAAAAAGTACTTCAATTGTTCAAAAGAGTCATTAAGTGTGTGAGGGGAATGGCTCTCGCATATCGAGCATTTGTTTATTTGATTTTTTTATGAATCATATGTGCTACTGTTCCTCTCTTTGTATTTCTATTTTTTTTTTAATTTTTCTTATAATATTGATGAAAAATTAATAAAAAAGGAGTTCAAGATGTGAAGGAATATTCAAAATGCATCAGGATTATTTAAGTATCTCAAATTCAGTGTTTTTCATCAGGAATAGTATGTTTCTTGAATTCAATATGAATAAATTGTAATATTCGACTTTCAACGTATTATAAAAACTATAAAAAATTTGTGCCATTCAAACTAAAAACAGATTTTTACTCAGTGTTTCTTGAAGATTCCAATTTTTCAATTCAATTTTTTTTATCTCATATACCGAGTGATATTTCTAACCTGACACGGAAATTGAAATTTTTGAATACGGACCTGCAATTTTTGGGAATTTTTCTTCTCGATCTGATGGAGAACATGTATAGTAACAACCTTGCTAAATATCAGCGAAAAATTTGCCATATTGACGAAGATATGGGAGTTTATAGTTTTAGCACTTTTGCAAAAAACACCCTGTATCTCTGAAACTAATAGCCTTATAGGACATTTAAACCCCCAATCCTCATTCAGTTTGAGATCCTCTATCTCCAGTTAGCCGTTGTCCCTTACGTCACCAGTCACCCTGTATAACGGACAATCCTTTTGAGAAAACTATACTTCTTATGATATCATAAATCAATAATAAAAATGAAACTTCAAGGTAGTGATAGGTACTTACCAAAATCTCTGTAGGCCTTATCGCACTTATAAACAATCACATAATGACGAAATTTGAAAATAGCTAAAGCAAACGGTCTGGTGGCTCACTACTCAATTTGTAGACTGAAGAATGCAACAAGATCGCTCTTGCATTATCCAGATCAACGTCATCACAACACCTGCTGCAAGTTGGTTAACGTCGTAGTTGAAAAAAAGTGGATCATTCAACGTTGATTCAATGTTTTTGAGCACACATTGAAAAAACCTTTGTGAAAATCTAATGAATATACGTTTCCTATGGTGGATAAATCAACCAGTTGAATCGTAAACGTATATATATGTGGAGTCAACGTTTGGTTGAATTTGTGTGTCGGATGTAACGTAGCACATTCCACGTACAACGTTGAATCTACTGCAGCCACCATAAATAAACGTTTGTATACGTTTGTGTGTTTATTGGGTAGTAGGGAGTGTGATAGCCGATCGCTAAGGGGTGTAAAAAATCACACCCTTTCTACGCTAATAGGCTCAAGTCGATAATAATAATAATAATGTTTATTCAATAAATAAATAAACATGGTAAGTTACAGAGGTTTTTGAATAGACTACCTGTGCGTAACTATAAATTAATATTTTCCCTCTTTTTAAACCTTTGGATATTTTTTTTACAACTAAAAAAGTTTTCCCATCAACCCACATAACAGCCCTCAATATAAATCACACTCCAAGTCACAATTGCAGAACATAATAATAATAATTTCTGTTTCATCCTAATTAATAAATGTCTTTTGTCAGCAGTTCAGGTTAGTTGGCATCACAAATCAGTTGCGGAACATAATAATTTTTTTTTCACAAATCGTGGGTGAGATGTCAAATATCGGGTAGAGTTAGAGTATCCGCAAATCGGGGTGTAAGTTATCCATTCACACATATATTTCTTAGTCTTGATTAATCAATGTATTCGCATATTTGCGGCCTCTTTGTATAATCCATAATTTAATTTTCTTTTTGAACTCTTTATAGTTTCTAATTTTTGCCAGATCTTCGGGAATTTCTCAGTATCTTTGCCCTATTCCTTTTTTTTTGAACTCAATGTCTGGTTAGTTTTATCTTATTTCTTGTAGTATATGTATGTTCTTTTCTTCTCAATATTATGTTTCTTTTGAAAATACTTATTATTATTTTTAGTGTGTAGAGATGCCTTGTGTCTAGAATTTTTGATTTCTGATATAGCGGTTCACTCGGATATGTAATTTTTTTCCATTAATTATTCTCACTATCCATTTTTGCATAATATTTAGTTTCCTCAGATGAACGTCGTAAACTCCACCCCATCCCAAGATGCCATAATTGATCTGGGACTGAACCAGTGCATCGAACAACATAATTAAATGTGTAGAGCTATTCAAATATTTCTTCATATATCTGAACTTACTCAGAAGACCTCTAAGTTTCTTAACTACATGTTCAATATGTTGGTCACATCTCAAATTTACATCAATCATTATTCCAAGATACTTTATAAATTCTGCCTCTGGAATTTTCACTTCTGGACTGATTTCCAGGTGTCCTATTAGTTCTAAAGAATAGGACGAAAAAGGCAGAAATTTGGTTTTATCAAGGTTCAAGGTGAGTTTGTTAACCTGAAACCAATTTTGTATGTGTGCGAAATCATTTTCCACTTTATGTTTCAGATCATACCACGTATCAGCTTTGTAGTGTAGGTATAGCAGTGTCATCTGCAAAAACTAACTATGCTGCCCTCTTTTTTACATCTTGACAAACTATTAATGTACACCAAAAACAGTAGCGGACCATGACTGTTCCCTGAGGAACACCATAAGTTACCACCCTTGAAGAACTCCTATCTCTACCTACATCTACAATCTGTTGGCGGTTCGTTAGATAGCTCCTTAGAAGATCAAGGCTCACTCCGCGGAACCCATAGTTCCAGAGTTTGTTTAAAAGCCTTTTATGGCAGACAGTGTCGAAGGCTTTGGCAAGATCCACGAATATGCACAAACTTGGGATTTGTTCATTCAAGCATTCGTATATTCTTCCCATTAAATCTCCTATAGCATCTTCCGTGGATCTACCTTGTCTAAATCCGTATTGGCTCTTCTCTAATGTACCTTTGTGATTTAGAAATTTGTCATCCTCTTTTTCAATATTTTTTCTATTATTTTGGACACATCAGAAATTAATGAAATCGGCCTATAATTACATATTTCGGTCTTGTCCCCATTTTTATAGAGAGGTTTTATAATGCCTACTTTTAATATATCCGGAAAAATACCATTTTCGAAGCAAAAATTGATAATACTGGATAGAGGTTCGGAGATTTCTTTCTTTATCTGTTTCAATGTCTCTGCACGTATGCCGTTCATTCCTGGCGACGTCCTATTTTAAAAACTTTCAATAACATTTTCGACTTCCTTCGATTCTGTGGGAGTATAAAGAAAGTTTCATTTTGAAAAGTATCCGCTTCTTTATAATTTTCAATATTTGGAATAATCTGGGCATATCGTTCTCCTACAGTGCTTTCTTGTTCGTTTCTTGCTGGAGTTGGTGGTGCAGTGTTTGCTTTGTTTTCTGGTTGAATGTTTTCTAGCTCTTCTGCCGTGTAAGATGTATTTCCCACTACCAGGCGGTTCCCTCGTATGAATGAATTTTGAGAACCGTTCGCCTTAGCTTTCAATAAGTTAGTTTTCAAAATTTGTATTCCTTACGTTGCTTCTCTGTCAAGTCATGCGATATGCTTAGATATGATCCTTTTAATTTTCTGGCATTTGATAAGATTTCTCTTTTCTTCAAATAGGATATTAATTCCACTTTAATGGGGGCGTTTTCTTTCTTCCCTAATTTATAGCAGTCGTTGATGTCGTTGGCTTTAACTTCTATTTGCATCAAGCGTTTTATTTCTTCACAGATGAATTGTGGTGTAATTTCCCCAGCTTTTTTATGCGCCGAACAAAATTAAGTTATTTTTCTTGTTTAGTCGGTGTACATTTTCTATTTCATTTTTCAATATTTCATTTTCTGCTTCTAGTTCTTCTACTTTCTTCTTTAGGATTTGGAATTCCAGAAGTATTCTTGATTCGCTTGCTGCAGTTGAATTCTTGATTTCTTTTTTCGAATTAATCAACTCGTCATACAGCTGTTCGTTGTGACCTGAGAATTTTCATCGACCATCTTCAAAAATTATCCGAGCGTGTATGTCGTCCTTTATGGTTGTCGGATCGCTGTGTTTACATGCACCAGCTTCTTTTGTTGATACTGACCGTATGGTATTTTCAATAAGAGACTCGTCTGAATTGAATTACATTTCTCGTTGAATTTTTGTGAGAAATTTCACTCTTGAAAAAAAAAAGGTGTACTCTATGTTTATTAAAAAATTTGACAATTTTATACTCACTGCAGAATCCGAATTATTCGCAGAGCGTGATGTTGACCGATCGGGATGTTACCATATTTCATTATTATGCCGAACCACAATGATCTCAAAGAATCTCCTTGAAAAATTCCTCTCTTGATGGACACGGTGCCAGTTCTTATGCCTCTTTCGCTGATTTCGATGTTACTGCGCCAAGTTGACATAACTGTTTTGAGACAGCTCACTATTCTCGGATCTACTTTATAAATCTCCAAAACTTTAATGAGCCATTCATGCGGCATGGAGTCGAGAGCTTTCTTGTAGTCAAGATAAGCCGTGAACAAATTCCTCCTCTTCTTATGGGCTTGGTTGCAGATTATAGAGTCGACTATCAGTTGTTCTTTGGATCCCATTGCACCCCTGGAGCATCCTTTCTGTTCCGATGCAATTATATTATTTCGTTTGCAATGGGAGTATATTCGACGCCCTGTGCAAGTTGTTATGAACTTGTAGGTGGCAGGCAAGTACGTTGCTGGATCGTCTGTACTTTGGTAATTTTTCGGCAGAAGATTCCACGCATATGTCTCGAGCTGATTAGACGTATATCGTTGCGGCACTCCGTTTCCATTCAGGAAATATACGAGAATACGAATCAGCGAGTGGTAGAAACTAAACTGTACGTTAGTCCATATAAAATAGAATATTTCTCAATATTCACAGTTGGGAAAATGGTTTTAACACGGGAAACACGAGAAGAAATTGAGAAAGTGGTTAACTCCGCAATCAACGAATTCTTTAAAGATGAAACATTTATAAAACATATTGTAAATAGGTGTCGGATGCGGTCGTGGAAACTATGGAGCAAAAACTGGGAGGAATGGCTAGGCAAATTACAGATCTGGAATTGAAAGTGAACGAGTTCCTGAAAACTAATATCTGTGAATTAACGAATAAAATGAGGAAATTGCAGGAGAAGAAAAAGTTTACGAATTTTTCAGTTACCAGAAAAAACGGGCGAAAATACCCATGAGGAAGTTCTGACATTGTGAACGGGAAAATGGGGTTTACAATTGGTCTGAAGACGTAGATATATGTTATAGAATAGGAAACAAGAATAGGAAAGACAGAAGAATTTACTTGAAAGTGAAAAGTCATCAAGTTAAGCAGAAAATATACAATGCAAAGAAACTTTTAAAGGGCACTGGAGTGGTCATTAGAGAGATCTGACACAGAATCGAGTTGCACTATTTAATAAGACTATCGAGAAGATTGGATTGAAACAAGTATGGACCAATGATGGAAGAATTTTCGCCTCAATCCAGGATAGAGTGGTTATTGTTAAATCCGAAGAACATTGAATAGTTTCTTTGAATAAGATGAGTACATACAAATTTCTTTATATTTTGCTGTTTTCATTTCTTTATGTCATTTAGACGGAGGAATATTCATTGTCAGACATGTTAGCATGATAGTTCTGTTTATCTTCCTGTTGCTTGTTGATGCGTTGATTATTATTGAATATATTTTTATCTGATTTTACTGTGTATCCGTGATTGTCGGGCGATGCATATGTCGTTTTGTTTTGGTTATTTGCCGAATAGACAAATATGTTGAAAATTCTAGGTGAGATAGATGAGGACGAGAAAATAAATACTGAACTAATTGATAACATAACAAGTTATTTGGAGAGCAGGGGCGGCGAGTGCGTGGGCGGTCTTGGGATAGTGCCTTTCAATATTAGAGGTATTCGTAAGCACTTCGATGAACTTTTAATTCATATAGAGTCATTAAAGGGTATGGTAGATATTATTTTTCTCTCGGAAACTAGAAATTTACCATCTATTGAAGAATTTTTCATTCCTAATTACACATTGTTTTACAATGAGTCAATGAATAATAAATGTGATGGAGTAGTAGTCGGTTATATAAAAAACACAATTTCGACAAATGTAGTGGTGAACTCTGTCAGAACAAACAAATTCCTCCGGGCTATTGTTTCAATTGAAAACTTGGAAATGTGATATAATATAGGTATCACAGCATCATATAGATCTCCATCGACGAGAATTGATGATTATATCGCACCTCCGACAGAACAACGACGTAACTGCAAATTTTTCATTTTTGACATATTGACGGAAAACATTCAGAAATAGTTCAATCTTTCTGGAGAAACAATGCCGTAAAGTTATCTCGCTTAGTTTTTGATAGAGGGCAGATGCGTCTTTACGCAAAATGTCACTTTTGGACGTATTATAGCGTCAACAACGACGCAACAGTAGTTATGCAATGACCGTCACCAAGACTCTTCGTTTGTGTGAATATTGACGTAAGTGCAAATCTCCACTATTTTAAATATTAACATGTATGAATTTGAAGTTGAAAACATGTATGTATGTTTTTATATGATATTATATTTTTGTTCATTTAAAATGCTTTTCTTAACTCATTATATCTTTTTCCAGGATGATTTTGTGACATTTACCATAAGGAATATTACGGAAGATCAATGACGCAACTGTAACTTTTTTGTTCAAATAGCGATAAAATGTATATTTCGAGAAAATTCATATATAAGGTATCAACTTATTGATCTTAGGTAGTCATTTTATTGTCACAATAAAGCGCAGTGCTTTTAATATGTATCTCCAAGTTCTAAACGAATTTGAAATATAATTTTATTTTCAAATGCTTTTCCTGAGAATTGACCAATTTGCAATTGCGTCGTTGTTCTGTCGGAGGTGCGATATTGAAGATCTTGGAACACACTTCTCTAATATGAATAAACCAGTATGGAAATACACTTAGGAGATATGAATATAGATCTATTAGACGACGAATCGAATGACGTTGATAATTATTTAAATCTACTAGAATCAAACCGGTTTGTCTCTTACACAAACAAACCAACAAGGGTACAGAGAATACTCAAACACCAACTGACCATATTTTCATCAGACAAAACAGGGGATCGATCAAAAAAACCAATATTAAATCGATTATATTCCGTACGTACATGACCGATTATTTCGCGCCTTTTGTTTATATAAATTTCCCGAAGTACAAACATGTGATAGGACAGAGCAGTAGTTATCTGACGAAGGTTATCAATTATAAAAAACTTAATTCAAAATTGTCGAATGAAAACTGGATGAGTACACTCAATAAAAATGATACCCAGTCATCATTTGATGAGTTTTTCGAAAAACTGAATACACATATAACTAACTCAACGAGTACCAAAACTTGTAAAATAAAGGGGGAAATAAACTGAAACCTTGGATCACCTGTGGGCTTATTAAATCTATCAATCAGAGAAACTTATTAAAAAGGAAATTGTTGCGAAAATGGTCAATAGAATTAGAACAAGAATACCTCAGATATCGAAACAAACTAAATGACTTGATAAGAAAAACTAAAAACGATTTTTATAAACACAAAATAGAAAATGCTAAACGTAACTTAAAAAAAACTTGGAAGATTATTGACGAAGTATCTGGCAATGACTCGGACAAAAAGAAAATTGTAATTCGAACGGAAGACGGCGAAGTAGTTTCAGAGAACAATTCAACAGCTAATCTTTTCAACGAATATTTCGCGAATATCGGAAAAAAAATGTCAGGTAGGATCGAAAAGGTAAATTTACCAAAGAATTACATTAGAGAGGCTTCGGTTGAGTCCTCATTATTTCTTGAACCGGTGAATAAAACCGAAATATACAATCACATAATGAATTTGAAGAATAACAGTTCACCAGGTCCCGACCTCCCCAGTACAAAGTTAAAAAAGTATAGGTGAGCATATAGCAGATCCGTTAGAACACATTATAAATTTGTGTTATAAAACTGGGAATATCCCCTATCAATGGAAGGAGTCTGTTGTCGTACCAATATACAGGGTGTTTCATCATAAACTGGACAAACATATATTTTCGTGTAGAGGACATCGGGAGAATCATCTTTGCCTTATACAATATATCTCGTTTTCGAAGCATAAGCGAGATACAGGGTGTCAAACGTCAATTTTGAGCAAGATTCTTATAAATGTGGTTAGTTATGTATAACACTCAAAGTAACGGTTTTTGGTCAAATCTCAGTATTTTTGGGTCCTCTATTCAGAAAAGTTGACGAACTCCGAAAAAAAATTTCAAAATGGCGGAAGACCTGCAATGTTCCAAATTTTCTTTGCGGTTGTCAAATTGACTTTTATTTTCTGAATGAACACAATTTTCTAAGAATTTCTGTGAAAAAATTGTTTCAAAAATCGAACACAAATTTTTTTTACATGTCTACAGCGATGAAAAAATTTCACTCGAAATGGATGAAATTTTGTACAATGGTACTTCTTGAATTATCAATCACGAATATGAAAATAATTGTAAAATATCGAACGGTTTCGTTACTACAGTCATTCAAATGTTTCGTTCAGACCTCTGAAATAATGAAAATATTTAACGATTGTTAAAGGTCCAACAGGTCCTTTCAATAATTTTTTGGCATTCTCCATGATTTGTGAAACAACCCGAATCGTGTTTGAATAATATGGGTAACTTTTTCTATGACATCAATGATCATCGAATACTTTTTATGATTTCAATCATAGAATCTACTTCAACAATTCACGCCATAATCATAGAACCATTTCATCGTAAACAGAACCCTAGATCATGAACTATAAATACTGAAAAAATTCAGTATTTTTCATCTCATTCGAAAACTATCCGGAATAAATAATTAATGTAAGAGGAGACTGCTTTTCATTTTTTATTTCTAATCGAATGCTGCAAAATAAATATGGGGTTGCCATTTGAAAATTTCGAAATATTTTAATTTTGAGTTTCACATTTTCGCAGCAATATCTTCGAAAAACCTTCCGATGTATCAAAATACTAAATATACCACATGAATGCATGGAGTCTTTACTATGAGACTGCTGAGTTTGGTTCCGTTCGCATAAAAAATAATCGTGATATTGCATTTCCAAACTGGCAATGCAAATGCCAAAAGTTTCAGGAATTTGTGAATAACTTGGCAACAGTGCATAGCAGAGAATTTTTTTAGTGGGTTATACTGCGAATTTGGTATTGAATCGATACATAAATGAAAATATAGGTAGTTCCATTTGAAATAAGAATGTAGATGTGCGTTTGAGACGTGGCAACACTGTCGACTTGAAAATATTTTAGGCGGAGAGTTCCTTCACCCCCAAGGCTCCACCTAAAATTTCAGAAAGAAATATTCACTAGTTCTCCTAAAACGTCTAATAGGCCAACTTAAAAGGAAAACCCTGTATGTTTGAGTAGTTCTGTTGTTTTCCATCCAGATGTCTGTTGAATTTTCTCTGAGTTTTCAAAGGAGATATTATCTTGCTTCCTTCTGTTGCTCTCTTTAAATCTTCGCAATCCCGCGGAAGAGACACTGATTTTTTGTTTCAGTGTGTCGATGCACTGCTTTACTGTTGTATTTTCTTCGTCATTGCTGGAGTGCTTGCGATTTCGATAAATAATCGATTCCACCAACGATTTCAGCTTGTTTGTTCTGATGCCATTTTCATATTGTGTCAGCCTTTCTATGTAATGCCGACAGCGTTGAACGTTTTCCTCCAGCTTTTTTTGCCAGTGAAGTAGCCGAGGTTGTGGACAGGGTTGAGTTGTGTGCTGTCTTGGTTTGGTCTTCATGGCCAGCACCTCCACTACAGGATGAATGGATTGTTTCCAGTTAAGTTGCCATTGAGAGGAATTTTGGTGTGACATCACTGTTCATTATCTTGAGAATGACCGCAAGCTTTTTGGATGATCTGATTATGGGTAGTATTGGTATGGAGGGTGGATCGGTACCATTGTATTCGCTGAATAATCTGCACATTGCTGATTGCAGATGTTCCACCAAAGCTTGTCGTTCTTCGTTCGAAATGTGATGTGCGGTTTCTTCCGAAGAACCTGAGAGTTCCGTTGTACTTCTTTCTCTTGTTGCTTCGCCGTTTTCATAAGATGTGTGTTCTTCTATAATTTGGTTTTCTTCGATGTTCGTTTCATTCACAACTTCATTTTTAATTTCCTGCAGCCTATCTTCTGAGATAAGTTTGTTTCTGAGGATTACGCGATACTGATCAGCTATCCCCTGTTCGTTTACTTGTAGGTCTGGAAAACATCGCTTGAATTCGTTGAACAACCGTTGTCTGTATCCAGTTTGTTCTTGGCCAATGTTTATTATTTTATAGAAGATGCGCATGATCTTTTCATTCATACAAATTGTCCATTTCATGCGTCTTCTGGGTAACCCTGCTCGAGTGAACGATGGTTGAAAATCTTGCGTAGCACTCACTGAAGGAGGTGACACTGCTGTTGTTCGTCTCCTTGGTTCTTCCTGTTGAGTTGTAGTTTTTTGTATGACATGGGCCCGCCTCCTCAGCACCCTGCCACTGACGTCTCGCATGCTGCCATGCCCAACGCCAGTTCCAGACATGCCTTGACGATCCTCAGGCAGCGACTCAATAATTATTATTATTATTAAATAACAATCATGGATGGTCAAGGAAGCCCTTATAAATCGTTAGTTTATTCGTCTCAAATCAATACTCTTGATCACCTTATCAGAAAATGAGTAACAATCCGAATTTGATTCGGAAACCAGTTCGAGATATTCTGAAACGAGGAAAAAAAATGTTCAGATCAAATTGGAGGACATTACGAGCTGCTTTTGTAGTTATTTTTCTTATTATTTTGTAATTATATGTTTTTGTTCACAACCGTTTCAAAATTTACAATTTCAACCTAATGCAATTCAATTCTCAATAAATAAAAACTGAAATGGTATACAAAAGCTATAAAAAACAAATGTAAAAACGAATTACAAAGTAATGTTGAAATAATTATATAAGATCGAATATTTTTTGAATGGGTGAGTGGAAAAAGAGTATTACTCCAAAATTGCCCGTTTTTATCTGAGGTATTCAAATTTACTTCTGAACGTTGCCCTTCGCGATGAGTTAAATAACAATATAACTCACACACTGCTTATGCACTTTTGAGACTGTTTATTATTATGTTGAGCGGAAGAACGATACAACTCCTGGAGTTATATCGTTCTTCGACTCAATATCCTACGAAGTTTCTGTTCTTGCCACTAGAGTTTGACATGCATCGACGTATTTATACATTTTCAACCTCATTGGTCATTATTATCGTTGTTAAGCAGAGAAACTATGTATTTTGACTAATTTGTAATTCTTGCTTAGGCAGATGGGCGAGAACAAGCAAAAAAATAGGACCACAACGTTTTCGTATTTTATATTGAAGGGCTCAGAGAGACTTTCAGTTTGTAAAACAGATTTTTTGAGTTTGCATTCAATATCAAATTCGCGTCTTCAACGCCTGAATCGATTATTGATTTCTGGCCATACTCCCAAATATTTGCATGGAAACCATAACAATAGACCACATGTTGTATCACCTGAAACAATTGCTAAAAAAAAATGTCACTTTGAGTCATTTCCCACAAAGGTTTCTCATTATAGTTCCAAAAAAGTTCACTACCTTGACGCCTCTCTGACTGTGAAGGCTATACCTTTTCACAAAAAAATATATAGAAAAAAAGATAAGGGTAAATACGAATTCTTCTTTGAAGTTTTTCAAAGAAAGTTTTAATTTGAGATTGGGCAGGCAGCAAGTTGATGTTTGTGGCGAATGTGAACAACTCAGTTTGAAGTTAAAAGAACGTTTTTTCAATGATAATGCTAAACGAGTTGCTGCAGCAGAAATGATGGTACACAAACTAAGAGCAAATAAGTTTTATAGCAAACACAAGGAAATTAAAGATGAGTGACATAAACAAAGTTCTGAAATATATGGATATCGAAATCTTGGAGTTTTACTATCATATTACGTCATGGGAGACAAGCAATGAAGATCTACAGGAATGATGACTTTTGTTAATAAAATATTATGCTGGAATACTATGTTAAAATTCACCAATAAACGCATTCTCAACGATATAAGTTGTATTTTTTTACGTTTCACAAAAATTGAGTGGAAAAACCATATAACTCCAAGTTCTTTTTTTTGCTATAGAAATTTTCACTATACACCAATTGGAACTTGTATAGTAAAATCTTATAAAGGCGGTCATTCCTCACAACTTAACTACGCAGGTGGTCATCGTAATAACATATTTTTCAGTATTCCTCAAAACAAGTATTTTGTAATTGTACTGTTTTTCGACTCATCGATTCTTGTGAAAAATTTAATCCAATTCGGATGAAATTGTTTTATCGCTGTGAACATGTAAAAAAATTGTGTTCGATTCTTGAAAGAATTTCTTCACAGAAATTCTTAGAAAATTGTTTGAAATTAAATTTGATAACCACAAAAAATCAGGAACATTGCAGTTTTTCGCCATTTTGTAATTTTTTTACCGAGTTCGTCAACTAAAGGACATAAAAATACTAAGATTTGATCACAAACCGTTTCTTTAATTGTTGTAACCACACTCATCAGAATTCTGTTCAAAAATAACGTTTAATATCCAGTATCTCGCTTATGGTTCGAAAACGGGATACATGGTATAAGGTAAAAATGATTATACTGGTTTCCTTTACACGATTATATAAGTTTGTTCAGTTCATGATGAAGCACTCTGTATTTTCATTCACGATATTTCATCTCAGGCTGTTCAGAATATGGTGTCATTAAACAAAATCATATCATTACTTTTCGTTATAAGGATATTCAATTTCATGCACATAGGACAATATAGTGTGAATTATATTTATTATATATTATACAGGGTGAATCCTGTTGAACTGTACATACTTCACACAGAGATAGAGGACACTTTGCTGGTTTCAAAAAGACCCCACATGAAAGGTCTCAAACGATTCGTTTGAATTATACAGGGTGATTTCCAGTTTTGGGTCATATTTTTAAAATGCTCTATTGGACGAACGAATAATCACAAATTCATCAAATTTGGTACGTAGGAGGACTATATCAATCTCCATACAGCTGAGTTAATAGATTATCAGTTTCCAGGACCGGACTCTATTTTTCTGATATTATCGGAATTTATGAAAAAAAAACACCCTGTAGATGAAAAAGTCAATAAACCTGTCATGGCAGTTCAAACTACACTAGAAACTCTACAATGAAGAGTAATAAAATCACGTGGCACACCTACAAATTTAGAGAAAAAAAATATTGAATATGCGTACTCGGAGATAAATT
Organism: Propylea japonica; assembly: GCA_013421045.1. Taxonomy (NCBI): domain Eukaryota; kingdom Metazoa; phylum Arthropoda; class Insecta; order Coleoptera; family Coccinellidae; genus Propylea; species Propylea japonica. Next base: position 86,878,507 of record CM024240.1, read on the forward strand.
TTTTGGACGGGCCTAATTCACATGGAAAACCATACCCAAATGCATCAAAAGCTGAAGACACGAAAATATTATCAGTTTAAATCCTCTCGATATTCAAATATTCCAATATTCAGGTAATTTTCGTCAGTTTCCAGGACCGGACTCTATTTTTCTGATATTATCGGAATTTATAAAGAAAATCACCCTGTAGATGAAAAAGTCAATAAACCTGTCGTAGCAGTTCAAACTACACTAAATACTCTTCAATAAAGAGTAATAAAATCACGTGGCACACCTACAGATTCAGAGAAAAAAAAATGAATGTGGGTACTCGGAGATAATTTTTTTTTGTACGGCCTAATTCACAAAAAAATTATACCCAAATGTATCAAAAGTTTAATATAAATGGTTGAGATCTTCTACGCATTCAAGTATTCCAATATTCAGGGACGGACTCCCATTTTAGATTGGGTTTTTCAATAGATGATAGGTCGAAAGATTCGCCCTGAATTAGAACACCCCAAAAAACTGTTACGGGAGACCGAACAACATTAAATAACCTACAATCCAGGGATTATGGAATACTTTCATGGAGAGTGGATATAACCTGATGATAATATTCGACTTTTCATGCATTTCGGTATAGTTCTTCTACTAAACTTCAGCCGCCCAAGAAAATTATCTCTGAGTACGATTATTAAATTTTTTTGTTGAATCTATTTGTGTGTCTCGCGATTTCATGAAAATTTCTTGTAGGTTATTTAATGTTGTTCGGTCTCCCGTAACAGTTTTTTGGGAGTTCCAAATTCAGGGCGAATCTTTCGACCTATCATCTATTGAAAAACCCAATCTGAAATGGGAGTCCGTCCCTGAATATTGGAATACTTGAATGCGTAGAAGATCCTAACCATTTATATTCAACTTTTGATACATTTAGGTATGTTTTTTTTGTGAATTAGGCCGCACAAAAAAAATTATCTCCGAGTACTCATATACAATTTTTTTTCTCTGAATCTGTACGTGTGCCACGTGATTTTATTACTCTGTATTGAAGAGTATTAGTGTAGTTTGAACTGCCATGACAGGATTATTTACTTTTTCATATAATAATAATAATAATAATAATAAATTTATTGGTCCAGTAAGACATGAAAATGTATAGGACAAGTCAGTGTTACATCAGGTTTGAAACAAATTACAATATAATGTTTGTATCACACAAGTACTCCCTAATGCTATAATAGGCCTTTTCCACTAACAAATTTTTCACCGTCATTCTGAACTCTCCTCCACCCATTGCCCGCACCTTGGAAGGCAAATGATTATATAATTAATTCCACTATATAAGATGGATGATTGGAATTTTGTGGTTCTGTGCAATGGAATAGAAAAGATGTCAGCATTTCTGGTGGAATAGCGATGGAAACTGGAAGCTTACAGAACCTGCTTTGATTATTTTTCATGTACATTAAGGCATTAAATATATATACACAAGGTGCAGTTAGTATTTTATGAGTAACAAAAATAGGCCGACAAGAGGTACGAGGATGAAGACCAAAAATCATACGAATTATGCGTTTTTGAGATATAAAAACTCTATCAAAATCAATTGAGTTACCCCAAACAAGTATACAGTAGGACATATGACTATAGACTAAGCTGTAATATACACTAATTATTGTTTGTTGTGGAAGAGTATCTTTAATACGGCTGATAGCATAGAAAGCTGAACTCATCTTTTTACAAACATGATTTACGTGATGACACCATCTCAACTTGTCATCCACATACACTCCCAGGAACTTAACAACTTCCTTAGATTTCAAGGACTCATTTCCATGGTATAAGTCGAATGAGCACATAGTGGAGTTCCTTATTTCAAAGAGTACACTTTCTGTCTTTTCGATATTTATAATCAAAGCATTTATTCTGCACCAGTTTTCAAACTGTCGTATAAGAGATTCACAAATACTCTTGAGTTCATCAATTGTCTTAGCGGAGACAGCAATTGATAAGTCATCAACAAAATGATCAAATGAGCTAGAATTAAGACCAGATGTTTGGGTAGATCATTTATGAATAGAAGAAATAGCAGTGGCCCCAAGATGGAGCCCTGAGGAACGCCTAGCTCATTTATGCGATTAGAGGACCAAAATGAAACTCGACAACCATTTTAGGAAGACTCCTCGGAAACCTAGATGGTAAAGTTTTTTTAATATAAACTCGAATGAAATGCAGTCGAAAGCACGGAGAGGTCGAAAAAAAGACCTGCCACATAAAGACCCTTATCTAAGGACTCGTAGACACATTCAAAGAAGTCAATAGCAGCAGTCTGAGTCGATCTCTGTGATCTGAAACCATGCTGACAGCCAGTAAGTAGGTTGAACTTATTCAGATAATTAGTCATGCGATTAAGGACTATTCTCTCGATAACTTTGGAGAAAACACTGAGGATAGAGATAGGCCTATAATTTGAGATGTCCTCCATATCATTTCTCTTATGCACTGGAATAATTGATGCAAACTTCAACATCTCCGGGAAGCTGCCAGAAGAAATTGAGAGATTTATTATGTGGGAAAAGGGTTCGGCAATGGTTTCAGATATTGAGTTCAAGATCTTTACAGAGATATAGTCGGCACCGACACTTTTTTTATTTTTTAGTGACTTAATTGTATCCAATACTTCTTTTTTATCAACTGGATGAAAGAAGAAGGTGTTATCATTTAGGGATGAAGTTGTACATGAGAGAGATACAAAATTGCCATATTTAATTTCAAGACATTTTCGTGCTATAGATGAAAAATAATCAGCAAACTTCTCAGCAACAAGAACACTATCAGATATCAGAGCACCATCCACGTTCAAACTAATGTTATGATCTCGAATGTTAGACTTCCTACCGGTCTCCTGATTGACGATGTTCCAAACTGCCCTGCTCTGGTTGTCAGATGAGCATATAAGCTTTGTATTATATGCGAGTTTAGAAGATTGAAGCAATATTTTATATTGTTTCTTCGCGTTCTTATACATATCAAAGGAGTCTATGGTTTTGACATTCATATGGAGCCAATATAATTTCTTTAAGCTCACACTAGCCGTTTTCACCTCAGATGTTACCCATCCCAATTTTGAGTTTGGAATGCTGCGATATCTTAACGGACAGGCTTTGTCGAGACAATACTTAATAATATCAATGAAGCAATTATATGTCAAATTTACATCAGTATATGAATAAACAGAATCAAAGCATGCATTGGACACAATAAACTGAACTCATATAAGTTATGTGAAGAGATGTTTCTACATAATTTGGTCATTTTTGAATTGAATTTCGGTAATCCAGACATATCTGGAAATCTGCCCTCTAATAATAGAGCTTTATGATCGCCAATATGGGTAACAATAACTTTGGTATTGCAGAATTTCAGGTCGTAATTTGTTAGTAGATAATCAAGTTTTGTTGCTGAAAGATGCCCATTTCTATCAACGAATACTCTGGTAGGTTCAAGACTAGTAACATTTAAATTGTAACAATCAAATAAGTCTAAGAGAATCAATTTGAGTCTACAACCATCCTTGAGAAAATCAATATTCAGATCTCCACATAGGAATATGTGGTCGACTATCTTCAAACAATGTTGTAAAACATATGAAATTTTATCCAGGAATACCTGAATATTCCCTGAGGGAGGTCTATAGACACTGATGAGCCCCACCTTGATGCTTCCAAGAACACATTTTACTGCACACAACTCACTTCCATTTCTTGCGAAGAGTCTGAAACTAGTAGATCACTTATTTGTAGTCCATTTTGGCATATATCGCTGATCCACCATGTTGTCTGGAAGGTCTGCAGAAAAAAGAAACCAATTTATAGCCTGGAATGGCCATAGTAGAAATACTGTTGATATCGCACCAGTGTTCAGCAATACTGACGATATCTGGTAGTTTTTCGTCGAAATAATAGTGCTAGTCTGTTTATTTTGTTCGACAAAGACTGAGCATTTAATTGTAATATCTTCAACCCATGATCACTTTTTACTATTGATTGGTCTTGTACTATATGTATCAACTCATTTGGTATGTTTTCTTGCGTTGATAAAAATTATGAACACTGCATCCTTTTGGCCAGTTTGACTCCATTTTAATTTTATCATATTCATCATAAGGAATGAGGACCTTGAAAGAAGTATAACTTTCTGGATAGCGAGATTTAAGTGCTTCACACTTCACTTGAGTGAAATTTGTTTGAAGAAACTCTATGAGGTCAGTCACACTAGTGGAGGGTTTTAAATTTGTAACATGCAGTGCTTTGTATTTCACGATTCCCTCGACAGTAGCAGATCCAGCGAAATTCCCAACAACTAGGGGTTTCCGTGGAGTTTTTTTACGGTTTTTGCTTGAAACAACTTTCCATTCAGCAGCCAAATGACTCGAGTTTTCATCTACCAAATCATTATTTCTATCGGTACTGCATTTAGCAATTGAAAATTTTGAATTATCCATCGAGCGAGTTGTTGTGTTATTCTCATTCGCTTGTTTATTATTTGTGACACCAGCGAAAGTACGGGGAGCAGTAACTGTGAGATCATCGATATGTTCTGTAGCAGGAGTAGGAGCACCAGTTACAGCAGGCAGTGGCAACCTCTTCATGTGGGATTTCACTGTCGTCGTCATTTCTATCACCCGCAGAAGAAATCTCGAATTCTCGATCACAACACTTTCCAACTTTGTTTCCACAATATTTATGGTAAACCTTAGGGCACAATTTACATTTTATCGCAATTTTAGCCATTGTACGATTACAAAGACCACACTTAGAAGAATTACTCCGCAGAGCGTCACTTACACCGTCTTTACTTGTCGCGGCCATATTCACAATAGTTCACAATAATTTTAAACGTCCGTTCACAGGTTCACAGGGTTCACAGGGTGATTTTCTTTATAAATTCCGATAATATCAGAAAAATAGAGTCCGGTCCTGGAAACTGACGAAAATTACCTGAATATTGGAATATTTGAATATCGAAAGGATTTAAACTGATAATATTCTCCTGTCTTCAACTTTTGATACATTTGAATTAGGCCCGTCCAAAAAATTTATCTCCCAGTACGCATATTCAATATTTTTTTTCTCTAAATTTGTAGGTGTGCCACGTGATTTTATTACTCTTCCTTGTAGAGTTTTAGTGTAGTTTGAACTGTCATGACAGGTTTATTGACTTTTTCATCTACAGGGTGTTTTTTTTCATAAATTCCGATAATATCAGAAAATAGAGTCCGGTCCTGGAAACTGATAATCTGTTAACTCAGCTGTATGGAATTTAATACAGTCCTCCTACGTACCAAATTTGATGAATTTGTGATTATTCGTTCGTCCAATAGAGCATTTTGAAAATATGACCCAAAACTGGAAATCACCCTGTATAATTCAAACGAATCGTTTGAGACCTTTCATGTGGGGTCTTTTTGAAACCAGCAAAGTGTCCTCTATCTCTGTGTGAAGTATGTAGAGTTCAACAGGATTCACCCTGTATATTGCTTCTGTTGAATAATTTTTCATCAATTCCAATCAGCTTAGCTTCGTTTGTCCAAATAGTCCATTAGAAAAAGTATGAGCCTTTTCTTTCACACGTGATCTCAAGCATTCTTAGGAATACGTTGAATAATTCATTGAGCTGCACGTTTCATGGATTAATTCGCTTAATTTACGAAATTGTGTACACATATGCTTTTCATTTTCGTTATTGTTTTCGACTATTTTATCGTTTTTTGTAGGTACTCTCATAGAACCAAATTTCGAAATTTTGAAACATTCCTTCTAGGTGATGGGGATTATTGAATTGTTAGGGAAGATATTACCATTTCATTCACCACAATTCTTGAACATACCTACATATTAAGAAACTCAGCCTCTCAATCTGAATTTTTTTATTTAAAAAAGTAATCGAACCAGTCGCTTGTGAGTTAATTGGATGATTCATTTATATTTACCGAACAATAAATATTTCGAGAAACAAATTTATCGAATTTCATTTTTGACATGATTCACTAAAATAACAGATCATATTTGAAATAATTTTTCCTGAAAATTATATTTTATGAAAGAAATATGTGATTTTCATTTGAGAAACGGTAGTTACAGCACATTTTTATCCTTTTTGAATACAATAATGTGAGGCACCCTGATATGAAATATCAAGAATTGAAAGGATACATACAGTGTGGAACAGTCAAATGGAATAAACTAGAAAACGAATAAATGAGAGCGTCTTGGAAAAAAAGCTTGAACACGTCGATTTTTTTTATTTTTAGATGTGCATTTTTTCGTACAAAAATAATTATATAGGGTGTAGGTCATGTGACAGTGGCCGATACCAACTTATCTTTTCTAAATACAACCCCCTGTATATTATTAGTTTTTTGGATTCTTGGGAAAATTCTAGACATAATTCTATTACAATGTCACATACCTAACTTCAACTATTTCGGAAATATTAAGTGTTTTCAGATGTATCACAAAAATTTACATTGAAAAAAATTACCTTATTTCACAAATGATCTAAAAATAAACGAAAAAATATTAATTTCCATGTAGCAGATGTATTAAATGTTCGCCCTGAACGTCTCGTGAAATGAAATAATTTTTTTTAATGTCAATTTTTGTAATAAATCTGAGAACACTTCATATTTCCGAAACAGTTGAAGATAGGAATGTGACATTATAGATGAATTATGTCAAGAATTTTCTGCAGAAACCAATAAACTAATAAGGTATTTAAAATAAGAAAGTTGGTATTTATGCCACTGTCACATTACACATCCTATAGAGTTATTTGTTTTTGAAAAAAATGGGCATCTGAAAATACAAATCGACGTGTCCAAGCGCTTTTTCTAAGACGCTCTAATTTATTTGTTATCGAATTTATTCCATTTGGCTGTTCCACACTGTATCCTTTATTTACCATAATTTGCTTTCGGAGTAAAAAGCAAAAAAAAAGTATCAACAATATTTTATGCTCACAAAGACCATCTGGCTTTCTAGGAGACTTGCTACATCATGATGTGATCCTCTCATGGCTAAATCGCAAGGAGTAAGCTTATCGTTATTCTCAATGAAAAGCGGTGATCCATGTGCTAGAAGTAATTCGACACATCGTTTTAATCCCTTACTAGCTGCCCAATGGAGAGCAGTATTGCCATCCTAGAAATACAAAATGAGTGTAAACAGGTATGTTAACATATTTGTGAATTGGCATTCGATTATTCGAATGAGAACATTTTTATTATTAATCAACTAAACAAATCCTTGAACTTTCTCCTGTAACGCTCATGCCACAAAATTAATAATGGAAATTCGAGAAAAGCCATAAGTAGGAGCAATAGGACTATTACCTCAAAATTTTATATGGGAGTTGAGATTGATACAAAATATAGAAATAAAGAATTTCAGCACAATCGGATTTATATTCTCAACATTATTCAGAAAATAAAAAAATTAAAAGAATAAAAATTAGAAGAAATAAAATTCTTTCGCTCTGATGAAATGATCCCCTTAAAAATTTATATGAACATTCAAAATATCCATCTTTGAAAAAATGAATTTCACTCGAACCGGATTTTCTGTTATGGAAATATAAGATTCTTCTCTTAACGTTCCACTTGAATTTCTTATGGTTCTGTGGCCACAAAGTTCTGCATAAAAATTCGGTATATCAGTTTTTTCCAAAAAAAATTTCAATCGGATCGGATATCCTGTTATGGAAATATAAGATTCTTTTTTTCAATATTCCAATTGCATTTTCTATGATTTTGTTGACACAATGGCCACGAAATAATGGATGAACATTCAGCGTATCAGTTTACATTCACAAATAAATTTCACTCAAATCGGATATCCTGATATGGAAAAATAGAGATTTTTTTTTTCAATATTCGAATTAAATTTTCTACGATTCAGACAATGCGATCTTCTTGAAATTTCGCATGAACATTCAGTATCTCAATCTCTATTTGCAAAATAAATTTCACTCGTATCGGATATCTTTTTATGGAAATATGGAGTTTTTTCTTCTCAATATTCCAATTAAATTTTCTCCGGTAGGCAGTTCCATATTTCGAACACTCGGTTTGGAAAGAAATGTGTCGAAAACTAGATTTAAAGTTTTTTTTCGCACACTCCTTAGCGTGTGTCAGAATTCAGAGTAAAGAAGCCTGTAATGTAGTTTGAGTTTTCGGTAGAATAATCGTACTTCATTTTTGGTATTTTTCTCTATTTCGTGATCTATTCAGTTCCGTTAATAATTCTGAATTATTGGAATCAGTATTTTTATATTGGTTTTCATATTTTTCAGTTTATTGGTTTATCGAATATAGAAATCCGTTATAGATCGAAACATTGAAAATGTACAAGCTAGATTCTATATCATTTTTCATCGCTGCAACTGGCATAAAAAACATATGCAGTACAGACAAGGACATGTTTTTGTCCCTGTTCTTCGTCAGCAACTCAATTTTTGAAGTTCGGAGCGGCGCAGAATATGTTTCCTTTTCCGTTGCCCTCCCGTGATCTTATAAGTAGAAGAGAACCCCATGGTCACTTTAATTAGTGCTCAGGTTTTCCGAACGTACTGTTGGTGCGTCGATAAATTATCCGATTGATTTCATTTTCGAATTCTGATCTTCAGAGTGTTTTTTTTCTTCTCTCAATTACGAAATTCAATTTTGATTTCTATTTATTAGTTACCGGTCAGTCCGTTTTATTTTTATTTTCATTTTTGAATGAGTGAGAGGAATCAGGTTCCAGGTAAAACACCATTTTCAACTGATTGCTGGTTGCTTACGATTCCCGTGAATCGATTTCCTTATCGGCTACAAATTTTCGCGAGTTTCCGATTTCGAATTGTCCATCACTACCCTGGAGGGTGGATAATTTGTCATGTCGTTTATTATTTGTTCTGTGTCTGTTCGCGTTCACTGTTGTAGGGAGAGTTCGGAAAGTCCACTAAACTATCATTCGTGGGGTGCTAACCCTTGGGAAGGCGACTGAAGGTTTCGTTGAATCGTCTGTCAGTCATGGTGTGGATACGCTTGGAACTAACAATTTAAACATTCTGCAAATCGGTGGTCGTGAATTGTCCGTTGTTTTCCAAATTGTATCTATTCGAGTGTACCCCCTGTATAGAGAATTCGAGAAGTTCAGTAATACATATATCATTCATGGCGTGCTTACCCTTGTGTAGGGGACTGGATTCCCGTTCGAACCGAATTAACCGAAACTGAGATGATAATATGTACATAGAACAGCCAGAAATCTAGATAATTGTGTTACCGTTTATTTTCTCTTGACTGCAAATATTTTCTGATTTCGTTCAGTTTACCTGCTATTGTGTCTTTGTGTACAAATTTTGCGAGTTTTATTTTCGGTCCTGGTACTGACTCGTCAATCGGTAAACGAAAATCGTAACTGTGCTCTAATTCAAGAGGTAATTTCAGTGGAATTGTTTCATATTATGTGAGTATTTTTTTGTGTTTATTTTTTATTGCCAAACTTGATAAACATTTATTGCATCACTTTATTTTCATATAACATCGTTGTCACTACTGGATACGTAAGGCATTATTTAGTATAGAGCAGATATGAAGTGATATACCGGGTCCGCCCATTGAAGTGTCCGTCGCCATTTAACTGCTCTAAAGTCCGAACCACTTAACCAAATGCGCCAAAAATTTGATCGAACGTTCTTTGGCATATGATGTATCATTAATTAGAGTGCATTTGATGTGACAGGAAAAAATTCTCAAATTTTGACGATGAATTTGAAACGTAATACCGATTTTTAGAGTCGAACATTCGTCGAACAATTGCTGACCCGGTATATTCAGTTCAGTACATTACTTACCTGATCCTGAGCTGCAAGATCAATTCTTTCTCTTTGGCCTCCTGCTAGCGTCACTCCTTTCCAATAAAGAATGAGTTGCACACAGCTGGCTTTTCGTTCCTGAACGCTGAAACTTTTGGTTTGGTTCAGTTGACAAGCAGCATGCAGGGCAGTTTCATTAGAGGCGTTTTTCTTGTTCGGATTTCCACCTAAGTCACTCAGAAAAGCTCTCAGCAGATGTTTCATCCCTGAAAATATTTTGGTCAATAGAAGCCATACGAATGATTTCAACTATCATTATTTTTCAAGAATTTCAGATTTTTCCTCTTGTTTTCATTTTCGTTCTTTTCTGACTGAGCATCGAACAGTGATCATAATAATGATAAAAGTCCAACTGTTCACATAGTAATTCAACTAAGGCAGTGAATGAAATTATAAGCGGTCCAGAGAGAATGCCCTTCTTTCTGACAGAGGTTGTTACTTATCTTCTGCCGAAAAATCGCCAAAGTAAATACAATTCAGCAACGTATATGCCAGTGACTTGACTGCCAACTATGTACAAGCTCATCATATAATATTGCATTAAGCGTCGAATGTACTCCCATTGCGAACGAAATAATATAATTACATCGGAGCATAAAAGATGCTCTAGGGTTGCAATGCAATCCAAAGAACAACTGATAATCGACTCTATAATCTGCAACCAAGCCCATAAGAAGAGAAGGAATTTGTTCACGGCTTATCTTGACTACAAGAAAGTTTTCGACTCCACGCTGCATGAATAGCACATTTGAGATCTATGAAGTAGATCCGAGAATAGTGAGCTTTCTGAAAACAGTTATGTCAATTTGGCGCACTTGCATTGAAATCAGCAGGACAGGCATGAGAACTTGCACAGTACAAATCAAAAGGGGAATTTTTCAAGGAAAATCTTTGAGTTTATTGCGGTTCTGCAAAGCAACCCTGTAACGAAGCGATTTTTCGCTCATTACCAAATTCTGTCCCCTGCCTTGATTTGCTGACCACCGTGTATATGATTCATTACGTAATCCGTAGTAGTCGCATTTTTTCATTCAGTCTACGTAAGTTTGCCAATTCCTGACTACCCTGTGTACAGTTGGAGTAATGTATGTATGTATAAACGTTTCACGAAATCAACTGAGGTTTTTTGATATGAGTCCAGAAACTGAAATATATACAGGGCGACCAACATATTGATGGCAACTTCATTTTTCAAATGGACCACCCTGTATATTTATCCATATTTGGCTAGCGTTTTTTCCTCTGATCTCAAATATGTAACATATGTTTCTATCTTTTCTTATTCTGAGCACCACAGAGTTCCAAATTTCAATAACCATCTAGCATACCGTTTTGGAAGTTCGTGAATATTTAAGTGGCCAATTTGATCTTTGGATTGGTAATGGCGCACCCATTTTATGGCCACCAAATAGTCTCGATTTAACACCGTTGGACACTTTTTTATAGCCGTTCCTGAAGGAAAAAATTTACTTCAGCAATAATGACAATCAATGAAAGCGGAGAATAATATTAACGATATAAAATCAACCAATATTAAACCCATAATTCGGAACTAATCCCGTCAACGCCCAAAAAATAATGATAATATTGTAATGATTAGAAACAAATTTTGAAGCTTCAAATTCTGACTTGAATCAGAGCCATAATAATGCTATCAAAAATAGTCTAAACAAATTGAGACAACTATAAGAATTATGTGTATTGAATGAAGGTGGTCATTTTGAGCAATTTCTTTAGTTGATGTTATTCTTACTACCGTTGTTTCATCATTTTTCATTGGTTGAGTAATTGTTAAGTATTCATTCTAAAATAATACTTTTGAGTAGATTGTTGGGATATAAAGAATTTCGTAAGTATTTCACATATTTTTTTATTCGGTGTCGTAATTTCAAAACTGAAAATTGAAGAGACACATCCACATACGCATTTATATTCGAGATCAGGAGGAAATAGCTTATCAAAAAAATTAAGAATATAAAGGACAGGGTGTTCCATTTGAAAAAATATAGTTGCATTCAATGTTGTTGACCCTGTATATCTTCCCATTGACGTTATTATAACTAAAAAATGAGGATTTTCAGTAAACGCACTCTGCCACTTGTAAAATGATTACAGATCTTGGCAGGTGATCCTTAAAATTTGAAACTCTATGGTTCTTAGAATAAAAGAGATAGACCAACATGTTATACATATTCAAAATCAAGGGAAAAAGAGCTAGCTAAACATGGAAAAATATAAGAGTGTTTCATTTGTAAAAATGAACTTGCCATCGATATCTTATTAGGACTCATCAGCACAGGTTAGCTCTGAATGATAGAAGGTATTTCTTAAAACTTAATACGAAACGGCGTCCCCTTTAAGGTATTATCCCACACAGCAATGCCATAACAGTAACACTGAAAGACACTGAATATATGTTAAAAATAACGAAAACGCCATCTCTCGTTTCATACGAAAACCTTCTTCCATAGCATGAATCTCAAACAAAGTAGCGAAATGTTCACCATTTGTTGCCTTGATTGAAGCGTTTTTCAGAGCTAACCTGTGCTGATTTGTCCTAATAAGGTCGAAATGGCCATCCATAGGTGCTCTGATTGATACCACTTCCTTGCATTTTGTCTCGAACAAGGACGAAGTTAGCTCCGGAGTATGCGTTCAATATTGGTTGATTTATATCGATTAATATTATTCGCTGCTTTCACTTCATTGTTTTTCAGTATTCATGGCGATGTACGCATTAAACCTCTGTTCTATTATTCACTGCTAGTCACGTGACGTTACCTGAGCGCTCCTCGTTGTAGACTGAGGACGAAAATTTTGCGATATGCAAAAACGCTTCAGTCAAGGCAACAAATGGTGAACATTTCGCTACTTTGTTTGAGATTCATGCTATGGAAGAAGGTTTTCGTATGGAACGAGAGATGGCGTTTTCGGTATTTTTAACATACATTCAGTGTCTTTCAGTGTTACTGTTATGGCATTGTTGTGTGGGATAATACCTTAAAGGGGACGCCGTTTCGTATGAAGTTCCAAGAAATACCTTCTATCATTCAGAGCTAACCTGTGCTGATGAGTCCTAATAAGGTCGAAATGGCCATCCATAGGTTCTCTGATTGATACCACTTCCTTGCATTTTTTCTCGAACAAGGACGAAGTTAGCTCCGAAGTATGGGTTCAATATTGGTTGATTTATATCGATTTATATTATTCTCTGCTTTCACTTTATTGTTTTTCAATATTCATGGCGATGTACGCATTAAACCTCTGTTCAATAATTTAAATCATTCAGATCAAATTCGATTTCATTTCCATGTATAAAAACGCCAGTACGGATGTACTCGTAGTTTGTTGTTTTCGATAATTTTCTGGAATGTTCCAGAAACAGGAAATGATGTCAAATGTTGTCAGCCAATCAAATGCAGCCCTTTTGACCCCACTATGCGAATTTTCCGAAAAATTGGCGCATGGCCTCCCCACCTTTTTGGGTTAATGAAACGGATGGCCTGGGGCATCCTTAATTTTTCATCGAGTTTTCACCTTTTGAATTATCCGCCTAGTTTTGATTTAGAGTTTTGGAAGAGACAGTTCTTCAGTAAAATTTTCAAATGTTCTTAAATTTTGATTTGAGGTCTAAATCCGATTCCAGTATTCGCCGATTCATTTTTCAATTTGATAATTAATTTTGTCATTTGTCGTTTTCCGTTTTTTGACTGCGAGTGGGTGAAGTGCTTGTGGTAAGAGCTTCTGAGCTAATTATTTTCCGTTAATTGTTATTTTTTCTGTGAACTACAAAACATTGCGGTATTTTCATTTGTAATATTTTACTGTTGAACGGTTGGTCAATTTTCTTCTAAGTTCGATTCTTTTTGTTATATTTCATTCAATTTTCCGGTGCTCCCAATGTCTCAGGTGAGGTTGGTTACCTATTGTTGGCCTACCTCGAATGGCAACCTCCTAAACTATTACGTGGGTTTGACTGATATTTCTTTCACAAAAGTGAAAAAAGATCTTTAATTATTTAATTTTTTTTCGCCGTCCCCATTGTATCCGGTGGGGTAGGTTACCTATTGTTGTCCTAGCTCAAATGGTAACCTCCTAAACTGTTACGTGGGTTTGACAGATATTTCAATCACGAGAGAAATTCGATATCTCATTTTGTCAAACTTTTTCGTGTGGGGTAACTCAAGAATCGAATTTGGGACCACTTTCATTTTTAATTTTTATTATTGATCTCTTAGTCTCCCTCGATTGTCCAGCCTTGGCATATGCCGATGATTTTAAGATCTACCTGAGGATACGTAACGTTTTGGATATGTTGTTGCTTCAGTCGAACCTCCAGTTTATCAATGATTGGTGTTTGATCAACCGATTGAAATGTTTCAAGGTAACGTATACAAAAAAGTCAAATCCATTGTTTTACAATTATTATACAGGGTGTCCGGTGAATAACTGTACATACTCTTACCAGAGATAGAGTGGCACTAGCTGACTACTGATTGAGTATAAAAAATTAATTTCTGGATTTCCCTAGAAAACTACAGGGTGTTTTTCCAACTTCATGGAAAAACTTAGACAATCATAAAATCCAAACTTATTGACGGATATTATTGAAACTTGGGGGGTTATTGGCACATGCTAAGGTCGAATCAGAAATACATCAATTATTTCATTATTCCAGAGCCGGACTCATTAATCTTCATTTAAAGTGTCCAGGGTGAAAAAAACACTTTGTATTTCGAATTACGAATAATTGGTTCACTCTTTAGAAAGAAGCTAAATTATGCATAAATTTGTGGTATCGCTTAAAGTTGTCACATCAACAATTATTTTTCAATGAATTTTTGAATTTGGAAAAAGTTCGAAAAATTTAATTTATTTACCTGAACAGGACTTAGTCACCTAGTGGAGGTCGAAAATAAATAATAAATTTTCTTCAAAGAGTCACTGAAAGTGAGAAAGACTATAATAATTTGTTGATATACTGGGTGGCCACCCTAGACGCGGATCTCATTGCGATAAAGTGAATAACCGTATATTGCGAAAAAAAATTATTGGCGACATGTATAGGATATATATAAGCATATTTCAAAATTATTCGTATGTATACCGGGTGTTCATTGGAAGAGGTGTCACTTTGATCTATATCTTTGTTGTCGAACACCCGGTATACACACGAATAATTTTGAAATATGCTAATGTATACCCTATACATGTAGCCAAAATTTTTTTTCGCAATATACCGTTATTCACTTTATCGCAATGAGATCCGCGTCTAGGGTGGCCACCCAGTATATCAACAAATTATTATAGTCTTTTTCACTTTCAGTGAGAAAAAAAAGAATCAATTATTCGTACTTCGAAATACAAAGTGTTTTTTTTAGCCTGAGCACTTTTAATTAAGATTAATGAGTCCTGCCCTGGAGTAATGAAATAATTGATGTATTTCTGATTCGACCTTAGCATGTGCGAATAACCCCCCAAGTTTCAATAATATCCGTCAATAAGTTTGGATTTTATGATGGTCTAAGTATTTCCATGAAGTTGAAAAACACCCTGTAGTTTTCTAGGGAAACCCAGAAATCAATTTTTTATAGTCAATGAGTAGTCAGCTAGTGCAACTCTATCTCTGGTAAGAGTATGTACTGATATGGTTTCGTGAATTTCTATTTTGATTTATATTTAATTTATATTGATTTCGAAATTACACGACCCATACAATTTCTTGATCTAATTTTTATTGATTTATTATACTCTTTTTCAGGGTGGATTCCAGTGAAAATAATTTCGTGACTTTTTTCGATTTTATTATTTTCTGACTAATTGAAAATTGACACATTTTATCCATACTCTTAAAATCATATAAGAGTAAAACTTCTTCCAATTCACTATCAAAATGTTGTATAATCAAATTTACTATATACTCTTCATTAAATTCAGATCCTAAATATTGTGCTGTGCTATATATCTGCATAGCATATTTATGATATGAAGTTCCCCTCATTGGGTTGAACTTACCATTAAATAATTCATTTTTTATTTCTTTTCGTTTCGCTTGACCCCAAAAATACTCTAAAAATTTTCTTTTGAAATCTTGAAATGTATCTATCTCCATTTCTTTATTATTGAACCATAACAAGGCTTCTTCAGACAAAGTACTCCTGATAAATTCTTTAAAAACTATGAAGTTTTTAAATATTGCCTCTTTATTCTCTAAATATTTGATGAATGGAATTGGATGCTGTCTTTTTATTCTTCCATCAAAATTCCAAAATTCCATTTATTTTCTCCTAAATTCAGTACTGTTGGCATACCATCTCTACTCATCTTATTTTCCAAATCTAGTTTTTGCTTATTAATTTTTTCGTTTACTTCCTTTAAATTTGAATCTAAATTGTCTTGCATTGATTTGATTTTGTGTTGTGTTATATCTAACTTTTCTTGAATCTTATCTTCAATACTTTCTATTTGTCTTCCTAATTCTTCTTTATTGTCATTTATTCTTGAATTTAGAAATTGATAAATATTTGACAATTTCTCAAACATATCTTTAGAATTATTTTCCATTCTTTCTAGTCTTTCTTCCATTTTCCTTTCCATTTTCTTTTCCATTGTTTCTAATTTTTCATCGATTTTCCTTTCCATTTCTTTTATTCTCTCTCCATTTTCTTCCATTTTCTTTTCCATTTTTTCCATTCTCTCTCCATTTTCTTCCATTTTCTTTTCCATTGTTTCTAATTTTTCATCTATTTTACTTTCTAGTTTCTTTTCCATTTTTTCCAATTTTTCAAATAACATGTCCAATGTTTTTGTTTGTCTTTGTTCTTTTTCCTCTTCATCACCTCTATTCCCAATATTTGTCTTACTTCTTGTTTCCATATTTATTTCTTTCTCTCTTGAATTATAACTTTTACTAAAATTCCTCAAATTTCAATTGAATATGAAAATAATAAATCTTTATTTCTAAATAAATATATTATGATTATTCAAAAATATGTCAGCCCCGCGTTGGACGACAATTTGGTATGGTATCGTATAATTATCAATTTATTATTAATTTTGAATTTTGGGCGCCAAATTACACGATTACCAATATACCTCGGCCAATTTTGAATTTATTATACTTTATTAAGACTTCTCAGGGTGGATTCTTTTTGAAATTATCATTTAATTTAATGAATTTTGTTTTTTAATAATAATAAAAATTTAAAACTGAAATGAATTTAATAATGAAAAGAACTCTCAACAATCCTATGATTTCTAATCTATCTCTATGTCCTAACCTTATAAATAACTAACCTCTAACCTATTTCTTGCTTGCTTCACAATCCCAATCCTGTATTATTAATTTTGATTTCTTCTTGTTGTCTTCAAATGTGATTGTTATAGGTATTCAATTATAGAAAAATAATCCAGCCTTTCCTTTGATCTGGTTTCTTGTTTCTTGAATACTTGTATACCTTTTTATAATCAGCCTTTTTATTGGATCTTGATTATTATTGTAGGTAAGTACGTTTATCTTGATTTTTTTCTCAATTCAATCAATTTTTCTTTCCAATTACTCAATACTTAAAAATTCCGTCGATTCTCTTTTCGTTCTTGTTTATAATAATCCCTAGTAACGTATAAATTTTCTTTCTTGTTTTTTAAAATATTCATATCATCTCATTTTCCATTTCGTCTGACTTATTTAATCCAGGATTGTGATTTTTGTTGAAACCTAACACTAACTAATATTTACAATTTCCTAACTTATTATACAAATCAAAATACACTTGTCATTATAAAAATAACAAATTCTTAACTAACATATAATAAATTATATAATATAATTAACTATTTCTCTATTATATTCTCAAACAAAATTCATTTCATTTCATAACTCACATCATTAAGATATTAATGTTTAATTTTGTTTTCAGGATTTCCGAAACTGATTACCACCCTGTTTGGAAGCAAACGATAAACATACTCGATAGGAATTTCTTGTGATAATTACTTTATATGAAATTATTTGAATTTTGACCTTTTTCTGTACCTGCAATTTGGAAGAATAAACTGTTTATAAATTTGGATAATATTTGTTATATACAATATGGAAAATTATTTTACTTTGAGGAAAGGTAATGTATGATTTTTTTAAATATTCTACTAGTATTTATGTTTTCTATTGAAATGTTGGACAATACCATATCAAATATTAATCGAACCATATCAGTACAGTTATTCCCCGGACACCCTGTATATCTGACAACTGTATAACAAATAAGAATGAGATGTATGACCTTGGCGTATTGTTCGACTTCACCTTCAGCTTCGTTTCCCATATTGAGGCAATGTGTAGAGCGGCTGCTAAAGCACGAGGGAGTTCAGTGATTTGTCAGTGCTCAGGAGTCTGTTCTTCGTTTTCGTCGTTAGCAGGTTGGAGTATGCGAGTCTGATATATGGTTCCCTATCTATCAGTGCCACTTAGCTCCTTTGGAACATATCCACAGAAAATTTTTCAAGTATGTGTTATTCAGGCAAACTGTTAGATATCCGGAGCGTGGATCTGATCTCCCTAACATCCTGGTTGAGATTAGGATTTCATCATTACTTGCAAGACATGAGGCTCAGTGTGCCAGATTTGCACATAGAATACTTCATGGTGAAATCGGCTCACTATACTTATTATCGAAGATGGCATTCAATGTTCCTTGATTCTTTGCAAGGACGGTGTCCACTTTTTATCTGCCAGCAGCTCGTACCACTTGCTAGAGCGAGCACCAGTTTACTGTATTTGTAGAAGTGTCAACAGATTGGGTGTGGATGTGTTTGTTTGAGTTTGAGATAGTATTTTGTTCATTTTCTGCTCAATATTTTTTGATTCAATAAAGCTGGTTCACTATTTTGTATTATTTATAGGTATCTTTCATGGACATTTATAAAATGTAACAATCGGATATTACATGTTACCCTGTTATTGAGGCATTCCCGTTGGGTACAATAAAGAACTATTATTATTATTATTATTTTCCGCTATTCTCTAGATAATTGATTAACGAAATTTATTTCAATTTAGTTATTTTTTTAACTGTCCCTGGTGTATCAGGTGAGGTTGGTTGTTGATCTAGCTCGAATGGTTACCTCCTGAAGTGTCATTTAGGTTTGACACTGATCACTCGTAGTGATTCACCTCTGATATTCATTTTATTCTTGTATTTTCCAGCTTTGTTTCCCTATTGAGGCAATGTTAGAGCGGCTGCTAAAGCACGAGGGAGTTCAGTGATTTGTCAGTGCTCAGGAGTCTGTTCTTCGTTTTCGTCGTTAGCAGGTTGGAGTATGCGAGTCTGATATATGGTTCCCTATCTATCAGTGCCACTTAGCTCCTTTGGAACATATCCACAGAAAATTTTTCAAGTATGTGTTATTCAGGCAAACTGTTAGATATCCGGAGCGTGGATCTGATCTCCCTAACATCCTGGTTGAGATTAGGATTTCATCATTACTTGCAAGACATTGGCTCAGTGTGCCAGATTTGCACATAGAATACTTCATGGTGAAATCGGCTCACTATACTTATTATCGAAGATGGCATTCAATGTTCCTTGATTCTTTGCAAGGACGGTGTCCACTTTTTATCTGCCAGCAGCTCGTACCAACTTGCTAGAGCGAGCACCAGTTTACTGTATTTGTAGAAGTGTCAACAGATTGGGTGTGGATGTGTTTGTTTGAGTTTGAGATAGTATTTTGTTCATTTTCTGCTCAATTATTTTTGATTCAATAAAGCTGGTTCACTATTTTGTATTATTTATAGGTATCTTTCATGGACATTTATAAAATGTAACAATCGGAATATTACATGTTACCCTGTTATTGAGGCATTCCCGTTGGGTACAATAAAGAACTATTATTATTATTATTATTTTCCGCTATTCTCTAGATAATTGATTAACGAAATTTATTTCAATTTAGTTATTTTTTTAACTGTCCCTGGTGTATCAGGTGAGGTTGGTTTTGATCTAGCTCGAATGGTTACCTCCTGAAGTGTCATTTAGGTTTGACACTGATCACTCGTAGTGATTCACCTCTGATATTCATTTTATTCTTGTATTTTCTGACGCCCTCAGTCATTATCGGCTTGTTGTTTATAGATTACCAGAGAGTATTTTTTAATTTATTGGTGAAGTATCGTTAATTAATTTAGTAGAACACGAAGAGTATAATGGAACAAGACCGTTTGGCTCATATGGTCTGAAAAGTACTGGTGTATGCTCTAACCTCCAAAGTTGATTGCTGAGTGATCTTTCAGACAGTTTATTTCATTTACCGCTCACGTCGTTTGCTCTTACGACTCATCTCCTGCAGATTGTACATGATTGTTTTGTTTCAGCTCAAGAGGAGAACCACATACATTTTTCTTTCATTTGTTATTTTTTGTAATTATTATAAAATTGTTGTTTTGGTTGAACATTATATTGTATATAGTTTTATGTGTGTTTTACTCAACTGCTTGTCTTCTCTGCCATTTTGAAACATCCATTGAGTAATCGCTCACACCTTAGATAACAATAGAACCCTTCTCCAACTGTATAAAGGCTACTCAGGTTAATTGTACGACATCCGTCAAGGCGCTGTGGCTTTGTTAAACCTATCGCAAATGGGGCTCGAGCCACCGAAGTTTTTCTATTGAATTCATTAGTAAGCAAAAAGGTCGTTACGAAATGGCGCCCGAGCGGGGACATGTTTGTTTCAGGAAAGCAATAGCAGAGAAGAAATCGACGCATCCATTAAAGGGAAACATGAAGAGGATGGAGGTCTACCGACTCAGATCAGGAGAACTGATATGGAAAATCGAAGCCCGAGGATGCCGACCCAGCAGAACTGTACAGAAAAACCGAACAGTGCTGCGAAGGTTGATGGCTCAGAGGATCCCCTTCCAATCGATGGAAAAGAACTTCACTGATGAACTCAACACCGCTCATCAGATTCTGATTCTGGGGTTATTGATGAGGTTCGGGCGTTCGATGATGACAACCCAGCTAATTAAGAAGTCCGAATTAAAAGCCGCCTTATCCATATTTTCAATCGATTAGGCCAACTAAGACCGAGGACCAGAAATAAGAGGATACAGTGGATAACCTGGAGAAAATCATAACCCAAACTCACGAAATGCTGGAGAATACCTAGGCCTGGATACGGAAAGGCAGGTCTTGCAAGAACCTCTGGGCAAACTTGTTAATGGATCAGGGCTACCAGAGGCAGCAGTTTGCAGGACCAAACCAGAGAACCGACTACCAAAACTGGTCAGGACTACGAAAATCCCATAAGGCCCAGAACAAACACTAGAACATGTTCGGGAGGAACCGAAATAATGAGGATGGATGGACAAACCGGAGACTTTTCGAGATCTGGAATATCCATGGAATTTCTTCATCGTTTTCAGAAACGAGCCTTTGATGCTGTGCAACTGCATCTGAATTTTACAACACCCCTAAACCAACCGAAAGATGATGCACTGGATAACCCATCCCGGAAATGTGGACCCAAAATTGCCTAATACAGTAGAAGGAATTCCTTTTCATTCCTGGGTTATGCTACTCGAGAGGATCCTGGACGTGCTGATCCAATGGCATACCATGACGTACCAGATCCTGAATTTTACAAGCCCCATGAACCAACCGAAAGATGATGCACAGGATCAGTCATTCCGGATATGTCTACCCAATATTACCGAATACACTGGAGGGATTTTATTTCCATTCCTGTATATTGCGGCTCGAGAGGATCCTGGACGTACTTATCCAATGGCATACCATGACGTACCAATTTCTCTGAATAGGAACCAACCGCTGAAAGATGAAGAAACCGAAGACTGTCAAATTGGACACTCAGTACAGAGTCATGTGAATAGAATAACACGCACTGCAGAAAAGCTTGAAACCCTCACAGGATATACGACAGTTCCGGTGTACAAATAGAATGTTTTCTTCGATGGATCCACCAGTGTGATCCCTTTCCTGGAGGAAGTCGAGCATTTGGCTGAAGCCCGAAAAGTCAGCCACCAGCAACTGTTCGAGTCAATATTCGAACTGCTAAGGAAAGATGCAAAGGATTGGAACATACCCAGGAGAGGTACATTCCGGGATTGGAAAGATTACAAGGAACAGCTTAGTGATGCTATTCTACCGCCGGATTATGGAGAAAACCTGTTGGATGAAATAATTAACGTCACGATGAAAACAAGTGAGAATCATCAAGAAACATCTGATACCATCTTTGCAGGAAGCTCTCGCCTATCAGAAAACGAAAACATACGAGCAACTGATAAACAAAGGTAGGATTTTCGAATTAGTGCAATGATAAGCCGATAATTACACACCATCACACAGAAAATTATTGAACGAACCCCATTTAGTTAACGAGCCTCCACGACCGAAATCTCCAGGAAACCTGTCAGTGAAAGAAAAACCAACTTCACCACCGCTGAGGCTGAAACCTGCACCAGTGATCGAACAATGGGTACCAGACGCGAGAAGAGGACCCCCACCTGCCGAGGGTGAGGAAGCTAAAACCAGAAACGTACGTTCAGAGAAGATGGTCTACAATTTTGGCTATGTGAAAAGATAGGACACATCCGCACTGTATGTCAATCCACCCCGAAGCTATTCTATTCCCGATGTGGGAAAGAGGGAATCATAACTAAGGGATTGTCGCTGTTCGAAAAACTGAAAGAAAGCCGCCGTCTGAAGGGAGAAGACATCTTCCAAACACAGCATCCTCAATTGAACAGGAGCCAGGGAAAACCGTCCAATCATCACGGTTTATATTTGAGACACACCCATGAACGCCTTATTGAATACTGGGTCGTCACTATTTGATAATGTTCTATGTTTATGTCAGTTGTCACTTGTCAGTCACTCGATGACATACCAAGCAGGATTTTATATTATTAGAGGTTATGTACGATTCTAGAAGTTTTCTTGTTCTAAGTTTGTTCCAAGTATTAAATGTTAAAGTATACAAGTCTTGTTTAAATATCAACCCCAAAGTATAAAACATAGCGCAGTCGTACGCTTGTGTTAAATTTGAAAAAACCACCAAGATCTCTGAAAAATTCGAAGATAATGGCTGGGTTCGCTGGCCTCGTGAAATTGCCACCGGATTTCGACTTGCAGGGTCAAAATGCTGCAACCGAATGAAAATTTTGAAAACTGCCTTCACAGAGTATTTAGTGGCTACTGGTCAGCATGAATCAAGTGATGAAATTAAATTATCCCTTCTAAGAAATATAGTTGGAACAGAAGCCGCCCGACTTATGTCCACTTTTGTAATACCAGAGGGTGAAACCAATAAATATGAATGTATCATGAAACTCATAGACAAGTACGTTAACCCTAGGGTGAATGAATGTTTTGAGAGGTACAATTTTTTGAAAAGGATCCAAAAAGAAAATGAATCGTTTGAACACTTCCTCACTGAATGCAAATATTTGGTTCGTACTTGCAATTATAATGAAACCGAACCGAATCAAACCCCTGAAGATAAAGCCCTGAGGGATAAAATCCTCATGGGAATACGAGACCCGGTAACAAGAGAAGCCCTGCTGAGGATTGAGAAACTGACCTTGGAAAAGGCCATAGAATTCTGCAGAACAAGCGAGCAGAACCTGCAATTTCCATGTGAAGTGAATGTCAACGCCGCTGAGAAGGATGACAAACCGAAAATTTCCAAAACCACACCGAAAAATTCCAGAAGAGGGAACACGGCCAATTCAAGTGTCGGAGATGCCAATCAGTTCATGGACCTCGTGAATGCCCTGCATATGAAAAACATGCCGAAAGTGTGGTATGTCAAACTATTTTGCTATTTCATGTCATGTAAAAAATGTGAAAGTTGTAGAAAAAATGAAACTGATAAAGACAGTGAACTTGATGTATTTGTAGGATATGTTGTATGCAAATGTAATTGTAACAAATTCAACTGTAGTCATGAAGAAATGTGGGATGAAACAATCCAAATAGAAAATAAGAGTTGTAGGGTCCAAATAGACAACGGTGCGGATATAATTATAATACCAACCGAGAAATTTTCCATGATAGATAGGAAATCTTTAGTACGTAATACAAACTACATTATTGAAGGGTCCGAGGATACTGAGGCTAAGACAATTTGTACAGTAAATTTACACTGTAAATAAAAAGGCAATATAGTATCTACTAAGATTTTGTCATAGTTGAGGGCGCACCTAGAATTCTTCTGAGTGGTCAGGCATGTAAAAATTTAGGTATGATTAATCGAATAGGAAATTTTGAGTTTTTCAATACAGGATTAGAAAGAGAAAATTTGTTCAAACAAAATCAGATATATTTTCAGGACCCGGTAGATTCAAGGGTGTGCATAGAATAACTACTAATGAAAATTTTGAGCCAGTTAGTCATCCCCGGAGTAAAATACCATTGGCCATAAAAGACTCCTTAAAGTTTAAGTTAGATGGATTAGTACGGATAAAAGCAATTAAAAAAAATAGACGAAATCAAACCAGAAATGACTATAAACCGAATTGTAATTGTGGAAAAGAATAATGGAAAATTGAGATTATGCCTTGATCCAGCAGATTCAAACAAACAAATTATACGTAAACCAAGAACAATTGATAAATTTGAAGACATTTGCTCAAAGCTAAGGGATAAGAAATTTTTTACTGTATTCGATTTATCAGAAGGTTATCATCATTTGATATTACATGAAGAATCATCATGGAAATGTGCCTCTGCCACACCATTTGGAATTTTTAGATACCTAGTTCTACCCTATGGATTATCTAACTCACAAGATTTATTTAAAGAAGCTGTAGAAAAAAGATTTGGAGATATTGAGAATATTCTAATATGTCATGACGATATAATAGTTGCAGGCTCTACTAGGGAAGAACATGATGAAGAAGTGAAGAAAGTAGCCGATAGAGCACGAGAAGTAGGAGCCAAATTTAATAAAGACAAATTTCAATATAGTAAAAACCGTGTTAAATTCATGGGGCAAGTTTTTTACAAAAAAGGGATGGAAATAGATCAAGATAGAGTAAAATCACTCTGTGAATTGAAAAGTCCACAAAACAAAAAGGAATTACAAAGAATTATAGGCTCATTTAATTATGTAAGAAGGTATATTCCCAATATGACTAACTATATACAACCACTTTGTGAGTTATTGAAGTCAAATAGAGAATGGCAATGGCTACCCAAGCATGATGAATGCTTCAAAGTTTTGAAGGAAATTATATGTAAATCACCAGCATTAGCCTCATTTGACCCAAACAAAAGAATAGTTCTCCAATGTGATGCATCGAAAAATGGACTATGATGTTGCATGTTTCAAGAGTATGAGAATAAAGTACTGAAACTAGTCGCATGTGCATCTCGAAATATAAATGACAGTGAAATAGATTATAGCCAAACAGAGAAAGAATTGCTAGCTATCTACTTTGGCACACAAAAATTTCACCATTTCATTTACAAGTATGTAGTAGATGTTCAAACTGATCATAAACCCATTATACCAATTATGAACAATCCTATATGTAAAATAGGCTCAGTGAGATTGAAGAGATTAAGAATTAAATTATTAAAATATTCTCTCAATGTCTACTATATTACAGGAAAGAACATACATTTTGCTGATATGTTATCTTGAGATCATTTAAAATTGGAAAGCTTTGATTCTGAAATGCTTGAAATGGTACATTCAGTATCCAAACATTTACCTATGAACGAGGAGAAAAAATTAGAATTCAGAAGAATTTCTAGTAATGATGAGGTTCTTACTAAGATATTCTAGTTTCATTATAATGGATGGCCAAGTGAAAAAGATATACCAGTCAGCTGTAGGCCGTATTACAATCTGAATGATTCCATTTATATAGAAGCAGGCATTGTATGCCTAGAGGATAAAATAATTGTGCCAAAAAAGCTCAGATACCCAATGATTGAACTACTTCATAAGGGTCACATAGGGATAAATAAGACCACTAATAAAGCTAGAACAATATTTTATTGGCCAGAACTAACTACAGATATAATGGCATACATAAAACAATGCAGAACTTGTGAAAAATTTAGTCGAAGTAATTTTTCAGAACCTCTACTACCACATGAAGTACCAAAATTGAGATTTAATAAAGTAGGTGCAGATATATTGGAATTTGGTCCGAATAATTTACTTAGTTGTAATAGATTATTTCTCACTTTGGCTTGAAATATCATTACTGAAATATACATCTATTTCTGTTATAGACGCATTTCAAAATATATTCACGAAATTTAGTTACCCAATAATACATTCATGTATTATTGCTGATAATTTACCATTCGTATCAACTAAATGTAGAAATTATTATTAGGAGTAAGGATATTGTAATCATTACATGTAGTGCAAACTATCATCAAAGTAGCGGTCTAGCAGAAAAATCTGTGAGCATAGGAAAACAGATATTACGGAACAGTTTCCAAGAAAATTTTGATTTTAGAGAGTTAGTAATGAGTTATTACAATAACACTATAATTGGTTTGAATGCTTCACCATCACAAATTCTTCAAAGTAGAAGGTTAAGAGACCGATTACCAATTACTAGCCAGAATCTGCACCCAAAATTCAAAATCATATTTTCAAAAAATTATATGAACAAAATTACAGTTGAAAGCTCAATATGACAGAACAGCACGTAGAAAGCCTATAGAATTTAGAAAGGGAGATAAGGTAGTTATAAGAACTGTACAAGATGAAACTTGGGAAAAAGCAATTGTTTTAGGAAAAGCTAATGAACCAAGATCTTATTGGGTGAAAAAGGAATATAACGGTAGAATTGTAAGACGTAACACATCCCAAATGAAAATGTCACATACAACAATGAACAATGGTGAATATGTATTAGAACCTGAGTTGGGCCCATATCAGATGTCACAAGATATCACATTAGAGAATAGTGAAACTAGGATTAAACAGAAAACAGACAAAATTGTAGTAGATGAATTATCATGAATTATCATTATTTATTGTAGTAGATGTTAATGCACCTAGTAATAAGAATTGTAAGAAATCCAGATTTGGACGTACTATTAAACCTCCCGAACGGATTGATCTTTGAGGGGAAGGTGTTTGATAATGTTCTATGTTTATGTCAGTTGTCAGCCACTCGATGACACCCCAAGCGGAATTTTATATTATTAGAGGTTATGTACGATTCTAGAAGTTTTCTTGTTCTAAGTTTGTTCCAAGTATTAAATGTTAAAGTATACAAGTCTTGTTTAAATATCAACCCCAAAGTATAAAACGGTCACGATCGTTTCTGAGCCCGAAAACCGCTGGAAAATGCGTGAACATGGGAATACAACCAATACGGATCACCAACATAATGCCAACAGTAGCCGATGGAAACTTTGTCGCCATAAGAGAGGTTTACCGCCCGATGTTGAGGATTGGAAGTAAAGAGATATGGTCCAGCTTGTATTTGGCTTCCAATCTACCAACATGCTGCCAACAGTAGCCGATGGAAACTTTGTCGCCATAAGAGAGGTTTACCGCCCGATGTTGAAGGTTGGAGATATGGTCCAGCTTGTATTTGGTTTCCAATCTATCAATGGATATAGTTTCGGAAATTGGATATTCTCTGAAAAAAACGTACTCCTTCCCTGGTACAAGAAAAAATATGAAGAAGTGTCCAAGAAGCCAATCGAATATCCAGATTATAGAATTCATAGAGGAAAGCTGTACTTCTTGAGTTACAATGACTTCATCCAGCCGGAGATCGGAACACCGTGGAAGTTGTGTGTCCCAACTGAAGATCGGTTTTATCAGTACTCCGAGAGAACCATGGCGAGCCAGCTGCAGGCCACCTTGAAGTTTCGGAGACGATTTCCCAAATGGCCCAGAAATATTACTGGCCTGGGATGTTTCGAGATTTCGCCAAATACGTGCGAAGATGTAGGAAATGACAGAAATTCAAGACTCGTCAGCAAGAGAAGAAGCAGCCCTACCATATTACCTAACCACAAAACACCGTCAGCACCGACTTCATAAGACCACTACTGCGGCCATAAAAGGGTTATTTGAATTTTGTTATAGAAAGGAGATCGCCTGAGGATAAATTTTTTTTTATATCAATAGGGTCCTGATGTCCAAAAAAAGTGAAAGCCAATCAACGCGAAGACCGTCAAATATTTCCCTGCAAGTTGGGCCAATCTGCTGGAAAAGAGAAGATTGGTCCAGAAATATATGAAGTATAGGAGCTTTATTCCAGGAATGCAGTTGCAAACCAAGAAGTGGATATAAGCCCAGTCCTTCACCAGAGTCGCCATTGAAATCCCGGACCGAGCTTTCACCAGGACAACCGTTACCCCAAGGTCCGTAGGGGTACAAGAATACATCCTGCCGACTCCAGACATACCTGAGATGGCAGTATTACCATCAGGAATGTTATTCTTCAGCTAACAGGGTGAGAATACGTGAGAGGTGATCAGAAAGTTGAAAAAATATTTTACGTTCAGTTCTTATTTATTTTGGAGGAAAAGAGAGTGTGTAATGAAACGAATTTTCGCTCATAACTAATTTCCGTTTTCTGGTTTGATTTTCTGAGCACCGTGTATATAATTCATTTCAGTCTCGTGAAAATAATCCGTAAGTCGCATTTTTGCATTCAGGGTTGTCTACGTTAGTTCGTTAATTCCTGACCACCCTATGTACAATTTGAGTAGTGGTCATTTGTATCATATGAAGTATTTTTAATTTAAAATATAATGAATTACCGGTTCCGAGTTAATTTTCTGTTGTTTTTATATAGGAAATATAATTCAATTAATATTTTCCCGTGGAGAAATGTAATTGTCATTTCTTCAATTCCCGACAAGAATGTTAATGTTTGCAGACGATTATCGTACCATAAGAGTCCGTAGTTTTGTTAATTATGTAAATCTCACATAATTCGTCATAGGATCATTTAATTGAAATTATTTGGTCGTTGGGCATTTCCGTGGAAAAGAGTATTTTTCATTTCCTTAAATCCCAACCGGACTGTATACAGTTAAATAGTTGAATTAATTCAAACTATTTAACTGTAAATAGTTTGAATTAATTCAATAACGTTTTGTACACAGAAAACCAGAATTTAGAAATTATTAGTTTGAATATACTGTTGTAAAAATATAATAAAAGTTGGGAATTATTCATTCGAGGAAAATTTCCGTTAGAATTGAATTCGTTCACATAATTTCCGATCGAACTGTACACAGTTTAGACAAACTTTGTATACATGAGTATACATGAGTAAATTCCAGTAAAAATATTTTTTTTTTGATTTCTTCAATTTAAGATTTCGATTCATTAACTTTTCCGTTTTCCACGACAACTTATTGAAACTTAATTAAAACAGTTAGATAATACGTTCATGCATTTTCTGTATTTTCATTCCGTTCAGCATTTCCAGAAAATAAATTTGAAAATTCATTTATGAAGAAATAATAATTTGAATTATTCAGATCAAATTCGATTTCATTCCCATGTATAAAAAGCCAGTACGAGATGTAGTTTGTTGTTTTCCGTTTTTTCACACATCGCGTTTTTGTGGATTGAGAATTTGATAACTTATCTGTGTTTTTCCGTTGTTTCGATTTTCGATAATTTTCTGGAATGTTTTAGTAACAGGAAATGATGTTATCAGCCAATCGAATGTAGCTGTATTGATTCCACTACGCAAATTTTCCGAAATTTTGGCGCATGACATCCCCACATATTGAGGTTAATAAAACCATTGGCCCGGGGGATTCTATTCATTCTTCATCGAGTTTTCAAGTTTTGAATTATTCACCTAGTTTTGATTAGAGTTCTAGTAGAGATAGTTCTTCAGTTAAATTTTTTCATATTCTTAAATTTTGATTTAAGTCTTCAATCCGATTCCGGTAGTTGCCGATATAATCTTCAATTTGCAAAATAATTTTTTCGCTTTCCGTTTTCCGACCGCAGGTGAGTGAAGTGCTTCTGGTAGGACCTATTGAGCTAATTATTTTCCGTTATTTGTTTTTTTTTCTCTGTGAACTACTGTACATTTCAGTAATCAGTTATATTTTGCTGTTGAACGATTGATCGATTTTCTTTTTAGTTGGATTTATTAATCATATTATATTTAATATTTCCGCCGTCCCCAGTGTAACAGGTGAGGTTGGTAACCTATTGTTGGCCTAGCTCGAATGGTAACCTCCCTAACTGTTACATGGGTTTGACTGATATTTCTTTTACGAAGGTAAAATAATATTCTGCTTTATTAAATTTTTTTCGCCGTCCCCTGTGTATCAGGTGAGGTTGGTTACCTATTGTGAGTCTAGCTCGAATGGTAATTTCCTAAAGTGTTTTGACACTGACCACTCGTAGTGATTCACCTCCGATATTTATTTTCGTGTTTCCTGACGCCCTCAGTGATTATCGACATGTTCTTCATCAATTACCAGAGACAATTTCTCAATTGGTTGGTGAAGTATCGTTATCGTAAGACTGTTTGGCTCTCATATGGTCTGAAAAGTACTGGTGTATGATCTAACCTTCAATATTGATTGCTGAGTGATTTTTACGACAGTTTATTTCAATTTACCTCTCACGTCGTCTGTTCTTCTGACTCGTCTCCTGCAGATTGTACATAATTGTTTTGTTACAGATCAAGAGGAGAACCACAAGTATATTGAATACTAGCGACCCGCCCCGGCTTCGCACGGACATCACATTAGAAACCTCAAAAATAACAGTACATACTTCTCCACTATTTAATGGATGTTATTATACATATAATGGGCCCCACTCACTTCGTTCTTCTCCGCCGTTTTAAAAACGGTCGGGTAAAACTGCCGCAAAAACGAAGTGTATGGGCTAAAAACGGCGCACTTACCCGACGTTGCAAATTTCAGACGAGGCCTGATTTTCGTGCGTTCTCTTGACGTTTTTAACCGTCGGGTAAAAACGGCGCAGAAGAACGAAGTGAGTGGGGCCCTTAAGCCTTTCTCTTGAATCACTCTATCTATTTAAAAAAACGCATCAAAATCCGTTGCGTAGTTTCAAAGATTTAAGCATACAAAAGGACAGAGAAAGCGACTTTGTTTTATACTATGTAGTGATTGAACATCGGTTTGAACTAGACGTGTGTGTAGTGCTCTGTAGAAGATTATTATAAATCTCTGGTAAATCTCCACATATTTTGACAAAATTCTCGCATTCTCATCCTTTACTGTTGACTGTTTGTTTGGTGAAAATTTTGATCCATTGTTTCATTGAATTCATTATTAAGTTGATTAATTTATGCTTTTGCTTGTTCATTTTTATACTCTATCCTACTGCGGGTGACCTTGAGTTTGACCGGTCCAGGTGCCGTATTCTGAACAAGTGATCTTTCAAAGCGTATACGAACACCATTGCGCGAATCCCTTTTTTAGCTACAAAAATGCACACCGCGCTATAAAGTTCGTATTCGCTTTGTCACTTGTCGAGAATACGGCACTAATAGCTCGCTCCACTCTTATTGTACGTCTCCGCAGTCCGGCTAAATATCCAGCTAAATATCCCCCAACTGACACAGCCTACAAGCTCAGACAGTGACAGCAACTTATCAGATTTCAACACCACTGTATAAGAACAATTCATCCTTCAGTGGAACCTTAATGGGTTTAAAACCCAATATGAAGAACTACAACTTATTGTTAAAAATGAGTCTCCAGATGTGATTTGCTTACAAGAGACCAACTTTAAAAACGATTATCACTTCACTCTTAAAGGATATCAGTGCTTTTACAAAAATAGACTATCAACTCGTGCTAGCGGTGGGGTGGCCATATATGTCAAGGAGTCTTTCACATCAGCTGATATCCCCCTCACGACTAGACTAGAGGCTGTTCACGTTGAAATACAATATTACGAGAGGAAACTCAGAATTATGAACCTATATACCAAACAGCAAAGAGTATTCGTCAGCAGATCTACAAAATCTGATAACAAACAAAAAACCTCATATAATGCTTGGCGCCTTCAACGCCCATAATATTATATGGGGCTCCACTACAACAGACAAAAGAGGTAATCAGCTGGAGTCTTTCATGGATTACAATAACTTCATTCTTTTGAACACTGGAATAGGTACAAGGTTCAATTCTACCACTGTCGAATTCTCTGCAATTGACATTACAATGTGCGAACCAACGATAGAACACATTCTGAGTTGGGAACCCTTCGATAACTTACACGGTAGTGATCATATCCCTCTAAAAATTGGAATCCAGAAAAATATTTCTAACGCACCAAGACAGAGCTTTAATAAGTGGAATCTGAGTTCTGCGGACTGGACCAGGTATGCTTACTACATTGAGGCTCACATAACTTCAGTTGATCCGAAGGCAAACATCGAAGATGTCATCACTCAATTCACTATGCTCCTAAATCAAGCAGCAAACGAGTCGATTCAGAAGTTATCTTGGTCAGGTAACAGAAAACGCAGAGTTCCCTGGTGGAACGAAAGATGTAAATCAGCCACTATGGATAGCAAGCATGCTTTTAACAAACTGAAGAGATATTTTACAGTAGAGAACCTTATAGAATATAAAAAATTACGAGCTAAAGCTCGCCATATAATTAAAGAACGCAATAAAAACTCCTGGAAAAACTATGTTTCCTCTATCACTACTAGTACCAAATCATCGGAGGTATGAAGAAAAGTCAAACAATTAAGGGGCAACGCTGTATCCAATGACATTCCCTATATAATATCTGACGATAAAGTCATATCCAACAAAGAAGAAATTACGGAAAAATTCGCAGACATCTATGAAAGTAACTCTAGCGACTCCAACTACAGGAAGGCATTTCTAGAACATAAACAAAAGGAGGAACACCAACCATATAATTGTGAAGATGATGAGTATAATCAATTGAACTCGCAAATCACATATGAGGAACTAGAAGACACATTAGGACAAACCCCTGATTCCAGCCCCGGACATGATAATTTACCTTATGCTTTCCTTAGAAATTTACCGAAAATAGGAAAATCATTATTACTTGATATATACAGGGTGTTTCTGAAATAGGGTTCCGAATTTCTACTGCATGTAGAACTCATTAAAATAAGTCAAAATGTTCTTATTAACATGTGCCCTAAAACGCACCCTTAGAAAATTACAGGCCCTTAAAAGGGTTCGAATGAAACTGGTTTTATCCAGTTATTTCAAAAACGATAAAAGATAAAAAGACGAAATTAACGGAACATACATAACTTTTTATTTATTCTGACAGGGTATCGTAGCCAACGCTATTTTTTGTTTCCTATGGTAACTTGATTTTCGGTCTAATAATTTCTAGAACATGTATGACAATTTTCAAACTCATTTTACACAAAAACCGCTGCTATATCGACTTACGCAAAGAGGACATTTTTTACGTAAAACTGTCAAAAATTTATGAATTTGTTAAAAAAATTGCAAAAAAAGTCGTACAAAATTTTTTAGGGACTTGATACCCTTTTCACCCCCCTGAAAAGAACGCCTATGATTCGAATAACGAAAAATGGCCTAGCTCATATTACTCGTCGTAAAAAGTTATGTATGTTCCGTTAATTTCTTTTTTTTATCTTTTATCGTTTTTGAAATAACTGGATAAAACCAGTTTCATTCGAACCCTTTTAAGGGCCTGTAATTTTCTAAGGGTGCATTTTAGGGCACATGTTCATAGGAACATTTTGACTCATTTTAATGAGTTCTACATGCAGTAGAAATTCGGAACCCTATTTCAGAAACACCCTGTACATATAATAAAATCTTTCATGAAAAGGTGTTTCCAGAAACTTGGAGAGAAGCTACAATCATCCCAATTCTAAAACCGAATAAGAATAAAAACGATCCTAAATCATTCAGACCGATTTCACTAACCTGTACTATGTGTAAAATACTGGAAAGAATCATCAATGACCGTCTACAGTGGTATTTAGAAAAACACGATTTGTTATCACCATTTCAAAATGGACTCAGAAAACAAAGATCAACATTAGATAATATAGTTTATTTAGAATCTGAGATACATGAAGCATTCGCGAACAAACATCTTTTAGTTGCCGTCTTTATGGATCTACACAAAGCATTTGAAATGGTTTGGAAGCACAAAATAGTGAAGACTCTACGCAAATGGAAAATAAAAGGAAATATTCTGAGTTTCATCGAAAATTTTCTGAAAGACCGTATATTCAGAGTCTGCTTGGGTGGCTATATATCAACCCCAAGGGTACAAGCGAATGGAGTCCCCCAAGGAAGCGTAGTCAGCACGACACTTTTTTTAATAGCAGTCAACGACATAATGACTTTCTTCAAGTTACCTGTAAAAGCGCTGATATTTGCAGACGATCTGGCATTCTTCTCAAAAGGACCTGATATAAATCTGCTTATTACATTTCTGCAAGAATCTTTGGACTTTCTGCTTTCTTGGACTGACACAAGTGGATTCCAGTTTTCACCAGAAAAAACTCAATGCATTGTATTCACTCAAAAAAAAATACCCTAACCAATTCTCACCTTGGGAGAGAAAGCACTTCAATTTACCGACAATATTAAATACCTTGGAGTCCATTTTGATAGCAAATTGAACTGAAGGAATCACTTTGAAAGTATCAAGAAAAGTTGTAACAAGGACCTAAACTTACTGAAAATCCTGGGAAAACAACATTGGGGAGCAGACCTTAATTGTCTTTTGAGAATATACAATAGAGGCTTAATACGAACTAAAATCGAATACGGAATATTGGCCCCCTCTACAGCAAGAAAAAGTTACTTCAAATCTCTTGAGGTTATACAGAGCAAAGCTTTGCGGATCGTCGTAGGTGCATTCCCTACAACCCTCACCTTTCCTCTTTGGGCCCTACTAGGTGAAATGCCTCTTAACTACAGGATACAAATAGCCTCCATCGTGTATGCAGGGAAAATACTATCTATCCCAAAACACTGCAAGTCAACTCGCTTCACATCGTTATATACTGCAAACCCGAACATAATTCCACCATTTCACGAAAGACTCAAAAAAATTGTGACGAATTTAGATTATGAAATCCCTGACATAATGAAGTCGGTTTCTTATGCAACACCTTGGACGATAAGAAACCCCAAAGTAGAACTGGAACTTTCTGAATACAAAAAGAATGAAATACACTTTTCTATAATACAGAAAACATTCGCGGGATACCTAGATAAATACAAGGAAAACATCTTTTTATATACTGATGCTTCCAAAAATGGTGCCAATAACAATATTGGGCTATCAGTGGTTACCCCAACTATAGTGAAGATGTTCTGTATTGGAGAAACTTCAATATTCACTGGTGAACTGATGGCTATAAATCAAGCTCTCCCCTTTATTTTGAAAGAAAAAACCCCTGCTAGGTACTACTGTCTCTGTACTGATTCTCTATCAGCGATACGCTCCCTTCAGAAAATATATACAGACAATGCTCTGGTAAATGAAATAAATCACAAACGTCAACAAATAGAGAATCTAAGTATAAATATCACTTTCATTTACACTCCATCGCATACTGGAATTGATGGAAATACACAAGCAGACGCAGCAGCAAAATGGTCATCAAGGAATGTAGATAGAATGCTTAACGCCCAAACCAAGGAAGATCTAAGAATTACCGCAACATGTAGTGTTGAAGGTTTGTGGTGATCAGAATGGCAGCAAAAAAGTACGTTCCTGAAACAGATTAAACCTAATCCACTCAAAATGATGTCTCTTCCCAATAACCGCCTTGACCAAGTCAAAATATCACGATTACGACTAGGCTATACCAGGCTCACACACGCTTATAAGCTTAGCAGAGAGAATGCTCCAGTATGCACCGAATGTGATCAAACTATTACCGTCGACCATATTCTGATAGACTGCCCCAGTTATGAACTCCAACGAGAACAAGCTGGTATGATGAACTCCCTACAATAGGCACTAGGAACAGAAGCTGACAAACTGGAAGCTACAATCAAAATTCTTCAATCTACAAATTTGATCGATTCAATCTAGATCTTTTATTGTATCTAATAGTTCTCTTTTGTTAAAGACTCTATTATACATATATTTTTTACATATATGTAAATGAAATGTAACTGTTCCGTAGTGCTAATGATCTGATAAATCGAAGCACAATAAACTTTAATGAAAAAAAAACTATATATATTAGAAAAGGTTTACTTCAGAGATGATGTTGAAAATCTAAGTGGCCTATATGATTGTTTACTAGATGTAACTTTCCTAATTGTGTTAATAGTTTTATATTAAGTTATGTAAAAATGCATACAATTCACTCGTGCACAATTGCACATTGTGACATTACATATTCTCCTCACTCGAACATTGTTATATCATTATTGTTCATTGTTCTCCTCGATGGTTATGTTCAGATTAACTATTTATTAATTGTATATTACTTTTCAATGATATTCTATGTTGTTGGCATGACATGACCTCTTTCTATCGATTTATGACAGAAACCTCTCACCTTAGATTATTTTATAATATGATTTTATCACTATGCCGTTTGTAAATTAGATATGTTCTACCAAAGACTTAATCAATCTTAAAATAGTAGTTCAATTATCGTTAATTACAGTGCTGCCAGCTCTCGAATTGCCAATTCCCGAAGCAATTTTGCTAAGGTGAAATTCATAATCATTGCTATAACAGTCGAAACAGAATAGGCAATACCGTAGTCATGTTGCTATGAATTTTGAAGATAGTAATATTGCTTGGAAAACAAGATTCATAGCAATATGCGAACATAATCGCACGGATTGTCTGTTTTATTTTAACTACGTATTGGACGGAGAAAACATTAATGATTGAAGAATAACATAAAATATATTAACAGTTTAACATTGAACATGTAAATTTTTTTAAACGAAATTTGAATTCAAATAATTCAGAGAATAAAATCAAAATATATTTCTGCCTACCATGTTTGGCAGCATAATGTAGCGCAGTGTTGTGATTGTGGTTTTCGCCGTAGCTCAAATTGGGATCGATGTTTCTTCTGAGTTCTAAGGAGCTCTGGTAGAGCTGCATGGCTGCGTATTCGTCTCCATGTTGAAGGTATTTCTTGAATTTCGAAGAAGTGCTACCCATCTTTGACACGATGAACCCAGGATCGGGGGGAACTTTGAGGTGAGGAGGGACGATTAATTGTTTTGGCGTCATGAGACGCCCCCTCTGTACGAATACATCCGTCTGTTCGACTGAAAAAAAAATCATATTGTCAATCGCACGAACACGGGTTGGAGCGTTATACAAATACTAAACTGCTTATATCGACGTATCAAACAACCCAATTCAAAGAAGACTCTCCTGACGCCACAGAAACTAATTGTAAGCGTGACTCCAAAGGTTTAATCCATAAGAGACATTTAAACATTTTTTTTTGTTCGAAGCGCCATTATTCTCGAGTAGAAATAGCTAGAAACGTACATCGGAAATGCATTGAAATAAACATTGTCTTATGAATTTTTGGGAACAATTCATAAGACAAAAATGGATCACAAGAAATCAAAATCCCTTTATTGTATAAGAGCGTACTGTTGGAGAAACCTCGTACATTATTTTCTGTTTAAATGGCGCGATTCATTGGTATCAGGGATCTAGATTGGACATCCCCCCTCCGCAAATATGACTAATCTTCTTCAGTCATGAGACGACACAGGGGGGTGAAGGCCTGTCAGAATTATTCGCAACACGAAATTCATCTCAGACATACTTCTCCAATTGGAGTTGCTCTATCCTTGTTTATGACCGTAACGTTTGTCTTGGATATGTTCAAGTGACAGATATGTCAACTGTCCAACCCCAACTTGATTGAAGCGGGTTGGAGATGACAGTTTGGTTATTTTGTGAATATTAATTTCTTTCAGATTACTGGAATATGGTTGGGGAGTTTATTTTTGAGTTTCTATTCATACTTTAATATGAGTTTACTCTTGTTTCAATCTGAATTCTGCAGATTCAATCAGTAAAACAACTTCTTATCTTAATAATTACTTTTCAAGTGATACTCGTTTTTGTTTTCCAGGCAAAGAAATGATATTGCTACAAATTGTCCAGGTTCCTGAATTGAACTGTCCTGCCAAGGATTTCCCGATGTAAGAGTGTTATAGTGAAAGTGTTTAGTGTGTGATAACTGGCTTGCTGAATTTTTCATGTATACTTTTATACAGACAATTTATAAGGATTTTGTTTCAAATTACTGATATTTTGTTTGACCTGTGGGTGGTCAATAATATTTTGTTAGTATATGAATTTCATGGTATTGGATTTCTCTTGAAGCAATTTTGTTTCGTTGAGCCTTGACGTAAGTTGATCCAAATTTACATAACGATTAGAAAACGTTCATTTCTCATTTATTTATCATATTTATTACAAAAATGACCTTAATGAAGTTATTATTTATGAAGTCTGCGTATGATTTTGAAAAACATAGTAATTATTTTTAAATGTAGAGAATTAAAAAGAGATGGATAATATGGGAGCGTCTTCTTTCTCTCTCTGTAAAGTTGCGAACACAGAAATGTTCAAAACTAACCACAGAAGTCAAATAATCTAGTGTCAATTCTGTCACTGTAACCATGCGGACACCCCTCAAAATTCAATAATTCCATCGCCCCTACTGGTTTTTATGAACGTGAAATGTCAGGCGTGTTGCGAGTGTTTAGTAGGCAGCTCGCACTTCTTATATTTTTGTTCTGTGAGACGACATTTCACCCGCTTTCATCTTAATCTAATCGCTTTATCGCTGTATCGCTCGCTGTTATAATTTGCAGTTATTCTAACTTATGTCACGAAAGTAGTTCCCTGTTGAAGGAAATATAGACAGTTTTCAAGCTATAGTTTCGAATCCCGGTGTGGGTATGGATGTTTGTGTATGTCCCAAGTTTGTCCATAAATAAAAATTGTCCCAGATATATTAGTGTAGTATGATTGAGTAGTATGATTGAGATATATGTAATGAAATAAGGGTAAATACCCAGATCTGTGTACATGGCCAAAGAGCCGAGCACAATGAAGAGAGAATGAATGAATGAAGCTATAGTTTACCGTGCCGTTCTAATACATAAAGTGAACGTGCTGTCGTGCTGTGCACAAAGGACTCTTTTGTGCTCTACTCAGGAGTTAGGACTCTATTCAAACTTTGGAACCCAATCTACCAGGTAAGGTTTCTGAATCCACCGCTTATCATTTATACAGTCCACTTTTCTCTTCCACGAACTTAAATCTACCGTTTGGCCCACGATACACAAACACCGGTATGCCAGATTCGTGGTCTAAACTCGTCCGGCGCGAGCATCTACGTCATTGGGATAATATTAGGAACAATTTCTAATCAATTATCTCTCTTTTCTCTCTCTTCAATCACGCAAATGCTATGGAAATGTTCCCAGTGACGTCACTCTCGATGCGCGTCG
Organism: Propylea japonica; assembly: GCA_013421045.1. Taxonomy (NCBI): domain Eukaryota; kingdom Metazoa; phylum Arthropoda; class Insecta; order Coleoptera; family Coccinellidae; genus Propylea; species Propylea japonica. The sequence goes on from CM024240.1 coordinate 86,917,893, forward strand.
GCATACCGGTGTTTGTGTATCGTGGTTTGGCCAACATTTTAATTCTTCTTCAGCCGGTTTAAAATTATATTTTTAATATTTTAAAAATTTCATTTCATTTCCTTATTGATCGCATTTGCGTTGAGTTCTTCAGTAATTCCTTTTATTCATAAATTGAACCACTCTTATCAGAATTCCATTCTAAATTCCTGTAATTGGATGCAATTATTCCACTCAGAAGGGTTGTGAAATCAATTTCATACATTTTTCAATATTTCTTCAATAATTTAGTTCGAACATCTGTCCGCCATTATAAGTAATTAATTTCGTAGTTAGAAATTTCGCCGACCTTGACAGTGAAATTCGTTTACGCACACACGCATGTCTTATGCATTTCAATTCAGCGCATCATTAGGTTTGTTCCAACTCAAGAATTGACCGTACAATGATCGTCAGGATTCTGCGCAATAGATACAAATGTGTTCCAACTGAAAATGTATCGTTTGAGAACGGTTTCGTTTTTGTTCCATCCTGCTTCGGGACCGTGAGTGGAACGGTTTTGTGAGCGTCATTTCGATCCCTGGTCTGGAGCAAGTACTGTTTGGACGGTTCTTGTACGGTCAAAGTTTAGACGTGCGCATAAGATCGATTACTAACAGTTTCGTGACCGTCAAATTACCGTACAAAAGTCAGCTGTTGGAACAAACCTATATTATTAAGTGCTGATTTACAATGGACGTAACCATAAAGAACACGTAAACGTACTTTGTCCGTGAACGTAATGGTGTTCAGAATGGACTTAAGGCGCAGTAGCAAATTAAAGACGTTTTTGTAGAGTAAACGGATATTCTGTACCTGTATAATAATGCCCGATTGCACCGTTCGTCTAAGCAACGTTTAAGCCCTTAAGTGACGTTTATTCCATTGATGAAACGTCATTTCAGGGCTTAAACGTTGCTTAGACGAACGGTGCAATCGGGCATTAGTGTTCTATGAATTTTTTGACAATTGATTATTGTGAAGTGTTGTCATTAATTGAAAATGTATGAAGTATTAAGTCTGTTTTTACTGAGACGATGTTTGAAAAAAGAAAAGAAATTGAAGAGCAAAATTCTAAAAGGAGAAAAAAACGACATTGGTGGGTTAGACCTACAGAATGTGAACAAATTTCTATAATTAAACGTTAGAATTACGGACTGCCATAAGCTCAACGTAAACGTCAAAATTACACAGCCTATTATGAATAGTTCCATATGGTTTGCATTTGTTCAACTTTGCGTTTTTCGTTTACGTTGCGGGAGTTTTATGGTTACGTCCATTGTGAATCTAGCATTAGAGTTCATTCACCTTTTCACCGATCAGCTGGTTTCGCTTCATTTCTTTCTTTGCATCTGGACGAAGAAGTAATCGCGATAGATAAATTAAAGAAATTCAGAACTTATCGCAACAATTCAATTAGGGATATGAATTCGCTGTTTAAGTTCAAAAGGCTAAAACTGATAGAAGTCAACATGTATTATTTAAGGTGAGCTATAGAGATATTTAAACTATTTATCACGAATTCATAAAACCTCATACTAGTGTAGTTTCCACGCTTTTGAATGATCCAGACGCCGATGTGGACCTGGAAAACTTAATTCGCGAGAGTTTTCTGTCTGATTATTATTCCGTCAAAACGTGCTTTACCGAATTATTTGAAGATTATTTAAATTCGCCCTCAGGTCCCAGTCACAATAGTACAATGTGAAGTTCTTCGTCAAATCATAGAAATGTACTTTTACCGAAAATCGAGTTGATGAAATTCAATGATGATTATAAAAATGTTGCTCCTTTCTGCGGTCAATTTGATGCACACGTGCACAATAATGCTTCCTTGACTCCAATAGAAAAATTCCCTTACTTGTTCAATTCTGTTCAAGGTTCCTCTCTTTCGGCAGTGAAAACTTTACCATTAACATCTCAAAATTACGCAATCGCATACAAAAGTATTATTGAACGTTTTTCCAACATCCGCGTCGCTTGCAATCTCAGAGTTTTTGACAAGAAATAGAGAACGCTCATAAGATTACAATTTCTTCTGCTGAATCATATAGGAAATCAGAAGACACTATTACTGAAAATATCGCCGTTTTGAAAAATCTGAAACTTCCCACTGAACACTGGGATTTTTTTTCGTCATGATGCTTATGAAACGTATCGATAAAAATACTTTTACTCGCTTTGAAATGGAACACCTATCTATAGAAGTTCCCTCCATTAAAGTTCCTGGATTTGATCTTCCAAGGAAAATTTGGACTGTTCTCAATCGTATAAGAACAGGTCATGGCCGTTGTAATAGTATGCTTTTCAAGTGGAATTCAGTTGAAAGTCCTAGTTGCGAATGCGGAGAAGCAGAGGAGACTATAGAACACCTGATAAATAATTGTCCAATATTTAAATTTCAGGATGGTTTAAGGGCTATACATGAAGTAACAGAGTCGTTTTTGAATTGGGTTGTAAATTTCAAATCGATTTAATAGAGTTTCACTAGTTTGATTTTTCTATTACTTTTTTCTGCTTCGATTTTTTTTCTGTTTCAGATTCATTCAGTATTCCAAAGGCATCTGGGAGAGAGTTTATCGGTTGGAATAAATAAAGAGAAATCCTTCAATATTTCGAATAGTTTTTTTAAGTGTTATTTTTGTTGGAACGGCGAGACAGGGTTTTTTTGTACTGAGGTTTTTTCCCTGAGCTCTGGTATCATACGAAAAAATAGTATGGTACCCCGTTTTTGCACTAACCTCAGTAAGGGATTTTAATTTTGGTTTTATGTATTGTATTATGTTAGCTCTCAATTTCAAAAGAATATATATATATATATATATATACATATATATAATAGTGGGTGTTATTGGGGTAGTAGTCAGTTAGAAAGAAGTAGACTCTTTTTTCTTTTCACTCAAGCTTTCGAGACTTTATTGTCCCTTCATCAGGAGTCGCTAAAATTACAAGGTGTTATTATATTATTACAAGTATAGAGTAAAACAAAACTCACGAATTTGAGTTTAATAATAAAGATGTTAGAAAATACATGTAATCATTTTATGCAGTAAATAATGGAAAAACTCCCAGTCCAAACAACAAATTTGAGGGATGTCAACTCAGTGGGGAATGTCAACAAATCTCTATGGCTGAATTATGTCAGCCTGTCAAAGGCATAGAACTTAATAAAATTGGTCACATCACAAAGACATTTAACCTTCAGAAATCAACGAAATGTCATCTCCGAAGAAAACAAAACAACGATAAGACAAATGACATTACAATGACATATTAAAATTTTCCGAAATCTCAACAAACAAGAGAGAGAGAAAGGGAGCACTTTTACGCCGATATGGAACTAGCAACAAGACACCAAAACTTTCACATCACGATCAGGGTAGAAAAACACTGTATTAGAACCGTCACTCGGTGGTCAGGGAGAACCAATTATTCATCGATTGGTCTGTCATACCAACCTCTTCTTATATTGGCATCCATGTCAATGAGGAGAGAATAAATAGAGCTTAGCCCATCTACATCTCTGTTCGAGTTAATAGAATTGTCTGTCTGGCAGATCCGCACCATCTCCAAAAAGGTCCTCTTTCTGTAATTCGATTCTCTGTCCAAAATTCTCACTCCGTTCAGGTCAGGGAAATGGTTATGTTGGATGGAATGTTTGGACAATGCACAGGCATCACGTTCAGTTCTTATATTGCTTCTGTGCAAGGCCAATCTTTGTTTCAATTTGGTGGAAGTTTGACCAATATAAACCTGGTCACAGTTTGAACAAGGAATCTGATAGACCACATCACTCATCTCCTCCACCTCATCACGGTCTTTCATCTTAGTGAAGATTTTTCGCAAGGGTTTGACATTTCTGACAGCTGTTTTGCAGGTTTCAGTTGGTAACAACCTGGAGATCTCATGTACTAGGCCTTCTACATGAGGGAGAGTTATAAATGTCATCCTCGGTTCACCAGACTGGACTGGGAGTTTTTCCATTATTTACTGCATAAAATGATTACATGTATTTTCTAACATCTTTATTATCAAACTCAAATTCGTGAGTTTTGTTACTCTATACTTGTAATAATATAATAACACCTTGTAATTTTAGCGACTCCTGATGAAGGGACAATAAAGTCTCGAAAGCTTGAGTGAAAGGAAAAAAGAGTCTACTTCTTTCTAACTGACTACTACCCCAATAACACCCACTATTATTATCAATTAGTCGATAAACACCAATTCAGTTTACATATATATATATATAATATAATATATATAGATTTGTTCGACCGCCTACACAGACCCATCGGTATACTCGACCGACTTTCAACCCAATGACGTGTCCAGACCCGGCTCCGGGTCTGGTAACGTTTGACCTTAGAATCGTTTTGAGGGGGATGAAGGGATGCTAGGGGTGAATTTTCAGCCGGGTCTGAAAAATCGGTTATACACGTGATTATATACAAAAAGTTTCAGGGAGTGGCCAGTGCGAGGGCGCTTCGGTCGACATGAGTTCGATGTATATAATTTGTATAGTAGACCAACGCAATGAGTCCCTAAATATGGCAACGCTGCTTGTTGAGAGCGTTATAGTTGTATTTGATCTCTTTCTAATTCATACACCTTGAATTCACTATTCGAGGACTTATACGATCCCGGTATAGACAACCGCTGGCGCCGTCTGAAATTCATAGCGAATATTCCGAATAGACTCGTATATTGTCATTAGATTCTTTTGATATGAACATGAACTGAAGGTTCACCGGTAACCTCATATTATTGATTTGAAAAATACCTCTTGTATTTTATTGCCGAATTAAATTTTTTTAAAATTTTTTTCACATTTAGTACGATCAGGTAATAAGGGTCACTGCAGTGCGGTTAATGGGAATCAACTCCCATTATCATTTACGAACAGTACATCCGCTTATTGCCTGGATTCTTCATAACATTTAGATTTTTCTGAGAATTTTTTTGAATTTTTTTTTTTTGAAATCGATAACAGATATGATAAAACTAACAGTGATTAAAGACTTTTGTGGAAAAACCAAGCCGTTTTCTACATTTTTTCAAATTAACATTTTCTGGAGGTAAACAGGGGACAGTGTTCCAGAAAATATATCATTCTGTAGATTTGCAATCGAAATCCTTATGTCACATGGTGTGAACTATAAATTATACCATTTATGCCAAACTTAACTCGACTATATTGTGTAGTGTGAATACTATAATCTTCGAGGTCATGTTTCGTAGAACGAATACAGGACAGCACTCTTCGATGCGACGCCGTCAGTCTCGAATCAAATAATGGCTATCTCCGATAGTTTTGTATGTTCAAAAAACTCTTAAACACTTTTTCATTTCGGGTTAGTGGAAGTTTTTTTTTCTCTCATTTTGACGAGTTGTTTCTGTACCTTTTGTATATTAAGTGGATGCTTTGTTGTTAAATGAGAAGTTCAATCATCTCAGATCGCATGCTGAAAGCACTGATTACTTCATCTTCACTCTTTGAGATGTTAGCAGTGGCCCTACATCAGGGCCTCAATGCAAGTTTCTCCGAGTGATGGAAACGCCCAATATTTTTGGCGAAGTCAAGTGATTTTAAGATAAAAAAAAATGACAAACAAAAAATTCCTTGCCTTTAAGAAGGCTTACCTAACTATTTTCAATTTATCTATGTTTCAATAATTTAACGTGCCGTTATCTACGAAGTTTAAAAAAGCAGTTTTTAAAGAGGGAATATAGATTGTTTGATACCTAACTGTTTGATAAAAACTCCACATATCAGCTTCGTTTTCCTGTATTTTTCTCGAAAACCCAATTGAAGTCGATCTCAATTGTGTTTTCGAGAAAAATACAGATTATTATAGGATGGTCATAATCTTCTCTGATTCGTGATAAGACCTAAAGTGTTTCGATTATCCTGTTATTTCAAAACTATGGTTTCATGGAGATTGACTTCAAGAAGTGGAATAGCCAGTGGGTTGGCTACCCCTCTGGAATTTTCAATAAGTAGTATTAGCCATGTGATACATCATTTGAGAGCTACCCACTCCAAAAATATTTCCTGATTCTTGATCTTGCATGAATCGTTTCTCCAAAATGATAGTAAAATTTCTCGCTTTTTTAATATTTTGTTTTCTGAGATACTTAAACAAGGGAATATTTGATTGCGGGAAAGTAGAAAAGTCCTTAGGTGAGTAAATTGAAGGAAATTTAGTTGAACCATTAATTGAAATTCAGTTCAATTTTACAGAAGGCTGCAAATTATCAAAACCTGATGAGCTTTCAAATGATATATCCCACGCCAATCTTCCCTATTGAAAATTCAAAAATGACAGCCATCCCACTTAAGAGGATGACAATTTCACTTATGAAAAACAATTGCTGAAAAATCATAGTTTAAAAATGAATAAATAACCACAATTTCAAGAAAACATCAATGTCTCAACACGAATCAGAAAGTATTCTCATATGATATTACGAATATATTAATGTGTCATTAAACCAATTCTCGAAAAAAGTTCAATAATAGAAAGCTGGCGTGAAAAGCATTCATTTTAGGCATCACAACCTGTCTTCTTCTTCAAAGTTTGAGGGTGGCCGCTGCCTCATGCAAGGGGTGGATATATCTCTAATCAGTTGCGTCTACCCTCTCCAAACAAAAATTGATTTTCCTCGACGTTCTAACGACTGTGGCCAATTCGCTAGTAAGTGGCTCTGTTTTGTTTTTAAATAGCCAACCTGTATACGCAGAGTACTTCCGCATTTTATGGAGATTTCAATTTTTTGAATCGTTATAAGAAAGGATATTTCTGAGCTAAAAAATATGGAAGCAACTTTCAGATTGAATTTGCTTCAATCGGAATTCTTCAATTCCCTTGAACCAATAATAATAGTTTATTGTTTTTACTGAGCTATCGTGGTTTACTCAACCACTTTATCATAGTACGTATCTGGAAATTGATTTATATTCCTGAAGTTATAATACTGTCGTAAAAAAAAACTAAGACGTATGAATAGATATACAGGGTGTTTCATTGGAAAAGGGAAATACTTCACAGGTGCATAGGTGGCACCAAGACGGTTCTAGGGATACCCCATTTATTTGGTCTCACTGTCTTTGTAGCCGAGATACAGGGTGTTTTATGAATTTTGCCCGTTTCTTCCTGAGGCCGTACCAGACGAACCACCAGGTATATTTTCTTCATATTTGACAATATGTTCCTAATTGAGAGCCCAAACATATCATGCAATAACCGCCCCGAAAATCCAGGTCCGGGTTAACAAAAAATTATGAATCGTTTGAATCCTCGAAACAACACTCTGTACATCGGAATTTTGAAAATCTGTTTTAAAATTCGAAAATACCACTAAAAACTAAACTGAGACGTATACTTCAAATTTTCGAGCAGAAAGTTTTACTGCACAAATTTTCAAGGTAAATGTGAAGTTTTTAGAAACTTGGATACCCGAAAGTGGTTTGAAGTGACTTTAACAATGAATTATCAACAATATTGAATCCATAATTATTTCAACATTACTTTGTAATTCATTTCCACATTGGTTTTTCTTTTTATAGCCGTATACTTGAAAATCCAGGTCCGGGTTAACGAAAATTATGAATCGTTTGAATCCTCGAAACAACACCCTGTACATCGGAATTTTGAAAATCTGTTTTAAAATTCGAAAATACCACTAAAAACTGAACTGAGACGTACACTTCGCGCAGATAGTTTCAATGCACAAATTTTCAATGTAAAAGTGAAGTTTTTAAGAACTAAGATACCTGAAAGTGGTTTGAAGTGACTTTAACAATGAATTATCAACAATATTGAATCCATAATTATTTCAACATTACTTTGTAATTCAGTTCCACATTAGTTTTCATTTATTGAGAAGTGAGTTGCATTATTACGTATAATAATTATGGATTTCAATATTTTGATAATTCATTGTTAAAAGTCACTTCAAACCACTTTCAGGTATCCAAGTTCTTAAAAACTTCACTTTTACGTTGAAAATTTGTGCATTGAAACTATCTGCGCGAAAAATTTGAAGTGTACGTCTCAGTTCAGTTTTTAGTGGTATTTTCGAATTTTAAAACAGATTTTCAAAATTCCGATGTACAGGGTGGGCATATTTCGATGTTTTAGCACTACAACTTTTGAACCAGAAGAGATAGACAAATTCTGATACCCACTTCTCGATCTCTTTTTCTTAGAAACTAACAACAGTAGTATTCATTTTTGGCTACCTTCTTTTGTTTTCGAATTATAAGCGAAAATTGGAAAAGTGGCAATATCGAAAAAAACTCATATCTCCGCTTATACTGATGATAGAGCTCTGAAATTAAAACATTATACAGGCACTTTTTTACGTAGAATCCAGTGGCGTACTCGCCTTTTTTGCACCATTTCTAATTACGGAGCTATGACCTAAAGTTATGTTTTTTTAAATAGAAATACTAGATTTTTGTGGCATTTTCTTAAAGCTTAAATTTTTCTGATTTCAAAAATATATAACATTGTATGGTTTGTATCAATATGAGTATAGAAAATGGTCAAAAACCTATTTTCATTTGAGTCTCAATATTTTTTTTTATGGAGCTTCCTATAAAAAGAGCAGTCTCCTTCCGTCAATCTCATTATTTCTATGCTTTCAACTAATTCTCCAAAAAATTCGAACATGGATATATTTCATAAAAACTTATATCTTGAAATAGATTTGGAAATAACAAAAAGATCCACATGATCCTCCGTTTCAATCGATATACTTAGTTATAATGAGATGGATGCAAGAGAATATTTTTATTGCACTCCAGAATAAATACGCACAAGTGCTTAGTAGTCTATTTCAAATCGCATATGAAATAACGCATATATAGATTTGATTGAAGTTATCAATTCAATCAGAAAAGTAAAGGAAAAATATTTTTCAATACCTTATAGTGATTACAATAAAAGGTCAGTAAGTTATAACTAAGATGTCTTATTTTAGACATCTTAGTTATAACTTAAAATGAGGGATCAAGTTTCACAGCATTTCATTCGGAGAAATTGAGTAAAGAGCATAGAAATGAAAAGAATACTGGAAAGATATTGTGGTAATTATACGATGCTTAAATTTTCTGTGCTCATTAACAGTTGAAACCATAGAAAATATTGAGACTCAGATGAAAATAGGTTTTTGATCATTTTCTATACTCATATTGATACAAACCATACAATGTTATATATTTTTGAAATCAGAAAAAAATAAGCTTTCAGATAATGCCACAAAAATCTAGTATTTCCATTTAAAAAACATAACTTTGGGTCATAGCTCCGTAATTAGAAATGGTGTAAAAAAGGCGAGTACGCCACTGGATTCTACATAAAAAAGTGCCTGTATAATGTTTTAATTTCAGAGCTCTATCATCAATATTAGCGGAGATATGAATTTTTTTCGATATTGCCATTTCCAATTTTCGCTTATCCTCGAAAACAAAAGAAGGAAGCCAAAATGAATACTTCTCTCGTTAGTTTCTCAGAAAAGAGATCGAGAAGGGGGTATCAGATTTTGTTTATCTCCTCTGGTTTAAAAGTTGTAGTGCTAAAACATCGAAATATGCCCACCCTGTACAGGTTGTTGTTTCGAGTATTCAAACGATTCATAATTTTTCGTTATGTGAATGTTATGTGAAAATGAATTACAGAGTAATGTTGAAATAATTATGGATTCAATATTGTTGATAATTCATTGTTAAAGTCACTTCAAAACATTTTCGGGTATCCAAGTTCCTAAAAACTTAACTTTTACTTGAAAATTGTGCAGTAAAACTTTCAGCGCGAAAATTTGAAGTATACGTCCCAGTTTAATTTTTAGTGGTGTTTTCGCATGTTAAAACAGATTTTCAAAATTCCGATGTACAGGGTGTTGTTTCGAGTATTCAAACGATTCATAATTTTTTGTTAACCCGGACCTGGATTTTCGAGGCGGTTATTGCATGATATGTTTGGGCTCTCAATTAGGAACATATTTGCCAAATATGAAGAAAATATACCAGTGGTCGTCTGGTACGGTCAGGGCCTCAGAAGAAGAAACGGGCAAAATTCATAAAACACCCTGTATCTCGGCTACGAAGACAGTGAGACCCAATAAATGGGGTATCTCTAGAACCGTCTTGGTGCCACCTATGCACCTGTGAAGTATTTCCCTTTCCCAATGAAACACCCTGTATAATAATATAGGAAATTTCACATTACTTTCAAACCATGTTTTCAATATAATATTAATTTCTTCTATCATAGTTCTGAACCATATTTGTCATCCCCAAAAATTTTAATTCCTCAGGAAAAAACCTGGCGACGCACTTGATTGATTCACCCCTTATCTTTTTGCTTCAATTGTCTAACTAAAGCGTTCGTTTCAAGATCATTGAGAAATGTGTTTTCATTCGAACAATTACGTCTCCTCATGAATGAACATTCAGCTCATTGTGAAAACATGAAATTTCGATAAATAAAACTTTCTCAGTACCTACAAAAAAATATGCATCACAAAGAACCTTCTACGACCAGAGTGAATGGATTTTTAAAGTTGGGTTCTTTTTGAAAGTTTTAATACCATACAGTGAGAAAAATCCATCAATGCACCCTAATTGTCGATTACCGAAAATAAGAAAATTTTAAGACCTCGGAATCCAGGATCAGTCATTTTTCAGCGAATGAAAATGAGAAATTTCATCTTCACGGTCAGGCAGTTGTTCCCTTCCGAAGGATATTTAATCTTTTCGCCGACTCATCATTACATATACAAATTCTTTTATGGTACCTACTCTTTTGATCCCTTTTATACACTGAAATTGTAGCGACCGGTCCCGGCAACCTGGCAACACCGCTTGGATCGAAAAGGTTGGTCGTATATACCGATACTGTATAAGTGGGATTGGAAAGTTGGCGTAATGTTTCGGGACCGAAAAGTAATATTGATTATACGACTTTTTTAAATGAAAAAAATCCTTTCCCCTCTCAGTATGCCTAGTGAGTTATATTTGCAATAAGTCAATTTTTTGCATATATACAACTGAAAAACTGCCGGATTATGTGGGTCTTAGGTCGCCTTAGAAACGTATCGGGACTGGATACGTCTGTCAGATAAATATATATATATATATATATATATATATCTATGTACAGCGGGACTTACGGGGACCAATTCGGAGATGTAGGGGTATATATGGGGACCTTTGGTACTTTCTGGACCGGTCCCCATATTTTTATAGATGCTGCGGTAATTGTGGGGACCGGTCCCCATATGTTTTTATTGGTGAATGGGTACATATGGGGACCGTTTCATAATAGATATAACGGTACTTATTGGGACCAGTGTATATAAGATAAGGGATTCCACCTTCAAATTAAAAATATTTCTCTGAATTAAATTTAAATTATATTTGAAGTTATATTATAATGCATTAACGGTTTTTTTTGCAATTCGAGTCATTTTACCAATTATCTGCTCATATCGATATAAATCGAAACCATAACCTAACTTTATATATTTTTTTCTCGTGGAACAAATTCTATACGGATTTCATTTGTTTTCATCAATATCATATATGAGAGGGAAAATAAAGTTTTTTTTTTCAAAAAAATTTAAATTCATTAAGAAATCTGGAATATTTGAAGCTTGATTATTTCTTGGTGTTCACGGAATCGCGAAGAGAAGTACAGTTTTTCGAGACTTTTGTATCATATTCCCCAACACAGGGGCTCGAAGAATGGAATGAAGAAGGAAGATATTATGTAGGTGTTCATGAAAATCTAACAGAAACATTCGGAAATGGATGTTTATCATTAAGAATAATTTTATTCTGATGAGTGAGTTAAATAATAGTTTCGTTAATTTCAAATGGCCTTTGTTAGTTAGATAAATAATAATAATAATAAATAATTTAAATTCATTAAGAAATCTGGAATATTTGAAGCTTGATTATTTTTTGGTGTTCACGGAATCGCGAAGAGAAGTACAGTTTTTCGATACTTTTGTATCATATTCCCCAACACAGGGGCTCGAAGAATGGAATGAAGAAGGAAGATATTATGTAGGTGTTCATGTTCATGAAAATCTAACAGAAACATTCGAAAATGGATTATCATTAAGAATAATTTTATTCTGATAAGTGAGTTAAATAATAGTTTCGTTAATTTCAAATGGCCTTTGTTAGTAGATGTTATGTGTTTGAGGTCCTAAAAAATTCACAACACTACAATTGGCAGCTAGAGTGGAAACAGAAATCTCCAATTTCAAACTGGCTAACTGGCAAATGAAAGTGGCTGCCTAATTGAGCTGATCAGAATTGATGTGGATCAAGTCTCAATCAACCTAATAACCTAATAAATATGTTCTTTTCTGATCGAATCAATAATGAGCAATATCGCCTTAGTTACCATATGTCATAACACACTCATATATCCCAAGGGAAATATGAAACGTCAAGGGAAATATGAAACGTCAAGTCATATTTTACTCAAAATAGTATATTATGCAACCTTATACATCAGAAAAAAGTCATTTGGTGCTTTATCAAAAATTCTTGATCTGCTCCCGGGACAACACTGCTGATTTTTTGGGAACGGATCCTTAATTTTTGTTCTTAACAAATACTTCCACTTCTTCTAATAATTTGACATTCGTTTCTTCCTTCAAATGCAGCAAACATAGATAATTTTGGCCATTACGTGTTTAGTGAATATTCCTGCAACAGGAGATCGAATGAATTAATCATACATTGAAATGAACAAGAATCAGAGCAACATACCAAATCTTCAAAATATGCTAGCAAAATATTTTCGCTGACACCGTCCAACAAACTTTTTCTTTTCCACTCTCGAAAGCCTTCATACTCTTTACTATGAGCAGCTTTAGATTTGGCCGGAATCAAAAATTCAGGGGCTTTCGCCGCTTGAGTTTCGACGTAGTTCGACATTATTTCAATGATTTTATTCCTGACCATAGATTATAGAGTATAGAAAGATAGGAAACGGCCCTGCATTCGTAGTACTGAAAAACGACTACATTTTTTAGTTCACATTTGACCCAGAGATGGCACTAAAGATCAATTTTTATATAAAATCTGTAATTTCGATTAGAAATTATATAAAGAAAACTCTAGTAAGAATTGATGCGAAATTCGTATTCCCTTCAGGATGTTTCATTTTTATATTTTGAATCCATAATTTTCAATAAAATTCAGTATTTCATGTGTAATATTTTTATTATTATTATGTATTATTGTGAGATTTATACATGGATTGAATATGAATATACTTAGTGCGTCTGTGGAATTCCAGTTTCTGGTTCAGTTCAATTGCAGCTTCGTTGTCCACCATCACTGTTTGAATTGACGGAAAACTTTTCCTGAATAGTCACTTTAACCATTTCATTTTCCGTGCAGCTTCACTATCAGCCACTATTTCTGCCTCTATCGTGAAAATAGCAACAGATGTTTGACGTTGATCAAGCCAAGATATAGCTTTACCTGCATACATCCATAAAACACCAGTTGATCATCCAGTTTCACTATCTCGTTCGTAGTCTGCATTACTGAAGGGTACAAACCTTAGACAAAGGTCTAAGGTACAAACTAAACTTTTTTCACTTTTTCGAGACCTCGAGAGAAATGAAATAATATTTGTGCAAACGAATTGATTGGCACTTTTTTATATCAATGACATTTCCCATGTATATTGATTTCGAAACTTATCATAGAACCAGAATTTTAACCTTCTATAGTGACTTTAGTTCACATTTGACCCAGAGATGGCGCTTATACACTGTAGTCGTGTCGTTTCCGATCTTTATACTATATAATCTTTGTTTCTGACAAGACGTCAAAATAAAACCAGTCAACCATGATTCTCACAAACACAGCCCATAGCAACGTTAAAAATCCAATTGAATCAATAATTTACAATATAATATTAATTTTTCCATTTCAAGAACGATATTGTATCGATCAGAAAAAAACTATTGATTACAACACGGGAAATATGAATACATTTCCCACGGTTGCCTCATACATCCCTCGGGCTTCGCCCTCGGGATGTAACTAGGACAACCTAGGGAAATATAGTATTCATATTTCCCTAGTTGTAATAATAGCTATATATATTATATATGATTATTATTCATGTTTCATATTTCGTTAGCTCTTGATTCAAAGGAATATAAATATATTATTTATGTTTTCGATTTTGATGTTTTTAACACATTACAAATTAATTCAGCTGCTTCCATTTCAACTTTTTCAATAATTCTTTATAACCTGTCAGAGTGAATTATTTTTCTGTTCATCAGTTGTTGAAGAATAAATTTTTATTTTTTATCTCCATGTTTTTTATTGTGATATCAAAATACTTTAAAATTGGTCCTACTTTTGGTGTGAAAATAACCACACAAAATTTCAATACTCAATTCGGTGTAGAAATCTCATAATTATTATCGGTGTTAAATCGTGTAAAAAAGTTTTAATTCGAAATTAGTCAAAATCATTGAAAATTTTCATATTTAACAACCTAATTCATCAATATTATTTTATTTCTCGATTTTCAGCTTTGAATAAAGAACCACAAGAAAAATCAAAGAGCCTTAGCTCGAATTCAAATAGATGCGACAAGAAGTGAGTCCACTTAGCAGTGGCGTAGTACATTTAGGAAGAATGAAAACTTGATTGATTTTGAATTGATGCAGTTTTATAGCGATTCAGTGTTAACTGTAAAGAGTTAATCAATGTAGTAGAAATAATTATTGTGAAACCGTTCTTTGTGGAAGTTGTGAATTGAGGCTTCATGACTTTTGGAAACACAGCATTACTTATAAATATGAAATACTATATACCATTATGAAGAATGCGTCTTACATTTTTTTAATTTTTGTAAAATTTTAAAAATGCGAAAACGTTCCTGGGTAGAAAGAAACAAAGAAGATATTGGCTTTGTAGAACATAGAAAAACAAATGAATATACAGGGTGACTGGTGACGTAAGGGACAACGGCTAACTGGAGATAGAGGACCTCAAACTGAATGAGGATTGGGGGTTTAAATGTCCTATAAGGCTATTAGTTTCAGAGATACAGGGTGTTTTTTGCAGAAGTGCTAAAACTATAAACTCCCATATCTTCGTCAATATGGCAAATTTTTCGCTGATATTTGGCAAGCTTGTTAATATGCATATTCTCCATCAGTTCGACAAGAAAAAATTCCCAAAAATTGCAGGTCCGTATTCGAAAATTTCAATTTCCGTGTCAGGTTAGAAATATCACTCGGTATATAAGATAAAAAAATTTGAATTGGAAAATTGGAATCTTCAAGAAACACTGAGTAAAAATCTGTTTTCAGTTTGAATGGCACAAATTTTTTATCAGTTTTTATGATATGTTGAAAGTCGAATATTACAATTTATTCATATTGAATTCAAGAAACATACTATTCCTGATAGAAAAAACACTGAATTTGAGATGCTTAAATAATCCTGACGCATTTTGAATATTCCTTCACATCATGAACTCCTGTTTTATTAATTTTTATCAATATTAAAGAAAATAAAAAAAACAATAGATATACAAAGAGAGGAACAGTAGCACATATGATTCATACAAAAATCAAATAAACAAATGCTCGATATGCGAGAGCCATTCCCCTCACACACTTAATGACTCTTTTGAACAATTGAAGTACTTTTCATATCCACAAGATGAAAAATTATTCACTTGATAGAACAGAAACACTGGATTTCAGCTCGAGAAAAGTTGACTTTCTTCTCAGAACCCCTGAACAATAATCCATCTGGTACTTATGTTTTCAACAAAATCTATTCTTCAATGAAATAATGTATGAATTTTGAGGACTTATTTGCCTCTGATATGTACTTAGGTGTAGCAACTTCATCTCCTTTTGAGAAGCATCTGAATTTCTTTAATGCAAACAGAATATTAGGGAAACAAGTGATTTTCTAGAATAACAGGTTTCTTATTCATTATAAATAAAATACATCCTACTCCACAGAGTAGGCTTATTTCAAAAAATGACGTTTATATTCATACATTCATTGATTGTGAATTATTGGGAATTGTGTCGTTGTTTATCTACTGAAAAATGCCTTCAATATTCACGAATGAAGAATATGTAGATGATACTTATTTGGATTGCGCAAAATGAACGGATATAATTTGGTCTCAGAATAATCCTCATCTCAAAAGAGAAAGAAATCATTAGAGTTCAAGAGAGCCAATAAATGCGTTGAAGCAAATTGCTCTGATTTCGAGCATTTGCTTAGTTGTTTTCTCATGAGTTATTGCATTATTTAATAGAAGAATAAATTTTGTTAAAAGAATAAGTATCAGATGGATTATTGTTCAGGCGTTCTGAGAAGAAAGTCCAACTTTTCTCGAGCTGAAATCTAGTGTACTGTTCTATCAAGAGTAATTTCATCTTGTGGATATGAAACGTACTTCAATTGTTCAAAAGAGCCAATAAGAGTGTGAGGGGAATGGCTCTCGCATATCAGGCATTTGTTTATTTGATTTTTTTATGAACCATATAAGCTACTGTTAATATTTTGTGTTTGTATTGTTTTTTGAGTTTTTCTTATAATTGATAGAAATTTAATGAAAAAGTATTTCACGATGTGAAAGAATATTCAAAATGCGTCAGGATTATTTAAGCATCTCAAATTCAGTGTTTTTTCTTTCAGGAATAGTGTGTTTCTTGAATTCAATATGAAAAAATTGTAATATTCGACTTTCAACATATCATAAAAACTTTAAAAAATTTGTGCCATTAAAACTAAAAACTGATTTTTACTCAGTGTTTTTTGCAGATTCCAGTTTCCCAATTTAATTTTTTTTATTTCATATACGAGTGATATTTCTCACCTGACACGGAAATTGAAATTTTTGAATACGGACCTGCAATTTTTGGGAATTTTTTCTTGTCGAACTGATGGGAATATGCATATTAACAAGCTTGCCAAATATCAGCGAAAAATTTGCCATATTGACGAAGATATGGCAGTTTAAAGTTTTAGCACTTTTGCAAAAAACACCCTGTATCTCTGAAACTAATAGCCTTATGGGACATTTAAACCCCCAATCCTCATTCAGTTTGAGATCCTCTATCTCCAGTTAGCCGTTGTCCCTCACGTCACCAGTCACCCTGTATGTAGTTTAATTTTCCTCTGAAAACTATTTTTTCGGCTAAAATTCATAAAAAAATATTACGTCTATCTCTTCGATAGCAAAGAATCAAGAAAATAAATTATCATCCGAGAATATTGGATTTCCTATAAAGAAAAAATAAAATCGAGTGTTCTTCACAAAAATCTGAAAAATTGCTACAGATAAATAGCCAAACAGTTGGCTGAATTATTTTCATTCAATGTATAATCACAGTGGTCTTCTGTGGTATAATTGATCCCCTTAATATGAATAGAAAAAAATTGTCCCGTCCCGCACCCTTTCAAGACACATACCCTTGAAGGAAGGGTAAGCGATTTTGACCCCTAGTTAGCAACACATGTTTGTAATTCGCATGGTGATTGTGTAGGCATGCCGATGATTTCTACGATGTTCTTCTGGGCAGTAGCGTAGATTATTGTTGGGAACGTCGGATGCTGAGGGAATCAGCTGATACCTACTTTTTTATGATATGACAATCGGATGGAATACTAATTTATTGAAGCTAATGATTATTTGAAACAGTTTTTTTCCTGAGTTTACTGAATACCTACCTAGTTATGTTCAACCATTGAGATTAAAAATATATTTTTAAACTCAATGGTTCATCTACAGACATCGTGTAGTTACTCGAAGCGGAATTCTAATACTAGTAGTAAATTTATTTCATTGCAATAAGCAATTCTAATAAATTGCGGTTACAATCGTAAAACTATAATATATTTCCTTTTCACTTTTGTGAATGGTTGTCGATCTATGCATATTATACATTACTCAAACAATTCGTAAATGAGTTTGTAACAAATTTTGTTACCAAACTATTGAACAACGATCAGGAAGTTTATGGAAAATACTGCCATGAGTTTTCAATGAATAATTTGAAATTGAAGTGAATTTTGAAGTTTGGAATAAATAATTCGAAATTTGTCAAATCGTGGAAAATTTTCATATCCAACTAATTCATTAATATTATTTCATTTCTCGATTTTCAGCTTTGAATAAAGCACCACAAGAACGATCATAAGGCTCGAATTCGAATAGATGCGACAAGAAGTCCACTTAGCAGTGGCGTAGTGCATTTAAGTAGGATGAAAACTTGATTGATTTTGAATTGAAGCATTTTTGTAACGATTCGGTGTTAACAGTAATCAGTTAATCAATGTAGTAGAAATAATTATTTTGAAACTGTTTTTTGAGGAGGTCGTAAATTGAGGCTTCATGAATTTCGGAAACCCAGCATTATTATAAATCTGAAATAAAATATTCCATATGGAGAATGCGTGTACCGAAATAGTTCTGCTTGTCCTTCCGTGTATCTTTCTAACACAAGGAGTAAAGATTTTAAATTTTCAAAGTACGTGTAAGTCTTACATATTTCCGCTGCTAAGTACTTCAATGGGTCAAATTACACGAGTAGTTTGGGGGGTATATAATATTTTTCACGATATTTTTGAGAATTTACACATTTGACCAAAATTATGTACCAAAAAGCTGACGCGTAAAATTCTGCTAGATTTCATGAGGATCGTGTGATTAGAAAATAAAAAGCATGTTCTATCCGTACATTTCAATTCTGTTCATATTTTCCCCGAAGGTTTTAGCACAATACATTCGAACAAAGTGATATTTTGGCAGATTAGAGAAAAAAGAAGACATCGTCAAAAGTGCAATATTTGAGTAGAATCGTTTGATGAAGGGAATTGAATAAGTATATAGGTATTCCCGAAACATATTGCATAAAGCACTGTCGAGCATGCAATGAATGAACAATCGCGCGAAATGTTGCAAATACAAGTCAGCGTTTTTCTCGATCATTCCATTTTCTACTGTAATTTCGAACTTGCAAAACGAATCTACATGATATTTGGTATTCAGGAATGAAAGAACGGTAGGAACAAAAATTCGTATAAAATTATCCAAAATGATGTGATTAATTATAGAATATTGCAAAAAAAAGATGTTGGAAACGAAGCCTTGAAAGTTAAGGTGACATTATATAGTGACAAGTACTGAAGCTTCTGATAAACTTCAGGTGCCTTAACTTTCCGCACCGGCCCCATACTAGTAAAGGTGACAGTCTGTTCGTATTCGTTAGTTTGTTCCTCATTGAAGTCTTTATGGGAAACATCCAAGTATTAGGGTATTAGTGTATTGACATTTCACATCTAATTATAGGTCTCAATTTTAGGTTCTATGTGTTATCGAAAGAAAGGGTATAGCCGGGTTTCAATGGTAAATCTGCCCCCGCGGCCTTTTCGATTCATATTGAGGGGATCGATTAGGCATTGAATGAAAATAATTCAGCCAACTTTTCAGCTTTTTATCTCTAGCCATTTTTGAGATTTCTGTGAAAAACACTTTTTTCGATTTTTTTTTTTTTCTCTTGTGATATCCAAAATTTTCGAATGGTGATTTTTTCTGTCGATTCTTTGCTATTGAAGAAATAGACGTATAATTTTTTATGAATTTCAGCTGCAAAATCTATTTTTAGGGAAAAAAATAAGTTTTTGTCATTTGTTTCTCGGTGTTCTTAAAAAGTGTCCACCGCCATTTTTTGACATAAAATGTCTTCTTTGGCCCTTTATACCCTGGAATTTTTTTACATTTTTAAAATTGGTGGAACATTTTGAAAAAAATTAAAACTGTTTGAATTTTAGGATTCAACAGATATCCATAAAATTTTGGTACCGTTGTATTCATATTGGCTTCCTGAACAATATTAGTGAAAAAACAATTGGCGATCTATTCTAGTTTGGGAGATATGGGCCCCCAAAGTCCGAAAAATATTTCACCTGAAAGTCAGTTTTCTCACTACAGAAACTCTGGATTACCGCTTTATTAAGTTCCAAGCCTCTCTGAACATTTTACATGAAGATTTGATTCATTTTATTTCAGATATATCCATTAATTATTGCAAAAACATCGAAAAATTTCTAGGGAAAAGCCCGCCGTTTCTTATGGTAAGTTTGGCACTATAGCGAATTATTTCGCGCGAATATACACACGATGCATACCGGTAAATCCGCTATCATTTCCTAATGGCACTTGCTGAAAGACGCGGTGGAGCCAAACTTACCATAAGGAACGGCGGGCTTTCCCTAGAATTTTTTCGATGTTTTGGCAACAATTATTGGATATATCTGAAATAAAATGAATCAAATCTTCATGTTAAAATGTTCAGAGAGGCTTTAAACTTAATAAAGCGGTAATTCAGTGTTTCTGTAGTGAGAAAAGTGACTTTCAGGTGAAATATTTTTCGGATTTTTGGGGCCCATATCTCCCAAACTAAAACAGATCGCCAATTGTTTTTTTTACTAATATTGTTCAGGAAGCCAATATGAATACAACGGTTCCAAAATTTGATGGATATCTGTTGAATCCTAAAATTCAAACAGTTTTTTTTTTCAAAATGTTCCACCAATTTTAAAAATGTGAAAAAATTCCAGGGTATAAAGGGCCAAAGAAGACATTTTATGTCAAAAAATGGCGGGGGACACTTTTTAAGAACACCGAAAAACAAATGACAAAAACTTTATTTTTTTTCCTAAAAATAGATTTTGCAGCTGAAATTCAAAAAAAAATTATACGTCTATTCATTCAATAGCAAAGAATCGACAGAAAAAATCACCATTCGAAAATTTTGGATATCACAAGAGAGAAAAAAATAAAATCGAAAAAAGTGTTTTTCTCACAGAAATCTCAAAAATGCTAGAGATAAAAAGCTGAAAAGTTGGTCTAATTATTTTCATTCAATGCCTAATCGATCCCCTCAATATGAATCGAAAAGGCCGCGGGGGCAGATTACCATTGAAACAGGGCTATACCCTTTGTTCAATTGGGAGAAATAGTTATTTATTATTATGAAAGGGAAAAAAGTACTAGATTTCAGCTCGAGGTAATGTTGTCAAAAAACCGAGAGCTAAAATCTGATATTTTTCCCGTGTATAATCCACTATTTCTTTCTGCTACAGAAAAAAACGACCATTCAACAGTGAAAAAAATATTACTTGTCACGAAATTACTTTTTCCCCCCGGAAAAAAGTGAGTAATTTCGTAAAAAGTTATATTTTGTGACCTGTCAAGAGATATAAAATGTCAATTTTTTTCCCGTCACAAAAAAAAAGTTAAACTATATACTATTACATACATAATGTATCTAAATCTGATATCATTAGATGTGGATTTAGATGAATCAAAAAAAAATTAACAAATTCCTTTCGATAATTCGATGAACTTGTACCATTTCTCGATTAGTCATACAATAAGGGAAAGTTAGCCCAGTGCTTTCGTTTCTTTCTTTCCACAAATGGATAGAAAAATTTCGTGCTGAAATTGCAAAATTTAATAAAATTTAAAATCAACATTTCTGTTTTTCCTCAATGATCATAGACAAAAAATGTTGCTGGACGTGCACAATACTGTTGAAATCTGCACTGAAATCATGCAAATTTTCGAAAGGAGTAGAAATTGGAGAAAATTCAATCAAGCAATTTATTCTCGATACCTGAATATTTTGAAACATACAGGCAGTCACAAAAAATGAGACTGTACGTGTACAGGGTGGGTAAAATTGGTGATACAAAAACCACAACTTTTTAACCGATTTTCGATATTTACGATAACAGTTTTTGACACACCCTATGATAATATTTCTGAAATTCAAAAGAAGCATGACCTTTCCACATTCTTCTTATTTGTGTTATGAGAACGGTTGACGCTGAGGATGTGGAAGAATAAAAAATGAACATAATACTGACTACGAATATTGACTTCTTTCCGTTTTCTTTCAATATTTAGAAAACTATTTGAATGAATACAATGATTTCAACAGGAATGTATGCAGCATTAATAACTCAATCAAACAAAAAAGGAAAAATTGAAAAAAAAAAATTTGAACAAATTCTTTTTCGCTCCTTGTATAACCGGGAGTGTTCAGGCAAAAATTTCTTAGCTCAGTAGAGATTTTCGAACAATATCATAATCCCAATTTTCAGATTTAAATTATGTCCAGTTACCAGAATCGTCTTATAGACACTCGTACTTGGGATTCCGTGTATATTTTTGAAACGGAAAAATAGGACTATTCTTTTTAAGTCATTTCAAAGTAATAAGAAAAAACACAAGAAAAACATAACTTCATGTTATTGCGCAACAAGAAAACCTCTCAGAAATAAATCAGAGTACGCCACTCGATTGATATCAAAAGAGTGTCTGTATAATGTTTTTTATTTCAACTTCCTAGCACAAACAGATATGGAGATAATGACGAAAGCTGAAATCGGCCAAATTTCAAAACTGGCCCATAACAATTTTCCAAAAATTCCTTGGCTGCTCCATTTAGAACCGTATGAAATGAAAAAGACCGAAATCACAACACAACCCAGAGACAATTTAGCAAAGAAAGGAATTTCAATGACAGTTCAAGAAAATTCACAAAATTCAATTTGTTTTATATCTACATATTCTACATAGGTACTTCGAATGTGTTTATTATTATTCTGAAATATATCAAGAAATATTTGGACTGTACTGCACTGGATTGAATACCCCTCTTAAAAATAAGGGCCCAAAAACTACTCTGCATGCAATAAATTAGGAAGCTTTGACATTTACGATCGTCATCAAAGAATAACCGCGGCCGGCGCTGCTGGTTCGCACATTCAGACCTACTACCTAGATTGATATGATGATATGCAGGGTGTCCCAAGTTCGAATTCTTATCAGACGTTTCTGGAGAACTAGACATATTTGAAAGATGGAAAGTCGGATTATGAAATAGTTCGAAATTGTCTACCGAGCTTGAATATATTTGGAGCCTGAGCCGCGCCCTGTTATACAAGGAGTGAAAATAATTTATTTTTTTCATTTTTTCGTTTCCTATATGATTGAGTATCCAATGCTGAATACATCTCTGTTGAAAGCATTGTTTGATACATTCGAATAGTTTTCAAAATATCGAAAAAAGGTTGAATTCAAATACTTACCTATTCGTCATCAGTATTATGTTCATTTCCCTCTTTCTCAGAATCCTAAGCGTAAACAGTTCAAAGTAGAAGAATGTGGAATTATGATTCTTTTGAACTGTATATTTTTGAAACGAGAAAAAGTCATTTCAAACTATTCCGCCCATAAGAAAAAACACAAATTTATGTTATGGCTCAGCAAGAAAACTTCTTGAAAAAATGGAGTTCGCCACTGGATTTGTTTCAAAAAAGTATCTGTATAATGTATATATTTCAACGAGACAAACTGAAATGGAGATAGTTGAAACCAGACAAATTTCAAAATTGACCTATAACTCTAAATGAAAAGAAGATAGTGAAATGCAGTTGATGGCGTAAACAGTTTTTTCGAAAAAAGAAGACCGTAATGTGCCATTTATTTTCCTCTATCTCTTTGGCTTAAAAGTTGTAGGTCATCACCAATTTTGCCCACTCTGTACAGGGTGGGCATATTCCGAAGTTTTAGCACTACAACTTTCAAACCAGGGGAGATAGACGAAATCTGATACCCACTTTTCGATCTCTTTTTTGGAGGAACTAACAAGAGTAGTATTCATTTTTGACTACCTGCTTTTGTTTTCGAGTTATAAAATTGGAAAAAGTGTCGATATCGAAAAAAAATTCATATCTCCGCTAATACTGATTATAGAGCTCTGAATTAAAACATTATACAGGCACTTTTTTACGTAGAATCCAGTGGCGTGCTCGTCTTTTTTGCACCATTTTTAATTACGAAGCTATGACCCAAACATATTTTTTTTTAAAAGGAACACTGAGAGCTTAATTTTTTATGATTTCAAAAATATGTAACATTGTATGGTTCCTATCAATACTAGTAATGAAATTGGTCATAAACCTATTTTCATTTGAATTTCAATATTTTCTATGGTTTCAACTGTTGACGAGCACAGAAAAATGGAGCTTCCTATAACAAGAGCAATCTCCTTCTGTTCAATCTCATTATTTCTATGGTTTCAACTAATTTCTACAAAATTCGAACATAGATATATTAAATAAACTTTTATATCTTGAAATGATTACGAAATAACGAAAAGATCCACATGATCCTTCATTTCAATCGATATATGTACTTAGTTATAATTAGATGGATGCAGAAGAAATTTTTTTTGCTCTTTGGAATGTATAAGCACAAGTGCCAGTCTATTTCAAATCGCATATGAAATCACGCATATAGATATGATCAAAGTTATCAATTTAATTAGAAAAGAAACGAAGGAAAAATATGTTTCAATGCTTAATAGTGATCACAATAATAGGTCAGTAGGTAATAACTTAGAATGACGATCAAGTTTCACAGCAATCCATTATTCTTCGATCTTGGAAAAATTGAGTAAAGAGCATAGAAATGAAAAAACTATTGGAAAGAGATTGTGGTAATTAAAGGAAGCTCCATTTTTCGGTGCTCGTCAACAGTTCGAACCATAGAAAATATTGAGACTCACATAAAAATAGACTTTTGTCCATTTTCAATATACCCATATCGACACAAATCATACAATGTTATATATTTTTGAAATCAGAAAAAATTAAGCTCTCAGGAAATTGCACGAAAATCTAGTGTTCCTATTTAAAGAAAAAAACTTTGGGTCATAGCTTCGTAATTAAAAATGATGCAAAAAAGGGATGAGCAAGCCACTGGATTCTACGTAAAAAGTGCCTGTATAATGTTTTAATTTCAGAGCTCTATTTTCACTATTAGCGGAGATATGATTTTTTTTTCGATATCGCTACTTTACCAATTTTCGCTTATAACTCGAAAACAAAAGAAGATAGCCAAAAATGAATACTACTCTTGTTAGTTTCTCCAAAAAAGAGATCGAGAAGTGGGTATCAGATTTTGTCTATCTCCCCTGGTTTAAAAGGTTTAGTGCTAAAACATCGAAAAAAATACCCACCCTGTACAGTGTCTGTTTATGTGAAGAACTTGAAGTTGAGAAACAAATTCATCTAAACGCAAGATTTATAAATTGAATTATTATTTTTTTATTTTATTATTATTTTTATATATGTATAGGAATTCAACGTCTGAGAATAATAATGGAAAATGATTTGATGTCATACAGACGGATCCCGCTGATGTCAGCCGATATGCGACGACGCTCATGGAGGAAAGGTTGAAAAGAATCGTGATGATCACTGATAGCATTGGGATTAAAAATGTATTATTATTATTTTTAAACTCAATGCTGATAGGGAATGTGTTCCCTCTACCCTTTATACCCAAAATACAATAACATTGAATTCTGGGAAAGACTTCCTTCAATTGACAACTTGGTAAATCAGTGGCAGGGCAGTGGACCGGCAATAAGGATATCGTGGGTTCGAGTCCCGCCCGAAGAAGCCTTCTTTTTTATAATTCAATTATCCTTCTGCATGCCATCAAATCATTTTCAAATATAATTATTATTTTTTCGGTCCATTTCACGTGAAAAATAAAAGCGGTTATACATTAAATGGAAACTTCTACCAGGAAATGCCCGAAAAACGGGAAAATAGCAATTTCGAATTCTGGAAACCATGGCATGGCACATAAATAAACTAGCAAAAGGCATGTCTGCGATAATTTTTCGGCATTTCCCACGTATGTAGAAATTCATCATAGTATTAACTTTCATTTGTATTGTTTTCATAGATGATAAAAATTTTTACAGTAGTATAACTTGAGTGCCATTTGATGATCGAAAAATTTTTTTCCAGTTTCCGGTTTTCCGGATTAAACTATTTCATTTACTATGATTGAAATTACTCACCGAAAAAAAATTCATATCGAAAAAAGGAAGGAACTCGATAACTTGAGTAAAATATTGATCCAAAAAAGTACCTAATCGTCGTTAATAACAAATAAACAGTTAATTTGACATCTTCCATAATTTTAATCATTAAGGTGTAAGGTCCTAATAATTATATTTTAAAATCGTCACCTTTATGCTGTCCCCATTTTTACCACTGATGTTTTTCTGGCTGGTCCTAATAAGTATCCTCGTAGCAATGTATATTTCAAAATCGGCCCCATTTATGCGGTCCCCATATTTACCGCTGTGTCTATTTTTTGCTGGTCCCGATATGTACCGGAGTATAAAAGAATGAAAAAAACGATATAATTTCGTTTTTGCAATATACATAAGCAAATGAGCGATAATGTATACTTCCAAATGCAAATGTATATCAATATATGCGGTCCGTACGATATATACGATCGGTCCCCATATGTCCCGCTGCATGTAGATATATATTATATATATATATCTAATTGTTTTTTACAGTCTTGTTTTAATTTATATATGTATTGTTTGTTAAGGAAGATTAGACTGGGTTATTTAGAGTGAAAGTGTTTTCCTCTTTTTGTTTTTTGACCTAGCTTTCGAATAATATTTTATTCTTCCTCAGGGTCTACTACAAAATAACAACAAATTATATTTTTACACATTGAAGTTCACATTAAAATATTTTAAACTTACACAATCGAGGTTATTTACTCTTTTTCATTGGTGTTTTTTAGCTGTATATAATATTTTTCCTTGAGTGTAATTAGCTGTTTCTTTCATACTTAATTTAACATCAAAAATTTTTACAAATGTCTTAAATAAATAAAAATCTTACGTCTACGTCACATTCACAGAACATATAACCTTCATATTTCTTATCCGGATAAGAAATATGAAGGTTATAAACTTTCAGTGCAATAATCGATTTCATTGGTAGGCATTGTTTAGTGTTGGAGACACTTAGATCTACTTTATCGCAAATACTTTATAATAAACAAGATTCAGTACGCAAATGAACTAATTCCACACGTTCCGCTCCTTCTCGCCCTGTTTGTTAACAAATTGTGATAACTTCGGGTAAACCATACGAGATTTGAATATTACTGATTTATTCATTCAATAACAATACACATGTGTTAACATAAAATAATGCGTCTCTTATCATAAGTATATACAGGTCGGACAATATAACACCCCTTTTCTTATTCTATAGTTATCTGACAAGAAAAAAATCCAAATACAATTACAAAACTACAATTTTAGATATACAGTTTTATCATTATAACCTTTACCTACAAATAACAAAAAAATTTCATTTTTCAATTATTGCTTCAATTCTTTTCGAGATCTTAAATTATAACGGGGAACTTCCAGATCTGTACTTTTACTATCTGGTAAATTCTCATATTTCTGAATATTTTCATCAGACTGTTTGGTGGAAGTATTGTCTGCAATAGCCTCGTCCTCGAATTCCCTGTTTAATGGACCCACTTCGCCAGAAGGGCAAGTTGGATAAGAATTCAGTGACGATCTACGATACAGTTGGTCAGAATGTCGTTTGACAGAATTTCCATCTGGAGATCTAACTTCATACATGACATTTCCTTGTTTATGAATAATTTGACCCTCACGCCAAATAGGCTTATTAGGTACTGTATAATCTCTGAAATTAACTTCATCTCCTAACTCTATACTTCTGCCACCGTATTTTTCAACTTGTGACAGTTTTTTGTCCTCATCTTTTTCATTTCTGTTCGGCAATAACAAATCAAGTCTACTTTTGAGTTTGCGACCAAACATTAATTGAGAAGGACTAGAACCAGTTGTACAATGTTCTGTGTTACGGTAATCAAATAGAAATCGAGAAATAAATATATTTATATCTGAACTTTCAGAATATGCCTTTATCAGGGCTCTTTTGAAAGTTATTACAGCGTTTTCGGCCGCTCCATTACTTGACGGATGGTAAGGTGGAGAAAAACAATGTCTTATTCCATTATTTCTCGTGAAAATCTTGAATTCGTTTGAATCAAAAGGTGGACCGTTATCGGATACTATCATATCCGGTAACCCGAATCGAGAAAAAACGTCTCGAAGTATATTTATAGTTTTATACGCTGTTGTCGAAGTCATCGAAAACTTCGAGCCACTTAGTGTATGAGTCTGTGAGTAGAAAGTATTTTTTATTTTTTATTGGACCTAAAAAATCGATTTGTACACGAGACCATGGTTTCTTAGTATTTTGCCAGGGAAACAAAATTGACCTATTTGGAGTTTCTCTGAATGTACTGCATATTTTTCAAGCTGCGCATAGTTTACAAATGTCCTCATCGATATAAGGCCAATAAACATACGATCTAGCCAAAGATTTGCATTTATTCACCCCCAAATGCGTAGTGTGAATTTCATCAAGTATCGCCTCACGTAAACTTTCCGGAATAATAACGCGATAACCCCAAAATACATCCATTTTCAATATGTAATTGATCTCTTTTTCGCCAGAAAGGTAATAATTTGGTATCATCAACCATATTTGGCCATCCATGTAAACAAAAACCGAACACTCTATTCAAAATTGAATCCAATTTAGTTTTTTTGGCAATTTCTTTAGAATCAATTGGCAAATTTTCTTGTATATAGTACAAATAACCAATTTTCTTTTCGGTATCTTTTTCTACTGTTAATTTCACCGGCAGTCGCGAAAGAGCATCAGCACTTGAGTTTTCTTTCGAATTTATGAATTTAATTTTATAATTATATGCTGACAATATAACACTCCATCTCTGCAGTCTACTAGCTGCGAAAATTGGAATACCCTTTTTATCCCCAAAAATAGAAATAACAGGCTTATGATCGGTGAGTATAGTGAATTGACGACCATAAAGATATTGGTGAAATTTTTTTATTCCAAAAATTATAGAAAGTGCCTCTTTGTCAATTTGACTATATTTACTCTCAGATGGAGATAAGGTTCTTGATGCAAAAGTTATCGGTTTAGTTTCACCACTTGGTAAAGTATGAGAAAGCACTGCCCCTATACCATATGAACTGGCATCTGTGGCAAGTACTAAAGGTTGTTCAGAATTATAATGGATTAGTACGCGAGATGAAACTAATTCTTCTTTAATATTATCAAAAGATAACTGTTGACTTCTTCCCCATATAAACTGTTTATCCTTTTTCAATAATTTATATAAAGGATTCAGTTTATGAGCAATATTAGGAATGAACCTGGCATAATAATTTACTAAGCCTAAAAACGATTTTAACTCCGTTTTATTCTTTGTACTTCTAACCTCGCGAATGGCTTCAATTTTCTTTGGAGAAGTATGGATTCCTTCATTGTCGATAATATACCCCAAATATTCAATTTTCTCTTGAAAGAAACTTTTTCCAATTCAACTTTCAATCCGAATTCATTTAGTTTTGAAAAAACTAACAGAAGTAATTTTATATGTTCTTCCTCGGTCTGAGAAACTATCAAAAAATCATCCAAAAATATGTAAACACCTTCAATACCTCTAAAAAGATTTTCAACACGTTTCTGAAAAATTCCTGGACTTGATGAAATACCATAAGCTAAACACGTGAATTGAATAACCCCCTGTGAGTATTAATACCAATTCTTTCGACTCATCGTCTAATTCAAATTGAGCATAAGCTTGAGCGAAATCCAACTTACTAAAATATTTATGGTGTTTTAGAGAAGCTAACAAGTCCTCAATTTTTGGTATAGGATATTTTTCTACTTGAAGATTCGGATTCAGCGTGACTTTAAAATTGCCACTTATTGGTATATCAGCGTTTTTCTTCAAAACTGGCACTATCGGAGTAGCCCATTCGCTGAACTGTACCCTCCGTAAAATACCTTGTTCGACTAAGGAATTCAACTCATCTTCGACTTTGGTTTTGAGTGCGAACGGCAAAGTCCTGGGTTTGCAATAAACCGGCTTCACATTAGGCTTTAAATATAGCTTAACTTTACCCCCATTAAAAAGCCCTAACTGTTTGTCGAATACTTTAGGAAATTTGTTTGTTAAAAATTTGGCAGTATCATTCATTTTGAAAATTCCATCAATTTTATTTATATTCAAAATTTTCACGATGGGTATACTTAAATATTTCAACCAATCACGTCCAAGTAATGGAGGACCACCCCCAGGAATGACAAATAATTTTAAATTTGATTTACTGTGTCCATGGATTTCCACATTCACATTCAAATACCCCAGAGAATTTATTTCTGTTCCGATGTATGATTTGAATTTTAAAGAAGTGCCTGACAATTTATACATGTGAAATTTAGATACATAATCTGTCTCAGAAATTGTAGAAATAGCTGATCCGGTATCAATTTCCATCTGGATCAATTTAGAATTAAACAATGCATTTAATTTGGAAGGATTACTAAATTTATCATTGATATTAAATAAACATTCAAATAAATCATCCTCAATTATATCTTGAGAAACATCAACAAACCTGTTGAATTTAACAGATGATTTCGACGTCTTCCATTTACACACTGAACTCACGTGACCTGATTTACCGCACTTATGACACTGCGCATTTTTAAAATAGCACTTTTCGGACAGGTGGTTCGCTTTTCCACAATGGCTGCAACTGCGTGATTTTTGTCGTGACTCCCGTTGTGAAGAAGAAAATGGCGGCCTCTGATGATGATGACTGGGTCCCTGGTTTGATTTCTTTTCGATCGTATTCATAGCATTTCCCTCCATCAATCCAAAATTTCTCTCTGCAGTTTCCATGCTAACGGCTATATTCATGGCTGATTTATATGTGAGACTAGTTTCAGTGAAAAGTCGTTGACGAATAATTTCCCTTCCTAGACCGAAAACTAACTGATCTCTTAGGTTAGTTTCCAGAGAATTTCCGAAATTTGTATCTTTCTGCAATTTCAGATGGTTTAGGTTCCAAATGTTCTTGCATGATTTTCACTAAATCTTCGAAAGTCTTATTTTCTGGCGACTCTGGAGCGCAAAGATCGGTCAGTAATTCGAATGCTTCATCTCCCATGACTGTGATGAGAATTGCTGTTTTAAGTTCCGCTTCCGTTTTATTCGCCTTGAAATACTGTTTGATACGAGTAATGTACGTATTCCAGTTTTCTCGGAAACTTTGAATTCTTCGATTTTTCCGAAAGACATGATTTAAAATTTATAATTATAATTTAATTTCACGAATTTAACTTAGTTTTTTTATTTTTATCCTCGTCGCCACTGTGATAACTTCGGGTAAACCATACGAGATTTGAATTATTACTGATTTATTCATTCAATTACAATACACATGTGTTAACATAAAATAATGCGTCTCTTATCATAAGTATATACAGGTCGGACAATATAACACAAATCACCTGCTGCCAAGCAAATTATTCTTTGTACACTTGCTCTGCTTTTGCTGAAAACTCTGTTTCTGAGCGCTATGAATTCTGCAGAAGTAGAAAACTATGTTTTAATAATTGTTTGAGTTCCGCTTCTCCATGATGACAATAAACTAAGCTCCGCTAATACCTCGAATATTTCACCGCCTTCAAAATCAATTTTATTGACTGATCCCGAATCAAGTCGATTTCGTAATAATTCGAATGAGAAAGACTCTAATCCAACATTTGTTACCGGTGTGAAAAGAGTGGCCAAAGATAGCGGCCAAAATACACGGAAACACCCGAACACGGAACCAGTGGCGTCCGCATCGATATAGTTTATGCATATGAATTCGACAAGATATTGGAGAAATAGGCGAATGATTAGTGAAATGAAGCCTTTCTTCATCTTCTTCTCTGTGCGGTGCCTTTCCGGCCGAACTGAGGCCTAGTGGCCCATTGTTCACCCGCATCGTTCTATAGAGACTCAGCTCCTCAGACACGAAGACAGAAATGTCGCGAGCCTGCCAGGAGTGATCCCTCTCACCATAGGGATAGAAGGTGTTGGATTTCCTAGGTGTGTTGACCTTAACTCATTAAGGTTCCCACAGTTGAACAAAATATGCTCAACCGTTTAATCAGTACTCCAACACCACCGGCATAGGGAGCAGCTCGTCAATCCCATTCTCTTCAAATGCTTGTTAAACAGGTGACCAGTCAATGCACCAGTCACCAGACCGAGTTGTTTCCTCTCCAGCAACAGAAGCCTATTGACCTCAGATCGCGAGGACGGTCTCTCAATGAGAATCCTCGACCACCTCAGGCCCACCCCTGCGCTCCATTCCGAGGAAAATTCCCTGTTCAGCCAGTTCCTGAAGAAACTTCTGACAGATGTGCGACAGATTGGCAGCGCAGGCTCCGGACCAACAAATGCTAATCGGGCTCCCCGCCTAGCCAGTTCATCTGTCTTAACGTTACCAGGTATATCCGCGTGAGCCGAACACCAGAGCCTTTCTTCATGAGATATATTCGTTTTAATGAAAATAAAGAGGACTTTTCGAATCAGGTTTGACTTGCGATGGGGTTCAGGGGAGGAAATTAGGAAATTTCAACCCTAAGTGTTCACGCTCGTTTTTTCAAGGGAAAGCGTAATCCTTGCATCACCAAATTTGGCATAAATATTCTTTGGGGCATTATTCAGAGATATCGAAAAAAAAATTGACTTGCGATGGGGTTCAGGGGTGGAAATTTCAACATTTAGCGTTCACGCCCGTTTTTCTAAGGGAAAGCGTGATCCTTGCATCATCAAATTTGGCAGAAATATTTTTTAGGGTATTATTTAGAGATATCGAGAAAAAAATTGACTTGCGATGGGATTCAAAGGTGGAAATTTCAACCCTTAGCGTTCACGCCTGTTTTTCCAAGGGAAAGCGTGATCCTTGCATCACCAGAGTTAGCAGAAATATTCTTCAGGATGTTATCATTTGATTTCGAGAAAAAAATTTCACTTGCGATGGGGTTCAGGGGTGGAAATTTTAACCCCAAGCGTTCACGACCGTTTTTTCAAAGGAAAGCGTGATGCTTGAATCACCAAATTTGGCCGAAATATTCTTTAGGGCATTATCATTTGATGTCAAGAAAAATATTGGACTCGCGATGGTGTTCAGGGGTGGAAATTTCAACCCTCAGCGTTCACGTCCGTTTTTCCAAGAGAAAGCGTGATCCTTGTATCACCAAATTTTGCAAAAATATTTTTACGGCATTATTTAGAGATATCGATAAAAAATTGACTTGCGACGGGGTTCAGGGGTGGAAATTTCAACCCTTAGCGTGCACTTCCCTTTTTCCAAGAGAAATCGTGAAACTTGCATCATCAAATTTGGCAGAAATATTCTTCAGGACATTACCATTTGATATCGAGAAAGAAATTGGACTTGCGGTGGGGTTCAGGGGTGGAAATTGCAACCCTTAGCGTTCACGCCCGTTTTTCAAAAGGAAAACTGGATCCTTGCATCATCAAATTTGGCAAAAATATTCTTCGGGACATTATCATTTGATATCGAAAAAAAAAATTCGACTTGCGATGGGGTTCAGGGGTGAAAATTTCAACCCTTAGCGTTCACGTCCGTTTTCCCAAGGGAAAGCGTGATCCTTGCATCACCAAATTTGGCTGAAATATTCTTCAGAACATTATCAGTTGATATCGAGAAAAAAATTTCATTATTTCTTTTTGTTACCCACTAGACTACAAAAATTCAATTTGTCTTTTGAGGAAAGGAAATGGCGAACTGTAAAAATATTGAATTTCTGCCTAAAATTCACACTTATGCCTGTCGGCTGCTCAGTTTGATACGTGAGGGTGTGAGCACAAATATTTGAATTAAACTTGACAAAAGAGAATAAGAAAGTTGGGCGCCAGGTTTACCGAAGTAAACCAAAATGTATAAAATACAAGTTAAAGGAGTTATAATATGTCTTGCTTAGCGGTAAAAAAATAATATTAAAATTTAACAGATTTATTAAAACAAAATACAAGTTTTGGATTTTGCTGAAGGCGTTGGAAATAAGAACATTTAAAGAAAAATGACAAATTCCTGTGATCTCTATGAATTTGAATTTATAGTAATCAGGGCTCCAGACAGAATTTGGATGAAAAATATCGAAATATAAATTTTGACAACCTCACGTGCAACTCGTGGGTGATTCCTTGGAAGTAGACCTCTGACCTCCAGGCAAATTTGGAAAATAACGTTGACTTCAACAAAAGGTAGACTTTGGATCAGATGCTTATTTCTCAAAGATATTTCAGATGTAGGTAGTTCCAGATAAACTTCTGTGTCTGTGTATTCTGAAGAATATTGATGGTGGTGTAGTATTCAGTTCACTTCAGGCACAGGAAAGCAGTTGGAATAGCCTCAGTTATAATTTCCAGTTCCAGAACCTTCTTCTGAAGTGTATCGATGCTTGCGCATGCGAAGAGAAAAACAGGAATTAATTTAGAACAAAGAAAATTTAGAAAATATGTTCTGATGAAAATTAAGAAAGCAGATAAAATATATTTGTTTGAGAATTTGAAAGAAAAATTGTCAATTGTAATTCTTAAAATTAATTAAAGATTAAAGAAACTTTCCGGAAAGAAAGGAGAAATATATGATAATATTAACAATTCAATTATTTAATTTAGGCATAAATGATCCGAAAAAATTATTCTAAGAGAATATTCAGACAGTGAAATGATATTAGATTGAATATGAATAATAATAAAACAGCATGAAAGAACACAAACTTCCTGGTAGCGTGTTAGCGAGTATCAAAAAAAAATTTTTCAGAACACACTGATGGTGTGCCGAGAAATAAAAAATGAGAGGTAAACACTAATATAGAAATATTAGAATTAGATATATAAAATGCAATAAATGAAGATAAAGATATGTAGGTATTAAGATATTGAAATAGTTATATACTCAGCCAATATTCCACCAGAAAATCTACACCTTCCACCTGTTTCCAAAATAAGCAAGCAATTTTACAATATATCTCTCTAAGCGAAAATCTAAGAATAAGGCTACGTTCAGATAATGAGCGCTCATCATCTGAACGTAGCCTAATGAATTCGTACAAACGAACATCTCCCATCCCGGAAAAACATCGCGAATTCCAAACCGGTTCTTTCGATGCGTACCAGAACTGGTATCAGTGGCGTTTCACCAATTCGGGCTGAGGAAAGCAATATGGGGAGGACGACTTAATCGTTACACGGTTTAGTGAATGATATCGATTTCTACCAAAATATTACCGATCGCTGGGACATCGACATAAAAAGTAAAAAAATAAGACAAGAAATTACCGTAAATTGGGGATACTTTGTGACTAGTGAGTAACTTTGTGACAATACGCAAATCGAAGCAAACTGCTCAATATTTTCCAAGTTTCGCGCGCGTGGAGAATTTTTTCTGTCGCCGGGCGACAGCACATATCTCAGCCCAATCAAATATATCTTCATAAGTGTGGTAGGCCTCTCTAGTAACTTGTAGACTGCCATGAGAAGAGCATACCGATTCTGTCGATTTTTTCAAAAGCCGGAAACTTTCGTCTGCACAGCCAAATCTGAAATATTGTCAGTTAAAATCGTACAAAGGTTTATTTGCTCCTGTAGTTATCATATTATATTCGAAATTATAGTCAAGATTCATTGATTTTAATATCTTTTTTTCGAAGAAAACAAAAAAAAGTTCGCAGCATGGTGTAACATTGTGACATGTCACAACGTTTTCCAAATAATTACATATGATTTTTTTAAATTTTTTGCATGTAGACTGCGACCAAAATCTTGCCAGAAGGCCTCAAACATATAAGAGACGCTTGGGAGCAAGAGCTTACAGAAATCCCATGTTGCTGAAAAAGCTGATACAAGATATTTAAGAAAAGGCTGCAGAAAATTTAAAAGCAGTAGTATAAGGTTTTTAAGAGCAATGAATAATAAAGAATTCCATTTTGCCACAAGTTGAGGATTTTTACGTGATTGACTACAGGCAACTTGAAACAATTACACAATGGAACAGAAAACTTAACACCGGAAACACCAGAAATTGTAACAGATGAAACACTACAAATAGAGGAGCAGGAAGTCGAACAAGCACTCAAAAAATTAAAAAATCGGAAGTCAGCTGGTAAAGACGGAATACAAAATGAACTATTGAAGTATGGAGGAACAAAACTAACTAGTGAATTAACAAAGTTTATAAATAAGATAATACAAGAATCGCGGATACCGGAAGAATGGCGAACAAGCATAATGATACTATTCTTTAAGAAAGGTGAAAAGACCGATCCTAACAACTACAGAGGAATTAACCTCCTGTGCACAACGTTAAAACTGACTACAAAAATTATTAGCAACAAAATAACCTCACTAACACAAATTTCGGAAGAACAACAAGGATTTAGGACCGGGAGATCTTGTAACGACGCAATATTTGTAATTAGACAAATCAATGAGAAATCAATTGAATATAACAGACCAGCGTTCCTATGTTTAATAGATCTTGAGAAAGCGTTCGATAGAGTTCAATTACAGGACGTAGTGCACATACTCTACAATAGAAACATTCCATTGAAGATAATAAAACTTGTCGAAGACATCTACACTAGAAATAAAATAGAAGCAAGGGTGAATTCAGAGTTAACGGACCCAATAGATGTAACAACTGGTATCCGACAGGGAGACTCATTGAGTCCCTTGTTATTTAACATCATATTAGACGAAATAATTAAGCAAGTTAAAACAAAGAGGGGTTATAGAATGGGTAACAGAGAGATACAAATATTGTGCTACGCCGATGATACTGTGCTAATAGCTGAGGATGAAGATGACCTGCAGAGACTACTGCACCAGTTTAATATAACCGCGAAAAAATTCAATATGAAAATATCAGCAGAAAAAACAAAATCAGTAGTAATCTCTAAAGAACCAATAAGATGCAAATTAGAAATTGATGGCCAGATGATAGAACAAGTGATGTCGGTTAAATATTTGGGAATCAAGTTAACATACAACAACGATATAGAAGAGGAAGTGAGAGAGCAGACAATGAAAGCCAACAGAATAGCAGGTTGTTTGAATGATACGATATGGAGGAATAAGCACATAAGAACGGAAACAAAATCTAGAATATACAAATCTGTTGTTAGACCAGTTATGACCTACACCGCCGAGACGAGACCACAAACAAGTAGAACTCAAAGATACCTAGAAACAAGCGAGATGAGAACACTGAGAAAGATTGCAGGAAAAACATTGTGGGACAGAGAAACAAGTGAAAGCATAAGACGCATATGCGAAGTTGACAATGTTAACACTTGGGTAAAGAACAGAAAACGGGAATGGAACCAACACATAAACAGGATGACGGAACAGCGGATAGTAAAGATAGCCCGAGATAAGTCGCCGGGAGGTCGAAGAAGTGTAGGACGCCCGCGAAAACGATGGAACGACGACTTATGACGACATTGCATTAAAGAAAAACAGGCAGAAATGCCTATATATAAAGAAGAAGAAGAAGAAGACTACAGGCAATAACTAAAACAAATTTTTAAGGAAAAGAGAAAAAAAGGGAAAAATTTTCATTACAAGGCTTACCTGATCACTTAGAAATCTGGCAATCCCAGAAAGATTTTGCAGTTTATAAAATTCGTGAGTGTGTAGTTTTATGCCTACTCTCATTCAATCTTAATATTAACTCTTATTTCAGCCCATTACATGTTTTCGTTCTTGTTCAGAATATTAATTTTTGTTTTCAATGAAAGTTGAAGTTAATTCATGTTTTTTTTATCCAAAAAATATGAGCACATACTTTTTCTTAATTTTTAGTGATTTTATACTCGAAAGGCAGGGGTATTATCGTGCTCTGATTCGAATAATGCTTTGTCACAATGTTACCCCGAAACACGGGGTAAAATTGTGACAATTTCAAATTCGAAAAAGACTATATGAAAATGATTTTTTCAACAATATTATATTCTCATTGTGTACCGAAAGGGCAGATATTTACTGTGTATTTTTTTCACCATTTTATCTGCTCAAGAAGTGTTTAAAAATGTGTGAAAACCTCAAAAACTGTCACAAAGTATCCCCGTTTTACGGTATATAGTTTACTGTCGACGATTCCTGTCCCTGGATTTTTCAAAATTTCTAGTTCGAGTAATATTATTTTTTTTAGTTATTTACTTTATGAAGTATTTTCAGATTATCCAATGTGATATGATGTCCGGTATCGTTTAAATGTGTGCCTAAAGCGGTAAGGGGTTGATTTCTTTTGTGTTCTTTGAATCTTTTTTCTACATTACGAGTTGTCATTCCTATGTAAAATGAAGGGCAGTTTGTGCATGTTATCTCATAGACTCCGCTGGATTGTTCAAGTTTATATTTAATTTTGTTATTAATCAGTATATCCGCTATTGCTCTGTGTCGTTTACTTGTTAGTGCATAATTGTATTTCTTTAAATTATGTTTTAGTTTTTCATGTAGGTCTTTGTAGTATGGTGTTGATATAAAATATTTCCTGATGGGTGTGTGGGGGTAGATCTTATCTAGAATTATATTTTCTTTTCATTGATGTTAAAATTTCGTCGATATATGATTTACAATATTCATTTTCCATGCCTATTTGGTATATAACATCTAGTTCTTTCCTATTATTTTCTGGTGTTAAAGGGGTGTCAAAAAGTCTATGAAATAAAAATCTAAATGCGGCTCTCTTCATTGTGGGTGCGTTGTATGAGCTAAAAGGAATAATGGTGTTAGTTTGTGTTGGTTTCCTGTAGATATCGAAAAGAAAAACATTATCATCTGTTTAAGTTTCAGGTACATCTACGCTCAGGTTGGACTCTTCGAGAGCAATCGCATACCAATCAGATCCACACCTCATTACAGGCAGAACTCCAAATATGGAATACACTCATTCGGTGTGATTCTGTTCGCATATTGCTATGAATCTTGTTATTCAGGCAATATTGCTATCTCCTAAATTCATAGCAATATGACTACGGTATTGCGTATTCTGTTTCGACTGTTATAGCAATGTTGGTTATGAATTTCGCCTTAGCAATATGGCTTTGAGAATCGGCAATCCCGTCCTCATTACAAGGAAATGTTACATATCGAGGTAATAAATTTGTTGAGATGAGGTCCTTATTTTATGTATTACTCTCCACATAACTAGTCGGCTCATTCCTAGATTGAAGTCCTCACCTACTGTCTTATACCCGCCATAAACAAAAAATTATGAAGTTGGTTCATCATTAATTTTTCTCAACTTTTCAATCGAATCAGAAACGGCTTGTTTGTCCGATCGAAATATTCTGATTAACATCTCTAGAGTCTCTGATATGTCGGTTTTGCGATCTGAGAATTCTGCTAAAATTAAATGTTCTGTAATACATCAGTTCCATATTCATTGCAACATACTTACCTATTTTCAAACTCTTTGAAAAATTAAAATGAAATAAGTGTTTTTCTATCGTATTTCTAACTGTTTTGGTTCTGGGCAAGATTGTTATCCGTGTAGGCAAGTACTCTTTTGACCTTGCTAAGATAGCAATGCGGATAGCAAGGTTATGGCTAAATTGACAGATCATATTGTCACAGAATGGTCGATCAGAAAACAGAATATTGCGCACCTTGCTATGATAGTCATATCTTTATCTTAGCAATATGGCTATGCGCAAACAGAATCGCACTAATTATCACTCTTGGATAGACTGGTTTGCTGTAGGGCTTGAGGGGGTTCAACCTGAATTCAATTCAATAAGAGTATCTATTGCATATCTCTCTTACCTGAAATATATAGTGCCTGATTTTCCTTAAGTCATGAACTTTTCTAATTTTGATATTAGTTAAGAACGTTATATATTAACTCCTATTATACACGTACAGCATTTAATTTCTATAATCGTTGCTACTCATAACTGTCCTTAGTTCTATCTTATAAAACCTTGTCGTACTCTATTACAAATCTCTAACGTTCTCGATTTATCAATTCAACCTTCTGTTTTTCTGATAGCTAGGTAGTTTGCATGAAACAGGAACTCTATCAGTGTAAACATTGTGTTTGAATAATAAAATTGCTCTCAGCTCAACACTATTCTGTTCAATCGGTTTGCACCCCATAGCACATAAACATGTTTTACTGTATGACTATTGCTGTAGTAGACTTCTAAATTTTTTGCATAATCTCTAACATTCGTTTGTACTTCTCTTTCATACAATTGCAATTTTCTGACTTTTCTCTATTCTCATTCTCAAAGTTCTCTCATTCACTTCTCACTTATCATAAATAGATTTTCTCAATGATTGTAAATAGAATCACTCTGTTTAGATGTTGTAAGTTGTATTCAATTTAACTTCATGCGAGTGTCTATTCTCTAACATTTGTTTGTACTTCTCTTTCATACAATTGCACTATTCTGAATTTTCTCTATTCTCATTCTTAAAGTTGTTTCATTCACTTCTCACTTATTGTAAATAGATTTTCTCAATATTGTAAATACAATCACTCTGTTTAGATGTTGTAATTTGATAATTTTACTTCATGCGAGTGTCTATTCATAATGTGAAGTGTTTGATGTACAATAAAGATTTTATTTTACCATCTTCAACTCAATAATTTGGTAACAGTTCACATTTAAGTAATTGTCAAAAATCTCAACACCCTGATTTTTGAGCAGGACGCTGAGGGTTGAACTTTCCACCCCTGAACCCCATCGCAAGTCAACTTTTTTTTCGATATCTCTGAATAATGCCCTAAAGGATCACGCTTTCCCTTGGAAAAACGGGCGTGAACGCTAAGGGTTGACATTTCCACACCTGAACCCCATCGAAGTCCAATTTATTTCTTGATATCAAATCATAATGTCCTGAAGAATATTTCAGCTGAATTCGGTGATGTAAGGATCACGCTTTCCCTTGGAAAAACGGGCTTGAACGCTAGGGGTTGAAATTTTTACCCCTGAACCCCATCGCAAGTCAATTTTTTTTTCGATGTCTCTAAATAATGCCCTGAAGAATATTTCGGCCAAATTTGGTGAATCAAGAATCACGCTTTCCCTTAGAAAAATGGACGTGAACGCTTAGGGTTGAAATTTCCACCCCTGAACCCCATCGCAAGTCAAATTTTTTTCTCGATATCAAATGATAATATCCTGAGGAATATTTCTGCCAAATTTGATGATGCAAGGATCACGCTTTCCCTTAGAAAAATGGGCGTGAACGCTATGGATTGAAATTTCCACCACTGAACCCGCGCAAGTCAATTTTTTTTCTCAGTATCAAATGATAATGTCTGGAAGAATATTTCTGCCAAATCTGGTGATGCAAGTATCACTGTTTCCCTTGAAAAAACAGACGTGAACGCTAAGGGTTGAACTTTCCACCCCTGAACTCCATCGCAAGTCGAATTTCTTTTTCGATATCTCCAAATAATGCCCTAAAGAATATTTCTGCAAAATTTGGTGATGCAAGGATCACGCTTTCCCCTAGAAAAACGGGCGTGAACGCTAAGGGATGAAATTTCCACGCCTGAATCCCATCGCAAGTCAAATTTTTTTCTCGATTTCAAATGATAATGCCCTAAAGAATATTTATGCCAAATTTGGTGATGCAAGGATTACGCTTTCGTTTTTTTCGGAACGTCATCTTTGAATTCACCAGAATGCAATAGATAGAGCCTGAATCGAATAGTTCTTGCTTTATTTTCAAACGAATATATAAAGATATATTCGAATATATCTCATGAAGAAGGCTTCATTATACTAATCATTCACCTATTCCTCCAATATCTCGTCGAATTCATATGAATAAACTAGATCGATGCGTACGCCACTGGTTCCGGCGTTCGGGTGTTTCCGTGTATTTTAGCCGCTATCTTTGACCGCTCTTTTCACACCGGTACATTTGTTGGTGCTGGGTTTGTAAAGCAACAAAACCATGTTCTTTTATCTACTGCATATATTGATGTACGTGATAGAAGAGGTATTTATCGTCCCCTAAGATGTTTAATTGATTCAGGGAGTATGAATTGTTTCATAACAGAAAAGGCTGTTAAACGTCTAAATTTGCTATAAGTCGCTCATTCTGTTGAAGTCGGCAGTTTAGGATCAATTAATTCTAGATCGAATGCTGGATCAGTGTCACTGCCATTGATACCAATAGCCGTGAATAATCCAATTTTATTCACCGATGGTGGTCCGATAGATTTGCTTCTGGGAGTAGATATATTTTCTCAAATAATTCAGCCTGGTTGTGTAACTAATGAAAAAAATTAACCTGTTGCTATTAATACTTTATTAGGATATATTCTAATCGGTAAAACTAATTTTTCCGCAACTTATTTCTTCTTTTTTAAGAAATCCATCGGAAACTTGTATCGATTCTGATAAACAAAAGTTTTGGGAACTCGAAACTGTCCCAGAGGTCGAACATATCAGTAGCGAAGAATCTAATTGTGAGAAACATTTCATTGAAACAGTATCTCTCGCAAATGATGAAAAATTTGTTGCTTCTCTGCCATTTGTTGATAATTCTACGCCAGAATTTCTTAACATGCGTGATTTCGCTTTATCTCGCTTTTGTTCACTCGAACGTCGCCGATCAATTATTTTTAAACTCGTACTATTCAGTACATCATTGTGTGTTGCAACCTGAAAGTGTCTCAACCAAATTACGAGTTGTGTTTAACCATTCATGTAGATTCTAGAAAATCTCTTAACGACCTTCTTATGGTAGGTCGGAAATTGAACCTGATATCTCTAAAATCTTGATGAATTTTCGATTGTTTCCTCTTGTTGTATGTTGTGACATACGCCAAGTATATAGAATGATTTGGATGGACTCCAGTCATTGTGATTTTCAGAGAATTCTGTTTCGATTTTCACCAAACGATGAAGTTCGGGATTTTCGTTTGAAAACGGTCACATATGGATTGCGCTCGAGTCCATATTAAGCGCTTCGCGTCTTAAGTAGGCTCGCTCAAGATGAAAAAACAGATCATCCATTCGCCTCGGAAATTATTTTGAATAATTCTTATACCGATGATTTCATATTCAGTGCTCCAAACATTGAAAACGCCCGAATCATTCGTAATGACTTAAATTCTTTGCTAGAAAAGGCAGGTTTTCAATTACGTAAGTTTTGTAGTCATGAACCAACGCTGTTGAGTGATTTGCCAGCTTCACATTTATCTGTCAAGTCGCCTACATTTGATTAAGAATCTCAACCATTTTCACTGAAAGTTTAAGGATTGAACTGGAATCCCAACAATGAATATTTTAGTTTTACTTACGAACCTCCTGAAAATTCATTATGCACTAAGAGAATTATGCTCTCTGAATCAGCTATAGTGTATGATCCCCTTGGATTTGTTGCGCCTACAAATTTTCTCGCCAAGAGTTTAATCCAACAACTTTGGATATCTAAAACTGATTGGGATAAAACGCCATTCCCCGATATTATTAGAGTATGTTACTTAGGTCGGAATTGCCTTTGCTCTCCGCATTCCTAACGGAAACTCAATTCATGAAGTTCATGGGTTTTGCGACGCAAGTGAAAAGGGGTAAGCCTGCTTACTCTATTTAAGAACTTTCAACGAGTTTTCGATATCTACCCTCTTTTTGTGTGCCAAATCTAAACTGTCATCTTTAAAAAAAAATTACAATACCGCGACTTGAACTGTGTGCTGCTGTCTTGCTGAGCAAGTGAAAATTCTAGAACCTACAATACCTAGAAAG
Source organism: Propylea japonica (assembly GCA_013421045.1). Classification (NCBI taxonomy): domain Eukaryota; kingdom Metazoa; phylum Arthropoda; class Insecta; order Coleoptera; family Coccinellidae; genus Propylea; species Propylea japonica. The sequence goes on from CM024240.1 coordinate 86,961,577, forward strand.
AAAATAGTTTTTTGGTCGGACTCCCAAATTGTTCTACATTGGTTAAACGGTGAATCAAACCGATGGAAACCGTTCGTTGCAAATCGTGTATCTTTCATACAAACGCATTTAACCCAAAATTCTTGGTGTTACATTAATACCGAAAATAATCCCACCGATATCGCGGGGTGTGCTACCCTCTCATCTCCTTTTCGCTAGCTGGTGGTTTTCTGGTCCGCCCCTGTTACGCGAACGCGAAATATCTAATTTCCTACCTGCATCTTCTTTAGCGTTTCCAGTTGAAGAGCAGCGTAAAGCCTGGTTCTCAGAGCTTCGACGTGGAACTCGCGACAGTTATTCCACCAATCAGAGAATATCAACAAAACTTCCCCTGCCCCCTCCTTTTGGTTGCTGGTTGTCAAAATCTGTAGCGACACGCCTCTTTTGTAGTTGAAGTAAACCAACTTCACTTGTATTTCTGCGGCAGCAAGGGAGAAAATAGGAGAAGTGGGGATTGTCGCCGGCTTCACGTCGAAGCTCTGAGAACCAGGCTTAAGTTGGTCCTTTTGAGCGTTTCTAGCGAGGAGAGTATCTTTGGAAGCTTGCTAAATAAATTCTCACTCAATGCACTGCTACGTGTTGTGACTTATATTCTACGTTTTATTCATAATCTGAATAATAGATTAAACAAATTCACCGCTAATATTCTGTCCGATGAGATGTATGCCGGTCTTTTGCTCCTTGTAAAATAAACCCAGATCAAGTATTTTGCACAGGAATCCGAAAACGCGAAATTTTCTTCTCCTTTGCGAAAGTTTAATGTTTTTATCGATTCTGAGGGTATTTTGAGGGTGAGAGGACGTATTAAACACGCTAATCTACCACAAGACGCAAAATTTTCCTATGCTTCTGCCTCGTCAAGCCCGCTTAACAAGTTTGATCATCTTTTTCAATATTCTCAGGAACAGGCAGTTTTTTGTTGTGGGGGAAATTTTTCCAACGCGTCACTTTATCTTTGCCAAAAAATCGACAGTTTATTACTTTGATTTTCTTCCTCATCATCATCGGAAATATTCTGCTCTGAGTCATCACTCGCAAGTTGTTGTTCTAAATATTCAAATTTTTCTTCAGACTGATCAATATCTGAATGTTCGTCATTTGCTATTTTATCCTCTTCCTCATCTAAAACCTCTAGTAATTTCTTCAGTCGAGCTTGCTCTTTTTCGTACGACCACATGGCTAAAAAACTATGAATTTACCTCGTTATGATTTATAAAGAACAGAAACACCTGAAACTCACCGCACAATCGAACTATCAAGATATGAAAAAATAGGGTACGAGAGTAGTCGCGCCGGTCTCCCACACCGTGTCACGATATATTTTTTTCGTACTAGCACGTTTCACGGTGAGATTCGCAAGGACTCTCTGTCGCATCCTTACGGAAAGATAGACGGAGCCGGAGATGCCATGCCCCCTGAATTTCTGAAAATTAGGATAAAAAGTGTCTGGCCGGTCTCACAGACCGTGCGCGACTAACGGAGGGTTAAATTAATAACAAAAATTATAACAAACATCATAATCGAACACACTGATCTTGCTGATGAACAACAGAACTGGTAGATCCTGCACTGATGCTGCATTCGTAATCAGACAGATAACGGAAAAATCAATCGAATACAACAAACCAGCATTCTTTTGCTTCATCGACCTCGAGAAAGCCTTCGATAAGATCCGTCTACAAGATATAATACACCTTTTATATGATAGGCAAATACCTAATAACATCATTAAAACAATAGAAAACATCCACACAAACAACCAAATCCAAGCAAAGATTAAAAACACCCTCACTGCACCAATGACAGTAGAAAGAGGCATACGGCAAGGAGACTCTTTGAGTCCTTTGCTGTTCAACATAATAATGGATGAAGTAATCAGACAAGTCCGGAAGCTGCGAGGATACAAAATGCGGAATAAAAAAATTAACATCTTATGTTATGCAGATGACGCTGTATTGGTAGCGGAAACTGAAGATGATCTCCAGAGACTTTTGTTTTTGTTCAATAATGTCTGTAAAACACTAGGTATGACAATATCTCCATCGAAAACCAAATGCATGACAACATCTAAAACACCTTTACGCTGTAAACTTACTTACCTAGGCATAAAAATATCAAGTTATGGTGACATAGAATCAGAAGTGCGAGAACAAGCGATTAAAGCAACAAGAGCAGCCTCTCAATTGAACCAGACATTTTCCAAAATAATCATCTTGGAGTAGAAACGAAAGCAAGAATTTATAAAACTGCAATAAGGCCAATTCTGACATATGCGGCGGAAACCAGGCCTGAGACCTCGAGAACACAGCAAATACTGGAAACAACCGAAATGAAGATTGTTCGAAGGATAGCAGGGAAGTCACTGTGGGACAGAGAGAGGAGCGAAGACATAAGACGAACATGCAAGATAGACAACATAAATGAATGGGTTCTGGAAAGGAAGATTGAATGGAACGAGCATAAAGACAGAATGAACCAAGACCGGATAGTGAGAATTTCGAGGGATAGATCACCATTGGGAAAAAGGAGCATCGGAAGACCCAGGAAGAGATGGAGTGACAACTTGCCCAGATAGACCATCGAATGAAGGTGGTGAATTTTCGACGTGGAACAGACCAAAGGCCTATTTAGAAGGAAGAAGAAGAAGATTTTGCAGATGGCTGATACTCCTGAAGTTAGGAATTTAATACAAAGTATGACCAAAACAGCATGGAATTTCATGTCTTAGCTTATATTCAAGAAGAGTCCTAGATGCTATAGATTGTTGAATACCTTTATTTATAGCCCTTTCATCAAGAAAAACTATTATGATAAGGGCCGAAAAAGAATTGATGGTTTTGAGTGTCTTTTAGAAAAACATTAGTTTTCATGATGGTGGGATTGAACCGTAAATGGAAAAGGCCTTTGGCATATTACTCTACCCACAATAGTTGTAGTTCAGAAGTCCTCAAAAACTGCTTGTTTGTAGTTATCGAAGCTGCTTCAATACATCCAAAGTAAACATCGTAGGAAGTGAATGCGATAGGGGAGGGAACAACGTAAAATGTTTGAAAGAGTTGGGAGTAACAGTGGAGAAACCATAACTCAACATTTGGAGGCAAAAAAAACTCCACTATGTATGCTCCGCCCTATTCAATGAAGCGTACACACTCCCTCTATAGGAAATACAATCTATTCGCAAATGTTCAAATAGAAGAAACTGGAACAGAAATGGGAGCGAAATTCTCTCATGTTCAATGGGCTTATGAACATGATAAGGAAAATCGGTGAATATTTGAATTTCAGTTACCAGCAGATATCTACTAGATATCGGCTTCATTGTGTTGGTGGGTCAAGAGACAAAACCAACGATTCAGGATTGAAGCTACAATTTTTGCTAAACTGACATTATTGGAACTAAAAATTAACATATTATCAGTTTCAATTATGCTGGTGTCAAACCTTAAATCCACAAGTAATAACATGAGTTATTGTTATTTATTGAACATTATTGACCTCAAAGGGTAATTTTTCATTGTTTAAATAAAAGAATGAGTTTCCTTCGAAGTCGAGACAGTGTTCAATGAATTATAATATAACGAGAATGAGATATGTATAATTTGAAACTCCCACGCGATAAGCAAATATTTGATGGCAGCGACATTTTTGCTTCCCTTCCATTACGTTGGACAAAGGTCGGAAAATAATGAGTGGAAAGTTACCCATCTCTTGTTGTCTCTGATATGGTTGACGCATTGACCCAATGCGTCAGGTTGCGCGTAATACTCGAATCGAGTGACTTTACGTTTCCTACCATACTGGTTTATTGAGGCTACTGCCAACGATAAGATAAAGACAATTACATAAACCGCATAGGACCATTTGATTCTTGCACGAAACGTGGTACGTAAATCTTCGGTTTATCTTAGTTATACCACTGTGCAACTGTATGGCAAAATTCTCTCTCAGATGCATTGAATTTCGTATGTTTCTAAACCTGTATATGAAGTAAACTTTCTTTATAGACGAAGTTAGCTGAGCAGGCAGCTTCAAAACTGACCCCCGTATTCTGGTCAAATGCGTATAAATGAAATATTTTGCTCTCAGCAAATTCGATTCAGCCAGATTCCGAACGAGTGAACGTCCAGGGGTGCTATTCTTGACATCGTTCGCAACTTTGCGCATAGAAACGGTATTCTTGAGCACAATTCGCAATGATGAACGAACGTGACCGTTCGCAACTTCAATTGAAGGCGGCAACAATGCAAAACTTGGATGAAATGCAACACAGAATACACGAATAGCATCCTGCGCTGATGAAATCGCCGGAGCTGATTAGCAAACGACCGTTTACTGATGTGAATAGTCGTTAAATTTTTAATTTCAAATGGGCTTGTAGAGGTTTTTTTCATTTATATTTGTTTCAAGTGATATGCGAAATTGCAAATTATAATGGAAGGCACCAAGACTGTAGAAGTACAGGCAAACACAGTTATTGTTAAAAATAATGGAGAAAATTTCGGAAAATTGTAAGGATTCCCCATGAAAAATGTGCAAATTTTGTGGTGAATACTCAAATATACTTATTTAAAAGTTGTGTAGGTGTTTTATCGGAAGAAAGAACATCTTATAAGAGAAATATGCAAAAAATCATAAATTCTCAATAATTTTCAGACATAGCATGACATACATATGCTGAATTATGCTTAGAAATAGTAAAAGAAATCTCTGAACACGCTCAAAAGTACTTCATGTTTCAATCAAAAAATATCAATTCGAAGGACCTTCGATATCGTTACTAAGAACATTTCCACAAATTGATGATCAACTTTCACACGATTTTATCTTTGCATCGGTTTTTAATGATTTCACAAATGCTAACATATATTGCAAATCGTCCATTAACCATGACAACCCTCTAATATGTCACCACTCAAATCTCCATCTTATATCTGGCACGAAAAATGCACTTCATTTCGTATTTGGTTGTCTAAATTATGGATTCAACTTTCATAGAACTCGTTAAAGATGACTCATGTCGATGGTTGCGCCGTTCGCACGGCTACTGCGGACGCTCAAGACCGTCCGTTGCAAAATACGAACGTTCGCACGGTATTCGAACGGTCAAGAATACCAAAACGTCCCTTCCATTCGCAAAGTCGGGAGTTGCGCACGACCTTGAAATTTACGAACGGTCAAGAATAGCACCCCAGGTGCCGTATTTTCGAGAAGTGAAATTCAAAAACGTATACGAACTTCATTGCGCGGTGTGCATTTTTGCAGGTAAAACAGGGACTCGCGCAATGAAGTTCGTATTCGCTTTGAAAGATCACTTGTCAAGAATACGGCACCTGGTCCCGTACAAGTGATCTTTCAATGCGTATACGAACTTCATCGCGCGAATCCCTCTTTTACCTGCAAAAATGCACATCGAGCAATGAAGTTCGTATACGCATTGAAAGATCACTTGTACGGGACCGTGCCGTATTCTTGACAAGTGATATTCGAAAGCGTATAAGAACATCATTGCGCGAGTCCCTGTTTTACCTGCAAAAATGCACATCGCGCAATGAAGTTCGTATACGCATTGAAAGATCACTTGTACGGGACCGTGCCGTATTCTTGACAAGTGATATTCGAAAGCGTATAAGAACATCATTGCGCGAGTCCCTGTTTTACCTGCAAAAATGCACACCGCGCAATGAAGATCGTATACGTTCTGGACTATCACTTCTCGAGAATACGGCACCAGCAGGACGTTTACTCGTTCGGAATCTGGCTGAATTGAATCTTGCTTAGAGCAAAATATTATATTTTTTTCTTTAAAACTTTGTGAAAATAAAAGTCTTTTATTATTATATTATTATGCTTCATCTGTATCTGCGCAGACTGGAACCACAGAAAAGCTTAAATACTTCGAATAAAAGTTTTTTCTAGAGCTGTCCAACCGGATCGATAAAGTATTCTGAGAGTTAAGCTCCACAGCAGCATTCTACAACATCCTTGACAATCACAGAAAATATATTTGGGTCGAACGAAGAAATACTTAGAAGATAGGAATAGACAACATGGAAGTTGTGTTAAACACGTACAGTGCCGGAAAGCGAAATTTGAATGTTTATCTATGGTTATATAGCGTCAAACTACGCGACGATTTTTTGGCTGCACGAGTTTTTCGGCAGTCAAAGGACATGAGACGGATATTAGAACGTGGTCTGAGTTACCGAGAGGGCCGTTTGAATTGATAACATAGCTATCAGGTTCTGAAGTCAGGTACAAGTCAAGCGTATTTTTGAAATCCATAGGATTAGTGGGAACTCTTGTAGGAAAATCTACAAGCTGCGTTAAATTGCAGCTTGGGCTTGTCTTCCAGCTTCCAAATTTGCCAAATACCACATGAATAGAAGGGACCATAGATAGAAAAATATGCATTTTACACCAAAACGTACAAGCAATCGGAACATCATTCCTGAAACTAGAGAGGGCACTGCTAAATCATCAAGTGAACATTGCCTGTATAACCGAACATTGGATATCTGTAGAAGAACTTGACCACTATATTCCAGAATGATTTGTGTTGGCGTCGTGTTACTGTAGGGATAAAGGTCATCATGGTGGATGCGCAATATACGTTGAAGAAGGTATCGAATATTCAGATAGACATTATGTCAAATTACAAAGTGCACCAGGCTGCTTTGACTGCTATTCTGTCCAAGTAAATATTGATAAAAGTAGGTATCTTGTAGAATGTATTCACCGACCAAATACTGTAACTAATGTTGATTTATTTTGCAAAAATTTGAATTCATTACTTGATAAATATCTTACAGAAAATATCCATATAATAATAACATAGATATACTATCCTCACCGAATGGGTCTAAAATGTTTTTAGGAATTTTGGAATCATATAACAACCGTAGCATAATGTCTTGACAATGTTATCACATATATTGACCTATCGGAGAAATTAATTTTTAGTAGTATTTCACATTCACAGAAATTGAAATGTAATAAAAAACTACTCAGACAGTACACAGAATAAAACCGTCTCATCTTTAATTTTCTCCTAGAGAACATTAACTGTTCCAATATATATGATTTCACAGAAAATAATTAAAATGTGAAGTATATATTTTGATTACTTCGAATTTTGCTTTGAAATAGCTTTTCCTACCAGAACAGTCAACATTAAAAAATATAGAAGATTCAAGAAAACAAATGAATTACAACAATTGAAAGATGAACTGGATATATTGTTCTTACTGTCCAGATATAAACTGGAATTTCTTTATTACTATGAACAAGCAAAAAAACAAATGATGTATTATTGAGCTCAAAAAAACGAAACTTCAGATGTTTTTGAGATTCACTTAAATGATGAGTTATATAAATCTGTACCAAAAAATTTATTTGCATAAGTCATTATAATCATGTCTTCTTACTCGCACCTGCAGCTAAACTACAAGCTTGTCTGTCAAAGGGTTTGCACTATCAAAAATGTCTGTCTAATGAGAAAACATTATCTAATTATTACCCAACTATTATATATAAAAATCAGCTTTTTTACAATAACGTAAGTAGAATTACATATAATTTAATGAACATTAAGGGTGTCTGGCAAGGGGTTGCCACTATAGTAAGTGTCTGGCAATTAATGACGTGAATTTTAATGATTTCCTGAAGGTAATATCAAAAAATCACACTTTATAAAATGACGAAACTAGATCAGTATTTTACACCCCTTTTATACCGTTTACCTGCCAAAGCCAGGGTAACCCGAACTTCATAAATGGTCTATCGTTCTTACCTGTGTTGGGAGCATGCGTAGACAAGTTTTCAGCTTTTATAAAATAACGAAGGTATGGGGTTCACGGGCTCTTAGACTATACAGATGTGGAAGAGGCGGATGGAAACACAGGAGTACAGTGTTAAATTCAAGCAGGCTCGGACTCCAGTGGAACAGTGGAAGAGTCGAAACCTCGGAGCGATGCGATATTGAATACGCGGCTGGTCTGTTGGAATGGCAGTCTGTAGTGAGTGGGGAAGCGCGCAACGATTTAGGATCGAATATCGAATCGAAGAAGAATCAGTAACACTCCAAACGGGAGATCGTATGTCTATTGAAAATGAATACGACAAATTTTCTCCACTCTTATGGGCGCCATGGGCGGAAGTTATTTGCCTCAATGAATGAAACAAATAATTTCCTGTGAAAATTAATATTCAGGTTTTTTTTACGCCATATCTGGTTAGAAAATAAAATAAATTCAACGAAAATAAAAAAATAAAAAAAAACAGAAATTAATTCTACGAAAATAGAAAACAAATTAAAACATTTTAAATTGAAGACAAATTCAAATCAAATGTTCAAATAATCCACCTTGTTGTGCCAAACAGTAGCCAAATCTGTTATAAAGATTTAATCTCATATCTCGGAGAAGATTCGGCGTACTTGCTATTTCGGAACAAAGTTGGATTATTTTGGACCTTAATTCAACAATGTTCTTCGCTCTTTCAATTTCTTGCCCATACACCATATTTATGAGATATCTCCAAAGAAAGAAATCATTGGGAGCTAAATCTGGAGATCTGGGGGGGGAGCATTTGATGGTTCCGTTTGTGGTAATGAGACGGCCAGAAAAAGTCGTTCTTAGATATTGTGTGACTACGCTTGCGTTATGACTTGAGCAGCCATCCTGTTGAAACCAGACATCATCAAAATTAATTGGTAGCTGTCGAACTGTCGGAATAATTTGATTCTGTAATAGATCCAAATATTTTGTAGCGTTTAGGTTACCATCGATGAAAAATGGCCCTATCATGTAATTACCCATCAGCATTCGTTTGGCAAGAGAAGTGGATGTGTGTGCTGCTGTTGAAACCAGTGCACCTTGTTCTAGCAGAAAAATTGCCCAGCAAGTCGATTTGGGCGATAGAACTGTTCGGAATATTTTGAAAAAAAAAATGGTTACAAATGTTTGAAGGTGCAAACCTCTGAGGAAATTTTTCCAAGACCATTTCAAAAGAATGGAATTCTGTGAAAAGATGGGAAAAAGAGAATGAGAGTAGTTCTTTTCTGAGCAATATCTTATGATGAGTCATCGTTTTCATTGCATAGAAAACATAACCCATCCGTAGTATATTGGTCTAGGGAGAATAAGCACCTGAGTATTCCTGTGCGTACCCAGTATCCTGAAAAACTTAATGTTTGGACAGAAATGCTGGGTAATTACATGATAGGGCCATTTTTCATCGATGGTAACCTAAACGCTGCAAAATATTTGGATCTATTACAGAATCAAATTATTCCGACAGTTCGACAGCTACCAATTAATTTTGATGATGTCTGGTTTCAACAGGATGACTGCCCAAGTCATAACGCAAGCGTAGTCACACAATATCTAAGAACGACATTTTCTGACCGTCTCATTACCACAAACGGAACCATCAAATGGCCCCCTAGATCTCCAGATTTATCTCCCAATGATTTCTTTCTTTTGGGATATCTCAGAAATATGTTGTATGGGCAAGAAATTGAAAGAGCGACGAACATTGTTGAATTAAGGTCCAAAATAATCTAACTTTGTTCCAAAATAGCAAGTACGCCGAATCTTCTCCGAGATATGAGATTAAATCTTTATAACAGATTTGGCTACTGTTTGGCACAACAAGGTGGATTATTTGAACATTTGATTTGAATTTGTCGTCAATTTAAAATGTTTTAATTTGTTTTCTATTTTCGTAGAATTAATTTCTGTTTTTTTAAATTTTTTTATTTTCGTTGAATTTATTTTTGTTTTTCGTAGAATTTATTTTATTTTCAAACCAGTTATGGCGAAAAATAACCTGAATATTAATTTTCACAGGAAATTATTTGTTTCATTCATTGAAGAAAATAACTTCCGCCCATGGCGCCCATAGAGTGGAGAAAATTTGTCGTATTCATTTTCAATAGACATGTGATGTTATCCATCTACCGTTTGGAGTGTTACTGATTCTTCTTGGATTCGAATGATTCGATATTCGATCCTAGATCGTTGCGCGCTTCCCCACTCACTACAGACTGTCATTCCAACAGACCAGCCGCTTATTCAATATCGCATCGCTCCGAGGTTTCGATTCTTCCACTGTTCCACTGGAGTCCGAGCCTGCTTGAATTTAACACTGAAACTCCTGTGTTTTCATCCGTTTCTTCCACATCTGTATACGGTCCACAATACTGTGAACTACAGGGAAGACGTCCAACACCTCAGTTTGGTTTATGATGGTCTGATTCTGAACAATATTAATCATTGAAATTCTGAAGGAAAAAAAATTTAAAAATAGTTGGTAATATGTAGTGAAACAGCCGAGAAGTTCCAAAACCTAGATGTACGCGTGTATTATTGTTTGTGTTTTAATTAATTATTTATTACTTTTAACAGTTATTCGTTTACTTATTGTTTAGACGTGGTGTGATATTGTAATTAAGTTTTGTGTGATTTTCGGAATGTACCCACCTACCAGATGACGGTTACGTTTACTCATGTCGTATTTATAACAACACTGATAACGGATTTGAAAACATCGAGAGAAAATTGAATTATCTCAAGAATAAATGAAAATCTACCAGACCAAGATTTTATCAATTTTGACGAAATTTCTTTCGGAGAAAATACGAGGTGGGTGACAGGCCGACTCTGGGCATGTCTTGTATATACAATTAAACTTTTTAACTAATTTATTTGACATTGTAGCCTTGAGGAAAAACCACAAAGGGTTCGAAACGTTGGCGATGTATCAATAGGATAGAGAATAAATAAAGAAAACTTGTCCAAATTCCCGCTATCATCTTTCCACTATTTACATCATGGACGCTACCAATAACCAATACTTGAAGTAACGTTTTTTGGTCAAATCTCAGTATTTTTGGGTTCCCTATTAAGATAAGTTGACGAACTCAGAAAAAAAACTACGAACTACCATTGCCTGGCAACGAATATTAATATCCTTAGAACAGGCTGTTTTACCTTTTGAATAGCTACGTCAGTCGGTTCGAGTCCCAACTAAATTTCACTGATTTTTTCTTATAAATTCATCTGGAATGTTTGAAATTACCAATGATTTGATAATTTTGACTCTAGAACTCAAAACAATTTTTTTTATTACTTCAGAGGTAGTAACGAAACCGTTTGATATTTTACAATTCTGTTTTCATATTCGTGATTGATGATTTAAGAAGTTTAATTGTGAAAATAAGTTATCGACCGTAATTTTTAGTAAAGTGGAAGTTTGATAGGATCTCCCGTTTAGTACTAGGATAAAAATCACACCATATATCCTTGAGAAAGGTTATAAACATTACCGAAAGCTTGGATAGTAATGTCATATTTGAGCAAGATTCTTATGAGTGTGATCAGTTATGTATAACACTTAAAGTAACGTTTTTTGATAAAATCTTAGTATTTTTGGGTCCTTCATTCAGAAAAGTTGACGAACTCCGAAAACAAAAGTTCGAACTACCATTGCCTGGCAACGAATTTTAATATCTTTTCCCTATTGAATAGCAACGTCAGTTCGAGTACCAACTAAGTTTCACTGAATTTTTGTTATAAATTCATTTAGAATGTTTTATTTGGACATACCAATAATTTGATCATTTTGACTGTAGAAATCAAAACAATTTTTTGTATTATTTCAGAGGTCAACATTTGAATGACTGTAGTAACGAAACCGTTTAATATTTTACAATTCTGTTTTCATATTCGTGATTGATAATTAAAGAAGTACAATTGTGAAAATTAGTTATCGACCATAATTGTTAGCAAAGTGAAAGTTTATAAGGATCTCTCGGTTACTACTAGGATAAAAATCGCACCATAAATCTTTGAGAAAGGTGAAAGATCCTAATAAACTTTCACTTTGAAGTACTATTGTACAAAATTTCATCCATTTCAGGTAAAAAGTTTTCATCGCTGTGGATATTGTGTTTGTTTTTTCAAAAAAATTTTTCACAGAATTCTTAGAAAATTGTGATTAATCAGAAAATGTAATTCAATTTGACAAATGAAAAAAAATGGGAATATTGTAGGTTCTGCGCCATTTTGTAAATATTTTTTCGGAATTCGTCAACTTTTTTGAATAGAGGACATGAAATATTTGGCACACTGATTTTTGACAAGCAATCGAACGGAATTACAAAATTATATGGTCTCCATTTGAAAAAAATGAGATTTCATAATTTTATTGAGGCTCACTTTGGAGCTTTGTTTCAGGCACCTTGTTTTATATTTAATCATAAATTATACTGTAAGCAGTATAAGTTCACTTTTTTTCGTCTCAATAATGTGAGAAAAATTATTCACAATGATGGATTTTGAAAATATAATCACTAATTTGTGACAATCTTTCTGTCAAGAAATTTCATGATCAGGCTATAACTCAAAAACCGCTTGAGGTGGTTGCGTACATCGTACATCAAATCATTACAGAAATGAACGAAGAATTTGAATATGCATAAATATACGGGGTATTAGATTTGGAATAATAAAGTTTACATTCATTTTCGGTAAAACCGAAGGTAGCTTCCGCTTGATAATATTTCACAAATTGAGTATATAAATACTAATACGAAAATACAAAACCTTAAATTCGTATTACAATTATTTCCTTGAAAACTCCTAATGAAACACTTAAAATCACCCTGTATATTTAATTCACTCAATTTACCTACTGGTTAAACTATGATTGCAATTTGCACTGAAGTTGAAAAGAAAAATCGGTGTCAAGGAAACGAATTCTCTGGCATATGTGTTTTGATTATGTATTATTTGTTACATCTGAATTGTTTTCAATTGTTTTGATCGTGGTGGTAGTGGATTTCAACATATAATTTGTTCAAGAGCTAGTTTCACTTTATTTTTCAATGTTGAATAACGGAAATTTCATTCAATGATGTGAGAATGTTTTGCTTCAATTAATTAATGATTAAAACATAGAAATTGAGTTTCAACTCAAAAGAAGGAATGAATGTTTCCAGAACGTCGGCAATATCATAGTTTTTTGGTTCTATTTTCTCCTTATTAACTGCCTTCGAAATTTAATAATTCAGTTCTTCATAAACGTGCACACTATAAAACCTTATAATATTTTTTATTTTATGATGTTTTAATCCTTAATCTTATTGTGGTTAGGCAATTCGAGGTCAAATCAAGTGGCAAGCCTTGATGATTTCTCGAAGATAAATCAACCTAAATTTCATAGAAGCAAGAATAGATTCTGCTAACTGTTGAAACACCGCAAAACGATGACAGATATAAGAATATATCTTCTGAGTTGAAAGGTCCAGTTTTATTTTCGAATCAAAATTATATATCTTTAGAACATTTGTTTATTCATAACATTTGGAGCACGAACTACTGATTTTTGGGTTCATTATGCCAATCTGACTCTAAATCTAGAACTGAACATTGCGTAGTTGGAAATTATCTCTGCTTCTAATTTTTAAGTTTAGTATCAGATTTCAGTCGAACTGTGTCCACAAAACGAACATAATATTAATGTTTTAGTATAAGAACATTGTTTTTGTAACTCAGGTACATATATTTCAGTAGGAGATGCAACAGGAAAAAGATTATTGGCAACAAAATTTTGTCATACCGTTCATATCAATTCCAGTGTTAGAAAAAGTCCTGACTTGAAGTCCTAAAATTCATTTTTCTTCCAGATGAATGTCCTTTAGTATTTGTATATCAGTGGATAATTCGAATATTACACTATATTTTTGTAGGGCGTAGGAAAATATGTACACACTCAAGCACAAGATAGACACATACATGCTCAAAGAAATGTGTACTCACATTGAAAATTATCTTTTTAATCCCTAACATTTTTCCTCACATCATTATTTCCATAATAGTTCAGTGGCATTTTCAATGCATCTGATGCTTTCTTGTTGTCGACACAACTCCGAATCGATCGATACGCACATGCGTCTTTCAGTAGGCACCGTGGCGGGCTATTTTCAATTCGGTTTTAGTAATCAAAACCTCAAATTTTCAAATCGGATCATTCAAAACCTATTACATAATGAACCTTTTCCGTGAAATATTACAATGTGCAAAATACATCGTGTTATATTTCCTTCCATACTTTTTCGTCACAATTATTATATTTTTTCTATATTCACAGATTTGAACTGGACTTAGTCCAACGGATATGAAACGGGGGAGAAGCTATGTTAATAATTTGATCCGATCAAATTTCTTGAATGAGCCAAAGGAAAAATAATAAAAAGTTTATCATAAGGTATATACTCGTTTAACAACATGATCATTTTGTTTTCTTCTAGTTAGTATTATTTTCGAGATGATGAATATGGTGGACAGTTTCGGGTGAAGACATGTCCTAAGTTATAAGCGATATCAAATTGAACGAACATCAGATTATCAATGAATCATTATTTTCCCAAATTTGATGGAGACTTCTGTAGATATTTAGTTGCAATGGAATAGGTACCAATAACCAACATTACCATTAAATTGAAAATATTATTTTACATTAAATTACGCGAACATAATCACTAAAAATATAAATGAGCTGTGACCACTAGTAGCAAGTTTTTATGCTTTGAATCTTTTTCTCATTTAATGATCATCAACAACAAGAACCTGATTCTTTTCGGCTTGAGCCATACTTTTCGGACTTCCGGAAAATGCTACTTTCTCAGAAAAAAAGTTTTCTTGAAGTGATTAGATCCCAGGTTGCCAAAAACTTGTATGTCAGTGAATAAGATTTCGGGGTCAAATTGCAGAATTTCGTCAACTGTTTCAGGAAAATATATTGTTGGTCTCCTTTCACTAATCAATATGAATTCAAACCTTTTGTTAAAAAGTTTGATTTCGATATATTGCTTTCATTTGAAACGTGGCCCAATCCGAATAAGGACGACAAATATTTCAGTATACCTAATTATAATCTTTTCAGAAAAGATTGAATAGGAAAAGGTGGCAGTCTTGCAGCCCATACAGGATGTCTCGGAAGAACCTGTACATAATTTTAACAAAAATACAGTAGGGCTACCTGTATACCGATTGAGTATAAAAAATTTAAGAAGAGCCCTGAGCAAGCGTTTGAGCGCTCGTTAATTTTGGTGGAGCCATGAGACTTTTACCTCAAAATTTTATATGGGACTTGAAATTGATACCAAATATCTGAATGCAAAATCTGAGCACAATGGGAATTTTATTCAGAGAATTTAGAAAAATCATTTAGAGGAACGGAAGGAAATGAATTTGACCATGGATTCGTCATCAGGGAGTAGGACCCTATCATTTGAAGCTATTTTCGATTCAAAATTCGAAAATTACAAACATTCGGGCAAAATGATATTTATCACTTGTTTAAGTAAAACCAGCTCTCACAAACGCCCTATTAACATTATAACACACGTTCTCAAAAGTTTTCCGAACAAACTTGGTAGCACATGAAAATAGTATATTATATTATAAGGATTAAAAGTGCATAATTTTTTTACGAGCAATATTTGCAGTTGCGAGGCGCAGCCGAGCGAATGCAGAATTGCGAGTTAAAATAGGCACTTTTAATCCGAATAATATATACTATTTTTTCTCCAACCAAGTCAAAATTACAATAAAATTGGTTTTAGTGAAAAATCGTTCATAATTTGGTTATGAATTTGAACACAGAATCATGACAGTGATTGTCAAGTAGACTTCAAATGCATTTACTTTTAATCCAAGGATTAAAAGTAGCGTTTTTAATCCTAGGATTAAAAGTGTTGCTAAGCAACGAGCAAATTTTTGTACGGTAAGAGAATTTATGACTTTTGCACCTGAAAATAGTACAAAAAAGTCAACATTTTTTGATGGTTGGAGAAAAATACATTTTTTGTAGCGCTCGTTCTAATCGAGTGCTATATCTTTTTGCCCAAATGTCTGTAATTTTCAAATTTTGAACTGAAAATTGTCTAAACCGATAGGATTCGACTCGACTTTTCAGGGTGAGTTCGGTTCCTAAATGCCTCGATTAGATTCGTTATACAGCCATATCGTACAGGGTGGACCATATGGCCATTCAAAATGTTTGTTCCTCAAAATCTCAGACAAAACAAAACTAATCGAGATGAAATTATGCGGCCACATGCAAGATACTCATGGTCAGCCTCATGCAAAATTTTTTGCTAATAGTTCCAACAGAACCATAAAAAATCCAATTGGAATTAAATGGTTGCAAATTACTACAACCAATTTCAGACGACAATTATTATTACGAGATTAAGCAATTTATTGAATGAATTTTTATGTGCACCCCATCTGCTAACAAAACGTGGTAAAGGATGGGTAAAAGGAATGATTAACCTTTTCTGCACCGGCTGCATTTAGCTGTTCGAGTCTTATCTACACACTTCACTCGAAATCGCTTAATCAGTTTTTAACAGAAGAGATGGACTTGAAATATATAAAGATGATAGATGAATTTTTATTTTAGCAATAAACTTTAAATTGATCACTTTTCGAATATATGCTCACAGTTCGATACTTGAAGGAAAATTAATTATGGCCAGAGACAAGAGAGACGGGTGTCTGCCTACTAAATTTCTTTCGATCTTTGTCGTCAGATCGGTAAGGCAGCGTTCGAGGGCGCTACCGTCGGAAATTTTTGAACCTGCGCGGGAATTTCAAATTATACATATTTCAAATTTAGTACTTATTGTCATCCCTTGAAGAGCCCCCTCAACCCGAGGAATCCCCATCCTTTGTAAAGACAATGGAAAAGGATTTCTCAAGTATTGGGGGTTCTCCAAGGGATGACAATAAGTAGCTTTTAGATGAAATGACATTTTAATCGAAAAACTTGATTTATTGATATACAGGGTGTTTCATTGAGAAAGGGAAATACTTCACAGGTGCATAGGTGGCACCAAGACGGTTCTAGAGATACCCCATTTATTGGGTCTCACTGTCTTCGTAGCCGAGATACAGGGTGTTTTATGAATTTTGTCCGTTTCTTCTGAGGCCCTACCAGCCGAACCACCCGGTAAATTTTCTTCATATTTGGCAAATATGTTCCTAATTGAGAGCCCAAACATATCATGCAATAACCGCCTCGAAAATCCAGGTCCGGGTTAACAAAAAATTATGAATCGTTTGAATACTCGAAACAACACCCTGTACATCGGAATTTTGAAAATCTGTTTTGATATTCAAAAACACCACTAAAAACTAAACTAAGATGTTTACTTCAAATTTTCGCGCAGAAAGTTTTACTGTACAAATTTTCAGGGTAAAAGTGAAGTTTTTATGAACTTGGATACCCGAAAGTTGTTTGAAGTGACTTTAACAATGAATTATCAACAATATTAAATCCATAATTATTTCAACATTACTCTGTAATTCATTTTCACATTGGTTTTCTTTTCTATAGCTGTATTCTTGAAAATCCAGGTCTGGGTTAACGGAAATTATGAATCGTTTGAATCCTCGAAACAACACCCTGTACATCGGAATTTTGAAAATTGGTTTTAAATTTCGAAAATACAACAAAAACTGAACTGAAACTTACACTTCAAATTTTCGCGCAGATACTTTCAATGCACAAATTTTCAACGTAAAAGTGATGTTTTTAAGAACTTGGATACCTGAAAGGGGTTTGAAGTGACTTTAACAATGAATTATCAAAATATTGGAGTCCATAATTATTATACGTTATAATACAACTCACTTCTCAATGAATGAAAACTAATGTGGAAATGAATTACAAAGTAATGTTGAAATAATTATGGATATTCAATATTGTTGATATTTCATTGTTAAAAGTCACTTCAAACCCCTTTCAGGTATCCAAGTTCTTAAAAACATCACTTTTACGTTGAAAATTTGTGCATTGAAACTATCTGCGCGAAAATTTGAAGTGTAAGTTTCAGTTCAGTTTTTGTTGTATTTTCGAAATTTAAAACCAATTTTCAAAATTCCGATGTACAGGGTGTTGTTTCGAGGATTCAAACGATTCATAATTTTCGTTAACCCAGACCTGGATTTTCAAGAATACAGCTATAAAAAAGAAAACCAATGTGAAAATGAATTACAGGGTAATGTTGAAATAATTATGGATTTGATATTGTTGATAATTCATTGTAAAAGTCACTTCAAATCACTTTCGGGTATCCAAGTTCCTAAAAACTTCACTTTTACCCTGAAAATTTGTACAGTAAAACTTTCTGCGCGAAAATTTGAAGTATACGTCTCAGTTAAGTTTTTAGTGGTGTTTTTGAATATTAAAACAGATTTTCAAAATTCCGATGTACAGGGTGTTGTTTCGAGTATTCAAACGATTCATAATTTTTTGTTAACCCGGACCTGGATTTTCGAGGCGGTTATTGCATGATATGTTTGGGCTCTCAATTAGGAACATATTTGCCAAATATGAAGAAAATATACCGGGTGGTTCGTCTGGTACGGCCTCAGGAAGAAACGGACAAAATTCATAAAACACCCTGTATCTCGGCTACGAAGACAGTGAGACCCAATAAATGGGGTATCTCTAGAACCGTCTTGGTGCCACCTATGCACCTGTGAAGTATTTCCCTTTCCCAATGAAACACCCTGTATAGTTATTTCGATTTAAACAGAGGAAAAATATGAAAAGGTGCATATAATAATAATAATAATGTTTATTTATGCTAATATTTTCAGATTTACACTCGCCAACATAACAAATTTTTCACAAGCAATAATTGATTGTGCTTTTCGTGAATATAATTAATAAATGATATATAAACTGAAGAAGTATCACAATAAATAAATGGAATAACAATAATAATATATACATACATGGTCTTCAGATCAGAATTTATTTCCAGTTGTTAGGTGTCTGAATTAGTGAGAAATAATATAAACAAAGAACATTACTGTATTATACCATTTTAATACTGTACATACCTATGGAAATTTCGGTAGAATGTGAAGACATTTTTTTGTAACTATGGCTGAAAGAGTTCAGACGATTTCCCTTTGTAATTTTAATACAATAAATTTCTATCTCTCTCTCAGATCAGAAATTATTTCAAGTTGTTAGATCTCTGAATTTTCGGTTTTATATAGTGTTGTTTGTTTATGACAAATAAATAAAAAATTATGAGGAAAATATAAAAATTGAATTTGATAAAAACATATTTTCTCCTTCTTAGACACTTATGTAAAGGATATTTTTTGAATTAATGAATATTTTAAAAATCAGAACCATCAGTTAGGTATATACCTTTGCATCCCTTAATTACATGTTTCTAATTTTTTTGAGTTTTTTTGATTGGTTTATTTCAGTTTTTTCTTCTTTAAATTTTCTGTTTTCCCTCTGAGCCCACCAGCCAATACCAATATTGAATATCGACATGGCTGTAATTGTCTTCACTTCTTCAATATAAAGTTCACAATCAAGCCATGAAAAATCGATTGTATTCTTGATGAGTTCAGAGGCATGCAAGGGTATATTTCTCGTATTGCATTCAGAGATGTTAACCAGCCTAATTGAGAAGGAGGTTTTGTTGTTTTCATCTGGCCATTTTTCAACATCCTTTTGAATTTCCAGCCCTTTACCATCTGAAATGCCTTCGGCCAATATGCGCGATGTTGAGAGTCCTTCGAAGCTGAGGCATTATAATGCCTCAGCTCCTTGCCAGATTGGTCGGAAATTCCATTGAAGCTATCGAACAACTCGTCAACATTAAGCACAAATTCAGCTGTACCAATTGCGCCTTGATCCATGGTTCCTATAAACAAACATTAATTTATTAGCGTTCACAGTATGTAGAAAATGAAGCTGCAATCATATAATAAAGTAATTGTAAGAGTTAAAAAAAAAGATTTTCACATTTCATTTTTATCAACGGTTCAGAGAAGTAGTTATGCTGTGAGAACTAATTTCGAACTTCAAATTCAACAATTATTCTTGTTAGATGTATCAATGAGTGTCAAAGTAATAAGTAATGAAATCAAAATGTTACTGAAACCCATTGAATAATACAGATTACTCACAAGATTTAAGGCTAAAAAATTTGGAAGAATGAACAGATATCACCACATGAATTGATAAATTAAAAAACAATGAAGCGCTGTTTTATGGAAAAATGATGAAATATGGGAAAATTAAATGAAACTTACCCTCTCGGATCAAGGAATATAAATAGGCTGATGTGGTGTAGCTCATGACTTGGGCAGGAATATGGACCTTCATGGCATAATTCATGATTGGGTTGAAGAAATGATCCTTTAGTTCAAATAGAGACCTGGTGGGATAAATGCTTGCCTTGTCATGTTCGTAGGCCCGAACTACATCTGAGAATTTGGCCTCCATGGTAGTTTGAGTTTCTCCTATTTGAACATTTATTACAACATCATACTTCCTGAATAGGGAATATGTTCTCTTCAAAAGATGGGGTTATATATCTTTTGTGAGATCTTTGACTTCTGGGGTATCAGCCATCTCTAAAATAGCTTTAAGCGTACTAGATTTTTCCCGACACTGCCTTTTTATTTTTCTGAATTGGTCTTCCCGTTGATATATAATTCTCACTAATTTTTTTTTTCTGGGGGAAGATGTAGTAAGGGAGAAGTTGGGTATATTTCGGAATATTCTTCCTTTTCGTTTGGGTGTTTTAGGCTGCTCCAGTTCAGTATTTTTTGTTACAGATTCAACATCTGAAAATGGTATAAAAATTATGAATTTTTAAGTCTTACTTATACATGTATAAGTGTAGCAAAGAGTGTATTTCATTTTTCAAACGAAAGCGTTTTCCATTGGTAGAACTGATGGAACACAACAATGCGCTTGAGTTCTCGCAATGAAGAACGCTATGAGTGATTTCTATAACTATACCTTCAGCATCATGATGAATGTCAAGGTCCATTGGATCTTGATTGCTATCTTCCAATTCTACATCAGTTGTGGAAGTTGAAGGAACTTGAATGCTTTCTTCGAATTCTGCATAAATTGTGGAGGTTGAGTAAAGTGCGTCAAGTGCGGTATTGAAAAAACGAGTCGGAATTGCGTCAACTCTCAACTCAAATAATGCAATTTTGAATCTTCATCCTCTGAAGCACCACAAATTAAACACTTGAAAACCATATTTGGAAAAGAATTTCCTTTGACAAACGATGTAAACAAACTCCGTGAAACACGTGCAATGAAATTGGAATGTTGCCACGATGACATCAAAATGGAAAAGACATAAGCCACAAGAGAGATAACAGATGTGAAATTTTAGCAAAGAGAAAGGGACAGTTGTTTTCTTTCATCCTGGGAGCTCATTGCTTCTAATAACGCTTGGCAACATCAGAAATAACGGTTAGCAGCGCCTCTAGCTGTGCCTGAAAAAATCTGTAACAAGGACAGGCTTATACGATTTTCATGGTACAGAGAAGGATAAAAAATATCTTTAAATTCGTACAAATTTAGTGAAGGAGATATCCGTCTCTTCTTGTCTCTGTTATGCGGCCGCAAGTGGCCCCAGTAATCGCAACAATTTCCTCCAAGAGCTACAGGGTACATTCACAACATTTACGACTGAACAGGAATATTAAAAATATGAAACTGCATTTTTTCAAAACAAGACATCCGATTTGAATGAAATCCATTTTGTGAATGAAGACTGATATACTGAATGTATTATACATGCAAAAGATCGTATTATCTGAACCATACAAAATTAATTGAAATTTTCTGTATGAAGACTGTCAATAAACTTTTTACCTGGGTGAAATTTAATTAGAGCGATTATATAACTTATGTGTTTGAAAACCAATCAAATCCACGAATTTTACGTAGTTACTGCGTATTGATAAGTGAATATACCCCTTGACGACGTGATATAATCGTTTTGGTGTTTCACCTCTTGCCATATTGTAATCATTTCCATAGTTACGGGCAAGTTCAATGAAATGTCAGTTAATTCTTCAAAATGCAGCGCTTTGGTTTCGTTTCATGTGGTGAAATTGATCAAGAAATTGAAAATGCAACACCAGAAAATACCACAAAAACACATAATTATGTTTGGAAGCAGTTTACGGTGTTTTGTGAACATCGAAATTACAAAATTTCTGCTGATATTTCTAATGAAAAAGTAGCAGATATTCTGAAGGATTGGGCATTCAATATGAAACGTGCAGACGGAAAGGAATATAAAGAGAGTACAGTGAAAACCATTTGGAATATTTCTGCTAAACTTTTACAGAAAAAGTTTCATGAAGAGTTCGAAAGAGAAATAAATCCATTTAAAGATGTTATTTTCGAGAACGCAAGAAAGGCTCGTGCAGCAAAGAGAAAGAAATTACAAGCAATTCCCGACAGAAAAAAAGAGAGCTCAGCCGCTCTTAACGAGAAAGAAATAACCAGAATTATATTAAGTTTTGATGAAAATACACCAGATGGTTTGCAGAAAAAATTTTATCAAATTTGTGCTGTGGAATTGGCATGGCGTGGTAATGAAGCAGCCTTTTGCTTAACCGACTATTTCAAAAAGGAATTCGACAATTATGGTCAATCTACGGGACGTATCGAATACAATCCAATATTCTCTAAAACATCACAAGGTGGAGAACAACGCACAACTGATTCAAAATGGTTGGCTCCGAATAAAGAGTTTCCTAATAAGTGCCCAGTACGTCTCTTGGAAAAACTGTTGAGCAAAAGAACGCCAAATATCACAACCAATCGCCTTTTTTTAACACCTAATATCGATTGGCAGAAAACAGGGAAATGGTTCAAAAATTGCCCTATTGGTTTGAATACATTGAGTAAATGGACACGTACAGCAGCTGAAAGTATCGGAATAGATACGAAAAAAAGGAAAATTACGAATCATTCAAATCGTTCCTCTGCTGTGAGTATCTTGTCGCACTCTGGAGCAAACTTGCAAGAAATTACCAAAATAACAGGCCACTTATCATCTGAATCTCTGAAACCATATTTGAAACTTACTGCAGAACACCATAGAAAAATTATTGAAAAAATGAGAAACATTCCTAATCCATCCACCTCAAGCGTCACCAACAGTACCAACACCAACACTACAAATAATGCTGAAAACAACAATACATCAAATATGTATTATAATAATTGTACTTTCAATATTAATATTAATCAATAAAAACAATAATTAGAATATTATTCGTTATATAATCTTAACGAATACCACTCGAGCATAAACAATATTTTACGATTATTCACCTCTCGGTGAATAATCGAATATTGTCTATGCTCTTGTGATATTATAAGTGAATATATCAGGAAAATAGTGGCAAGTAAATTCGTTCACCTTTACGGACGATTGTATAGTTAATGAGCAAATTGTTACGGATATTAAAGAGTATAAAAACGGAACGACTCCAGATATACCTTTAGTATCCAGAAATAGTATGTTTAATTATCTCAAGAATACAATTTTAATAGATATGTGTTTAATAACTGCAGATAAGCTGTTACTTACAGCAACTAAAAAGATTGCAACCATAAGATTAATGATGAATTGAATAGTCTAATTCGGCAATATTCGGCATTTCCGATTTACATCGGAGTCTGAAATAACACGATACACAAACACCGGTATGCCGACGCGCATCGAGAGTGACGTCACTGGGAACATTTCCATAGCATTTGCGTGATAGAAGAGAGAGAAGAGAGAGAGAGAATTGATTAGAATTTGTTCTCCTAATGACGTAGATGGGTAGATGCTCGCGCCGGACGAGTTTAGACCACGAATCTGGCATACCGGTGTTTGTGTATCGTGTGAAATAACGAATTTCATCTCACACTTGGTGGTATGCGTATGCGGTTAACGAATAAGTGGTCTTAGTGGATCATTTCTGATCTGCATCTACATGAGTGCGTACCTATACATACTACGTAGTACGTGTGGAATTTCGATAGGTTCGATATACAGTGTGTTTGGTCATGACTTAGCGATAATTTAAGGGCATCAAATATACCTAATAATATCGACAGAAACACCCACACTGGGAAGTTTACCCCCTTAGTTTTGAAGTAGCCCCCATTTCAAATTTACTTCTTTATTTTCGTTGACCCTTCCAAATAATGTCGATTTCTTTGGACATGAAGGACCTACAGATGTGAAATTTTTTTTTAAAGATTTAACTAGAACCTTTCATTGAAGTAGAACAATATAAAAATATTTTACTTGAAAATGTCATAAAAAAATTTTATTGAAAAAACTTACCGATTTTCTAAGTAAATCCGCAATAGTACCTACAAGAACTAGCACATTGAAGAATAATTTTTTTCAATGCTTCAACAGTCAAGGATATCAGCTTCAAAACAACTTTTACATCATTTCTGTAAGTAACATAATTTGAGAGTTATTGCTGTTCGAACATGACCACTACGCGAGCGCCCCAAAGTTACTACAGGTCGTCATGGGGGCCACTGCCTGTCTACAAAGCAGAGGCGGCCATTTTGACCAATTTTTATGATTAATTTGTTTGTTTGACCAATAACAATTATCGAAAGAATTGATTTATCAGTTTTCTTAAGGCTCATTTTGAAACAGCAATTACTTTCTAATTATGTACCTTACAGAATTTATGTTGGTATCGTTTTGTAGGTACCATCCTTGCGTGTTAGCTCATTGAAAAAAAATTATACTCCAATGTGCTAGTTCTTGTACTATTGCGGATTTACTAAGAAAATCAGTACATTTCTTTACTGAAATTTTTTTGAAGAATTTTTTTAGGACATTTCTAAGTTAATGTTTTCATATTGTTCCACTTTAAAAAAAGATGGTAGAATCATCTCTCAAAAAAACATTTTTTTACATCTGTAGAACCTTTATGTCCAAATAAATCTATATTATTTGGAAGGGTCAATTAAAATAAAAAGTGAATTTAAAATGGATGCCACTCCAAAACTGAAGAGGTAAACTCCCCAATGTTGGTGTTTTTATCGATAAAATTAGGTATATTCGATGCCCTTAATTTATCGTTAAGTCATGACCAAACACGCTGTATAAAGGTAAGCGTTGTATGAAAGTGAAAATATTCTCCTGTGTTCAGTTGATGCAAATTCTCCGTAAGTAATTCAATAATCAATATCTATAATTTATACTCCGGTTTCATAATGATGGGTTTATACTGTGGGTTAATTTTGGCTCTTTCTCGATAATTTCATCAACAAAATCGGATATTCAATACAGTCTTTCTAACTGGATGTTATTGTGGTATTTTAACGTAATTTTGAACTTTCAACGAATCAAAATTGAATTAAAATGGCGGAATGACGCCACAAATTTTGTATCGGTCTTTCCACTCGGTACAAAGCATGTTATGGTCATTATGTACCAGGGTCTCTATACATGATTGTAACAGAGCAGTAGGCTTTGGATTATGCAAACCACAGAATTCTGTGATCACGCTATTTCCTATTGGTTAGAGATTGGAATTCTGCAATCCAAAGCCAACTGCGCTGTTACAATAATTTATAAAGACCCTGTACTTATTATATTAGTGAATCTCAGAGTTACAGTACACTTCCAACATTTACAATGGCCTCAAAGCCCTCAACAATCTTTTCTTTATAGTTATCATGGATTCATGCCCTGAATTTGGAATATATGCTGCTGAGTCGAAGCACATAATTATGGCAATTCATAGAAGAAATCCTATTTCATACGCCAGTTATAGGTAGGAATAGCAGTACTTCAGCTGTAATTGGGGACATAAAATTCCACCTTAAAAAGTAAGTTGATGTTTATGATTAATTAGACATTCTGCTCATTCTGTTCCAACAGTTATTATGATATAAAATCGCTTGTGTCTCACTTCAAACATTTTCACAATTTATCTAATATATCCAGTTTCGAATGCTCATAGCAAGGATGCTGTGGGGTTTCACAAATTCAAATTCATTCGAAAAACATTTAAAAACTCACATAATCAGTACTGAAAATAATATCCCAAGCTCTACTCTGTTGCCCATAAAAGAAAAAATAATAGAAAAAAAATTTAATTGGTCCTAATGTTAATTGTCAGTATTATTGTTGGCATTTTCAAGGACGTTATTTTCTTGCGTTGGTTAACTCAAAAATCAAAAACCCTTTATATAATCCTCTATCATTTTGTGAATTACAAGGAATTCACTGAAGGACTATATTTAAAAACAAAGTAATTTATTTTTTCAGTTGTGATATTTAAATTTTGTATTACATTTGTTTGAATTGAATTGAAATCAGATATGTGGAATTTAGACAGATTAGCATACGATCGCGAGGAAAAGCTACTTAGAAATACTCTTGTCAATGTATTTTCCTCTATTTCATTCGATCGGTCTGTTCTAGTTATGATACATACATATAATACGAAATCCGAGTAAACTTAGGAATACGAAATGCAGACGGCCAACCTCACAAACATGTGTTGAGGGTGTCAGGCCTGCGCAAATACCTTGTGCCATCTTCGCGGCCTTCAGTTAGCAACGAAACGGGGTGGTACAAGGAACCCCAAGTAATGCTCGGGAGTGCGCTAGGACTGACAGGGCAATGCAAGTCGGTTTAGACCTATGTCTATCAGGAGCCTCCATCGACGGGTGTCAGGACCCGGAGGTTATATCCAACATATCCATAATCAGTAAGTCCGATTACAATAAAAAAAGGGGGAAAACTGTCCTCTGACCATGTTTTCTGAGTTACGTAATGAATATCCTCCGTAATATAAACATCAATAGAGGTTAACCGAATAATAACCATCACGAAATAATGAAAAGAAGGTAGTCCGTGAGAATATAACAAAGCGAAACTAACTGTCATTTCCGAGCAGAAAACGATTTATCGATATAACTGTAAAATCTAGTTTGTTATGGCAATTTGGTCATTATCTTTATGTTGGTGGAAAACGCTTGAATCACGTTGATTCAAGAGGTTCCCTTTCCTCTACTACTCTGTTTGGACAGTTGATTATGCCAATTTTTGCGATGGAATAAACTGAATGAATTATGCTTAATACATTGTCTGCATCGAGTGCAAAACGTTCGAAATATTTATTGATTTTCAACCAATAACTAACAATACACATGAAGATTATTTCTTGATTTGTCAATAAGCTCTGTTGGTTTCACACAGATGGCGTTATTGATATACCTTTGAACTCAATATTGCGAAAGTGATATTTTTATGGTTGAGGTGAAAATATAGTGTCTTAGTCTATTATACCTATACTATTATTTCCGATCTCGAGCATTATATTTATGAATTCTTCCATATATGAAAATCTGTGACTAAAAAGGTCACCTGTCATTATTGAATTGGATTTGAAATATAAACATTATGATAGTGGTATCACTATGAAGCATCTAAATCAGTGAAGATGTTTTATGTTTAGGTGGCAAAAAAAGGTTTTTCATCAGATGAATTGATTTTTTCTCGTTCGAGCAATATAAATCGAACGGTATATTCAAATCACACACCTTGAGATTTTTGCGTATTAGTCGTTTTTGTGCTTACGTAATTATTCATAATATTCTTTCCATCAATTCATGTGAATCCTCTATATACAGTGCGCGTCATATTACGGAATAAATTCATTTTCTCGGAAGGACAATATTTGGCAACAAAATCCTGGAACTGGTCAATTTTTGTTTCACTTTCGCCAATTTTTTACGCATTTTTGAAGGATTTTTGTAGCACTTTGCACTATCACTATCAAACCTCCAAATTTTTCGAATAAGAAAAGTGGGTCATGTGGTGCTTTTGTGACAAAGTCTTTGTATCTTCTTTACAGTCGTATAGAAATTTTCAAGAAAAAAATAAGTTAGTTCCAATAGGTTTTCTTTACCTATATTAATGTACTTTGTAGTTGCTCGTTTTTCAATAACTAAGTTTTTTCATGCGCACCTGTAAAGAAGATACAAAGACCTTACCAGAAAAGTATCACATGACCCACTTTTCCCATTCAAAAAATTTGGAGTGTTGATAGGAATGGCACAGGCTGCAAGTAAAATCCTTTTAAATGCATAAAACTTAGGTAAAATGAAACAAAAATTGACCTGTTTCAGGATTTTGTTGCCAATTATTTGTCTTTCAAGAAAATGAATTTGTTCCATAATTTGACGCGCACTGTAGGTATGTATAACTAACATACAGGCGTATAGAACTTTGCAATTTCCAATAACAAGAATCAGCTCATTGTTCCAAAAATATATATCAAGGGCAAGGTCAACTACGAACGAGGAATTAAAATCAATATAGTTTTCAACGTGTGTTGGAGATGAATCTACATGACTGGATATCTTTGAAAATACATTCCTCGGTTTTCTCTTTATTAAGGAGAATGCAGGAGAAATTTAATCCTACACAACAGCATATATTATATATAGTAAATTATACGATCAAATGTCCCCTTCAAATGTATACAGGGTGAGTCTTTGACTTGTACATATATACTTATTTTAACCGTAGTCTTTTGAGGTCAAAAGAAACACTTTTCCCTTTTTCCAATTCGGCCTAGATTAAAAGATATGACCATTTTAAGTTCTCAGAATGAGCTATGCTATCCCTTAAAGACCGGAACACTTAATTTCTTTTTCGAATAAGATATACAAATAAACAGTTTAAGTCTTCGAAATGAGGATCTATACGTATTATAAAATGTAAGAAATGCCCTGAGCAGGAGCTTTTGAGCGCTCGTTCTTTGGCGAAGCAACAAACTATTACCCCAAAATTTTTTATGGGACTTGAGATTGATACCGAATATATAAATACAAAATCTCAGAATAATATTCTGGAAATTATTCAGAAAATGGGATCTGTCAACAATAAATAATTAAAAAATTCAATTTTATGGTTCTGATGATACGATTCTCTTGATGTCTTGCATGTACATTCAGTATGTCAGTCTTGATTCAAAAAATAAATTTCACTCGAATCCGTTATCTTGTTATGAAAATATGGAGGATATAGGGAGCTCTGAATTCTGTGAATTTTTGTTACAGAGTTGCATTCAGCCAATTCTCGGAATTTCAAAGACATTTTTTATTTTTGAAATTCAAATAACTCGAAAACGACGCATCATACGAAAAAACATGAAGAATACTTTTTTTTCCAAAATTTGAAAATTACCTACCTAAAGTTCCAAACTGTGGAAAATATCCCAGAATATCAAATGAAAGTATTACTGATGAGTTTTTTTTTCTCAAGAAGTAACAGACATAGTGAAGTTGGTCTTGAAAATTAATGTAAACGAAGCAAAAGTGCAAGAAATTTTGAATGGTATCGAAAAATACTTCAAAGGTAAAGAAAATAATCGAATTCGAACAAGTCAATTCATGAATCGTAGACAAGAACCAGGTGAGTCATTCATGTAATTTTATAGAGAGAAACTGATCATATTATAGAAGTAGGTATAATTCTATTCGGAAATGAGACGAAAATGTAGATCATTACTGGATACTATCAAATTAGAAGATATCATCAAAATCTGTGAATAAGAGGAAATTGCACAACGAGAAGAAAAACAGTCTCAATTGTGTAAAATCCGTAGTAAAAATTAAGTTCCAAAAAAATGTCCGAGATGTTCCCAAAATTGGCATAAATTTTACGTTTGTGTCCGGCTGGAAATACCCTTTGTAATAAATGCGGATTGAAAAGACATTATTCGGAATATTGCAGAAAGAAGAATATTTCAAATATTGAAAATTGAATTTAACTTACGTGTCTGTTTCCAGAGTGAATCATAACTATGGAATTAATCGTTACATTGAAATTTCAATTCAAGTAGAAGGTTTCCAAAAACAGTTAAAATATAGAGCGACAACTGATACAGGTGCAGAGGTTTGTGTAGCAGAAAAATTTTTTCTGGAATCAATGAGAATAGCAAGATCTCAATCGAAAACATCTAAAAGAAATCTCAATTCTACCGATGGCTCAAGTATAATGGTTTTAGGTTCATTGGAATATAAAATTTCTTTCAGAAGAAAACATCAAGAAAGCAACAAAACATTTAGAGATAAAGTGTTTTGAATGCGGAAATTTGAATCCCCGGGAAGATGGACGATCTCCAGCTCAAGTACTGTATGGTCGTCCAATAAGGTCATTACTTCCAACGAATTTAAAATTTTTCGATAGAAAATGGCAAGAAGAAGCCGATTGCTTTGATGAAAAGGCATTTAGAAATACAAATTATAAAATAAATTTGTACAACAGAGGTACCAGGAGTCTTCAACCTCTTTCCATTGGTCAAATGATTCGGATACAGGATCCACTGACAAGATTATGGGATACCTACAATGGGCAAAATTATTGAAGTTGGTAAGAAACGAAATTACAGCATAATGAAACCAAGTGGCCGCATTGTTCGAAGAAATAGAAAATTTCTTCGTGCAATCAAAAAGAAGAGGACCGCTGATGGGGGAAAAGATGCTACATGAGCTTGGGGTAGATGTTATAATATTGAATATTACCAAGTTACTAAAAAATAAGAATAATGACATTTGTCAATTAATTTGATATAATATAATTCTCCACGATCCTATTCATTAACATAACAAGTAGGATGTACTCAAACATTAATTTTCGATTTAGAAATACAAAAAAGTGATTTTTTAGGCTTTTAGCTAAGTTTAAAAACTTAGCGGAGTCCTGAGATAAAAAGTTATTGGAAAAAAATTTAATAAAAGCCCTGAGCAGGAGTTTTTGAGCTCTCATTCATTGGTAGGGCAAAGAGATTACCTCAAATTCTTATATGAGACTTGAGAAAGATACCAATTATATTCATAAATGCAGAATCTAAAAATTATTCCAAAAATGAAATATTTATGTGAAAAATATATATTCCGAAAGATTAGTTTCTTCGATTTTGATGATGCAATACTCTTGAATTTCTGCATGAACATTAAGTATATCAGTTTCCATTCACAAAACCAATTTACTCGAATCGTATATCCTGTTATGGCAATATAAAGACTCTTCTTTTCAATATACCAATTGAATTTTCTATGATTCTGTTAACACTATAGCCACAAAATTCAGCATGAAAATTGAGATTCCACTCAAATCAGATTTTTATGTGCATCTTGTATGTGGCTGCAACTTTCCATTTCGATGGGTTTCGTTTTGAGGAATAAAAATTTTGAATGACCATATTTTATAAAACATACTGTACGATTTCATTGGTTAACGAATTAAACCGAGGCATTTGAGAACCGAACTCACCTCGAAAATTTCAAGTCTTAGGGACATTTCCACCGAAAGTAATTGCCCTAACGACCGGACGGCCCTCCGCACGGACAAAATTTAGTTTGTCCACGGATTCTTCATCAGGTAGTCGAACTCTATCGTTTTAAAGCATTTTCGGTTCAAAATTGGAAAATTACAGACATTTGGACTAAACGATATACAGGGTGTTTCATCATAAACTGGACAAACATATATTTTCGTGTAGAGGACATCGGGAGAATCATTTTTGCCTTATACAATATATCCCGTTTTCGAAGCATAAGCGAGATACAGGGTGTCAAACGTCATTTTTGAGCAAGATTCTTATGAGTGTGGTCAGTTATGTATAACACCTTGGTGTAACGGTTTTTGGTCAAATCTCAGTATTTTTGAGTCCTCTATCCAGAAAATTTGACGAACTCCGAAAAAAAATTTACAAAATGGCGGAAAACCTGCAATGTTCCAAATTTTTTTTGCGGTTGTCAAATTGAGTTTTGTTTTCTGAAAGAACACAATTTTCTAAGACTTTCTGTGAAAAAATTTTTTCAAAAATCGAACACAAATTTTTTTTTACATGTCTACAGCGATGAAAAAATTTCACTCGAAATGGATGAAATTTTGTACAATTGTACTTCTTGAATTATCAATCACGAATATGAAAACAGAATCGTAAAATATCGAACGGTTTCGTTACTACAGTCATTCAAATGTTTCGTTCGGACCTCTGAAATATTGAAAATAAAATTGTTTTGGGTTCTAGAATCAAAATGATTAAATTATTGGTATGTCCAAACATTTTAGATGAATTTGAACGAAAAAAATCAGTGAAACTTAGTTGGGACTCGAAACGACGTAGGTATTGAATAAGGAAATTGTACTGTTCTAAGGATATTAATATTCGTTGCCAGGCAACGGTAGTCTGTAGTTCATAGAGTTTGACTACTGGCTAAATTATATTCACTGAAATTAAAATACCAGTCCAACTCTATGAACTACAAACTACTGTTGCCTGGCAACGAATATTAATATCCTTAGAACAGTACAATTTCCCTATTTAATACCTACGTCGTTTCGAGTCCCAACTAAGTTTCACTGATTTTTTTCGTTTAAATTCATCTGAAATGTTTAGACATACCAAACATTTATACATTTTGATTCTAGAACCCAAAACAATTTTATTTTCAATATTTCAGAGGTCCGAACGAAACATTTGAATGACTGTAGTAACGAAACCGTTCGATATTTTACGATTCTGTTTTCATATTCGTGATTGATAATTCAAGAAGTACGATTGTACAAAATTTCATCCATTTCGAGTGAAATTTTTTCATCGCTGTAGACATGTAAAAAAAATTTGTGTTCAATTTTTGAAAAAATATTTTTTCACAGAAAGTCTTAGAAAATTGTGTTCATTCAGAAAACAAAACTCAATTTGACAACCGCAAAAAAAATTTGGAACATTGCAGGTTTTCCGCCATTTTGTAAATTTTTTTTCGGAGTTCGTCAACTTTTCTGGATAGAGGACCCAAAAATACTGAGATTTGACCAAAAACCGTTACACCAAGTGTTATACATAACTGACCACACTCATAAGAATCTTGCTCAAAAATGACGTTTGACACCCTGTATCTCGCTTATACTTCGAAAACGGGATATATTGTATAAGGCAAAAATGATTCTCCCGATGTCCTCTACACGAAAATATATGTTTGTCCAGTTTATGATGAAACACCCTGTATAGCTCTGGTTTAAGTGGAACGAGCGCTCAAAAAGATACCTGATTGGACTTTGTTTATTGTCTTATTTTATTGCCTTGGAAGGCTCAAAATCATTGAAACTCGATAAAATTGTTTTTCCTCTACTTATCATCTTTAAAGTAGACATATGATTTCAAATTGAAGGGTACAGGGAAAAAACCATCAATGTCAATTTTTCTCCGAAAATGAGTTTAACGCACAATTCAATTCAGAATAAAGAGTAGGCATAAGTAAAACAAGTCCAATCGCCTAAATCGCTTCCAAAGATTTAGAAAGAGAGATACTATGAAGGATGGAGTAATATTAGTGTAGTGTAGAGCATAGACTAAACTAAACTAATATCCCTCCTTCCTTCACAGTATGTCTCTCTTTTAATGTTGGAAAAATCACAGAACTTAAAAATAACTTATGCGTAGATATCTACGATACAATGTTTTTATTATATTTTCTGTGCTTCGCTCTAATATTATTCTATTCTTGTCTGAAGTCGATATTCTCTCTCACACGTCCTGTCCATTCTTTATATGTCTATGATCGATATACGGGAAGAAACATCAGTCAGTGTTAACACCACCGACGAAAATGGTTCTTTCTCTGATAACTATCAGTTTTGCGCGTAGTTGGCACTGACAGCATCTAGACATTCATTGTGACATCACGTCAGTTATGAATTATTGTGCTCTGCTGGTACTGTTACAATAATGGTTCTGGTGTTTATTTCCCATATTTCATCGATTTCTCAGTTTTGTGTTCCAAATATTATGACGAATGATACGCCAGTAACAATTCGATGCAGAAAACCTTTTCTTTTTTGACGCTAAAGCAGCAGTTCACAGGTGAAAAATCGTCTTTCGATGTCCCTCGGCTTCAACTCATACGGCACCCAATTTCCTTGCTTTTGAACCATTTCACGTTGTTTCAAGCGATGAAAAATTGTTGATCGATCAACTCCCAACAATTCTGCAAGTTCATTTTGTGTCTGACATGGATCTTCACGAGATATTGCTCCAAATCTACATCTTCCAACTTTTTCGGTGCACCGGAACGCTCTTCGTCTTCGAGGTCAAATTCGCCATTTTTGAAGCGTTGGAACCACTTTCTGCATGTTGATTCTTGTAGAGCATAGTCGCCGTAAGTTTCCACAAGAATTCGATGAGCTTCAGCAGCATGTTCTTTTGATGGAAATAATGTAAAAGAATTCCCCGCAAAAACACATTTGACGGCACAAAATTCTCCATGTTTAAAATTTCGCACAGATTCACCTTCCTACTTCAGTGGTTCAACATAAACTAATGTTTATAGTTTATGGTTTCAGCTTGCAGGTAAAATTTATTTCGTCAAAATTGGTTGAGTGTGTGAGAAGATACAATACTTCCGCGATACATAAAACAAATCTTTCTGGGCCCGATGGAAGCAGAAGCATATACTTCTTCACTAGGCCCAATGCAGAGGACTCGTTTTGTTCCACAATTGTAAATCTCCTACGAATATCTGCTTTACTTTCCGGAATGTCAAGCACCATAACAGAACCCCTCTTCTTCGGAATGATAAATCTTCATATTCATAAGTTCTTGACATCTACAGCTCCGGAAATAACCCATAATCATAACTACCTATGAAACAGAACAATAAATGTGTAATCGCTAAAGTTTGCATTACTTGCGTTTTGAAGTAAGTGAGTATTCTTGATCAGAAGTATTCTCCAAAAATTTGACAATATCTTCATGACTAAACACTTCATACTTTTTTGGTTCATAGCCTTTACCTTTGCATTTGAGAAACGCTTCCAATTCGTGAAATTTACTTCCATCTACAGGGTGACTGGTGACGTATGGGACAACGGCTAACTGGAGATAGAGGAACTGAATGAGGATTGGATGTTTAAATGTCTCATAAGCCTATTAGTTTCAGAGATACAGGGTGTTTTTTGCAAAAGTGCTAAAACTATAAACACCCATATCTTCGTCAATATGGCAAATTTTTCGCTGATATTTGGCAAGCTTGTTAATATACATATTCTCCATCAGATCGACAAGAAAAAATTCCCAAAAATTGCAGGTCCGTATTCAAAAATTTCCATTTCCGTGTCAGGTTAGAAATATCACTCGGTATATGAGATAAAAAAAAATGATTTGGAAAATTGGAATCTTCAAGAAACACTGAGTAAAAATCTGTTTTCAGTTTGAATGGCACAAATTTTTTATAGTTTTTATGATAAGTTGAAAGTCGAATATTACAATTTATTCATATCGAATTCAAGAAACATACTATTCCTTATAAAAAAAAACACTGAATTTGAGATGCTTAAATAATCCTGACGCATTTTGAATATTCCTTCACATCTTGAACTCCCTTTTTATTAATTTTTTATCAATATTATAAGAAAAATTAAAAAAACAATAGAAATACAAAAAGAGGAACAGTAGCACATATGATTCATGAAAAAATCAAATAAACAAATGCTCGATATGCGAGAGCCATTCCCCTCACACACTTAATGACTCCTTTGAACAATTGAAGTACTTTTCATATCCACAAGATGAAAAATTATACTCTTGATAGAACAGAAACACTGGATTTCAGCTCGAGAAAAGTTTGACTTTCTTCTCAGAACCCCTGAACAATAATCCATCTGGTACTTATGTTTTCAACAAAATTTATTCTTCAATGAATTTTGAGGACTTATTTTCCTCTAATATGTACTTAGGTGTAGCAACTTCTTCTTTTTTTGAGAATCATATGAATTTCTTTAATGCAAACAGAATATTAGGGAAACAAGTGATTTTTTAGAATAAGAGGTTTATTATTCATTATAAATTAAATACATCCTACTACACAGAGTAGGCATATTTCAAAAAATGACGTTTATATTCATACATTCATTGATTGTGAATTATTGGGAATTGTGTCGTTTGTTTATCTATTAAAAAAGGCCTTCAATATTCACGAATGAAGAATATGTAGATGATACTTGTTTTTGGATTGCGCAAAATGAACGGATATAATATTTAGTCTCAGAATAATCCTCATCTCAAAAGAGAAAGAAATCATTAGAGTTCAAGAGAGCAAATAAATGCGTTGAAGCAAATTGCTCTGGTTTCGAGCATTTGCTTAGTTGTTTTCTCATGAATCATTGCATTATTTAATAGAAAAATAAATTTTGTTGAAAGAATAAGTATCAGATGGATTATTGTTCAGGCGTTCTGAGAAGAAAGTCCAACTTTTCTCGAGCTGAAATCTAGTGTTAGATACTGTTCTATCAAGAGTAATTTTTCATCTTGTGGATATGAAACGTACTTCAATTATTGTTCAAAAGAGCCAATAAGTGTGTGAGGGGAATGGCTCTCGCATATCAAGCATTTGTTTATTTGATTTTTTTATGAACTATATGTGCTACTGTTAATCTTTTTGTGTTTGTATTGTTTTTTGAGTTTTTCTTATAATATTGATAAAAAGTTTAATGAAAAAGTATTTCAAGATGTGAAGGAATATTCAAAATGCGTCAGAATTATTTAAGCATCTCAAATTCAGTGTTTTATTCTTTCAGGAATAGTGTGTTTCTTGAATTCAATATTTTTTTTTTTTTTTATCTGAGACAGACCACGAAGGCTCAGGCCTAAGTACCAGTGTACCGTGGGTGTCGGAGGAGGAGTGACAGATTCAGTCTATTAACACTCGATTTAAAAGACTGGAGGTTAACATTCTGAGGAAAGGCGTGGGCAGGAAGTTGGTTCCACACTCTAGAGACCCTTGGGATGAAGGTACGGGAGAAGGTCGATGTTCTATGCGTGGAGAGTTGGACGGTAAAGGGATGCATGTGCGATGTTCAATGAAAAAATTGTAATCTTCGACTTTCAACATATCATAAAAACTTTAAAAAATTTGTGCCATTAAAACTAAAAACAAATTTTTACTCAGTGTTTTTTGCAGATTCCAATTTCCCAATTCAATTTTTTTTATTTCATATACCGAGTGATATTTCTCACCTGACACGGAAATGGAAATTTTTGAATACGGACCTGCAATTTTTGGAAATTTTTTCTTGTCGATCTGATGGAGAATATGTATATTAATAAGCTTGCCAAATATCAGAGACAAATTTGCCATATTGACGAAGATATGGGAGTTTATAGTTTTAGCACTTTTGCAAAAAACACCCTGTATCTCTGAAACTAATAGCCTTATGGGACATTTAAACCCCCAATTCTCATTCAGTTTGAGGCCTCTATCTCCAGTTAGCCGTTGTCCCTTACGTCACCAGTCACCCTGTATATCATTATATATTCGCATCAGCAATTTTAGCATTGACCACTTACAGAATGCAAATATTAGTGTCCACCACAATCAATACATTGATAACTGTATTTTGCGGGATAAGAACAAACTCTCAAAAGATCTTAAAGTATATTTAGCAACGTTTCGCAAACTCTCGTTTGCTTCATCAGGCCTAAAAACATTATAAAAATGACATACAAAACACTTACAGTAAAATATAAATAAAATACCTCTATACTATAAATAAGACATTGAGATGTAAAATTTTAAAAAATTTTTAAACCTTGTGTTCACACTTTTTCCAAGACGATCACAGGTTCGATTTTTCGAATGTAAAAATATTAGACAATGAACAACATTTCAGGAAAATGAACATTTTAGAAATAATACATATTAACATTAACAACACTGTCAATTTTAGATCTGATACTGAACAATTAAGCAAACTTTACAATTCTGTCTTGACCAGATATGTGCATTTATAGTGTTGTGCGAGCTTGGTATAAAGTAATGTACGGTATTTCATTGAAAGAAAATGAAGATAATTCTGTTTATACAACCTTGATATTGTTTTACTGTATTAGTTTGTTTTGTTGTGTTTTCAGGTTATGTTTTCCTGTGATTTATTTTGGATGTAAATATTCTGGAATTTTCCAAATGAATTTTAGTCGAACTTTGAGTATTTTCAGCTGTTTTTTTTATGATTTGACGTGGAATATATAGTTGATGCCGTCGTTTTTAAAATTTTACATCTGAATGTCTTATTCATAGTATAGCGGTATTTTATTTATATTTTACTGTAAGTTTTTTGTATGTCATTTTTATAATGTTTTTAGGCCTGATGAAGCAAACGAGAGTTTGCGAAACGTTGCTCAATATACTTTAAGATCTTTTGAGAGTTTGTCCTTATCCCGCAAAATAGAGTTATCAATTTATTGACCACTTAGTCCACAGCGAATTAGGACTATGAAATTCAGAATGTAAAAAAAATAAACCAATTCACATATTAGACTAAAAGAATAAATAAATACCATATCTTGAAAGTACGCCAAAATTAAAGATTCACTGGTGTTTTTACTATCCATACGGTTTACTTCCATCCACTGCAAAAATTTGTCATATTCCTTTTTGTACGGAACGAGCTTTTTCTGCATTTTCAAACAAATCACTTGAAATCTCAATTCCCTCTGAGTTTGGATCATAGACCTAATAAGAATGGACACCGCATGAGAGAGAGAGGTCACTTGGTTGAATGTGATGGAGCTATTGTGGGCAATGTCATGCTTGTTCTATGGGCAATGTCAGTTGAATTACATTCAACGCATCAAATCCTTGTGGGCAAAGCAAAGTCTGTGGTCACATAAATATTTGTTTACATCTTCCATATGATTTTGACAAGTTGCCCACAAACTTGCTTCATCTCTTTTCTTTTCGATAATATCGCATATGTCTTTCTCTCTCTAATGTATCCAAGTGTTCGATCTTCTGTTAAGTCACGTGATTCTGCATCCATAGTAATTATAGATCTATGGTTTGGATTCATTTTCACAGATTTGAATATGATGAGAAACACGATATGACAAATATATACAAACTTGTCAGACATGACAACCCATGCCTACTTAAAAAGACCTCTTTTTTATTGGGCTCGCCTCTAGGGCATGTACCAAGATCATAGTTGTGTTTTATTGAGAAACTTTACTCGAGACACACAAACGTCCATGTCCTTGCCGGGATTCGAACCCGGGACCCCTGGCATCCCAGGCCAATGTGCTACCGCTGCACCACGGGGTCGATTCCCATGCCTACTTAACTCCTAATAAACATAATTTGTTTTGTTTTGAAAACCAAAACAATTTGGTTCTTATATTTCATGCCGTATGAAATCAAATTCATAATCTATCTTGTGAGTTATTGGATTTTGATTATTTTAATTACTAATATTTCTATTTTCTCATTAATTACTCTCAGTTTCCCGATGAGACGCAGAAGACTAGGTCGCCAAATTGTCATCTGTAGAAGACAATTTGGCGCTTTAATGTATTAAAGCGAAAACTTTTCGCAAAATAATTATTACTATGCATTCAGGTAGACAAGCTTCAGTTGACAGCAATACTATGAAAACTATAACCGAACTTTAATACTGTTATTCAAGGTGGCCGTGAATCAGGTGACTGACATCAGTGGTTCCTGTTTGTTTCAGGTGACGAAGATGGTTTTTTCGATGTTAATATGGGACTTACCACAGAAATCTCCTTTTTCCGATCCGCCTATTTGAATTCGAAAGTTTTCGTGTAATGCATCCGTTTAACGTATAGATTCTGATCATTCTAAGAAGAGAAGTATTCAATTTATCATATTTCAAATTTTATGAACTGGTTTTGAAGTGGAAAACGCGTTTTTTTCAGCTGAAACGAAAATTGACATCGATAGCTTTTCATCTATAGCTTTTTTCCCTGTACCCTTAAATTGATTTGAATTGATATTCTTGAGAAATAACTGTAGCTCGTGTAATTTTCACAATAGTTTTGGTCTCACCCCTGAAGGAAAATGTTAACATTCTCCAGAATTACTAGTTGTGAAATTACCTGTTTTGGGATAGTGAATAAAAGACATATAATATTGAGAAATTATTATTCACATCAATAAATTTTCTTCAAACCCATTCCTCCTAATTGAATACCAAATCGACAACGTTCTAAAAAGCGACATGTCAACTGCCTGCAGCTACTCGAATTATCTGGTTTCATTTTTCTTTTCAGTCCTGAGAGTTTTTGACTTAATTCTGTTACGTTGTTTATTTATTTATTTTTTATTCAGATAATTAGGAATACAAACAGGAGATAA
The DNA here is from genome assembly GCA_013421045.1 of Propylea japonica. NCBI lineage: Eukaryota > Metazoa > Arthropoda > Insecta > Coleoptera > Coccinellidae > Propylea > Propylea japonica. The sequence goes on from CM024240.1 coordinate 87,001,684, forward strand.
ACACCTAACACAGTATCTACTATTAAGAAATACCAAGTGTGTCAAAGTGAACCCTTAAGAAAAACACAGTTAACTTATCTAATAGAACAATTATTATATCATTAATATAGTGATAAAAAAACAAGAAAAACCAAAAATATAGCAAATCAATGAAAACAAGTAAGCATAAGTATAAGTGAAAGAATATTCTTTATTTTGAAAAATACAGTATCGAGAAGCTAGCAAAAAATAAAAACAATACGACCAATTGAAAAAGAAGAAAAACATCCTATTGAAATAAGTATATTTTATTAAGTCCTTGTTTTATTGAATTTTGACGAAGATGAAACAGATCAATATTACTTAAAGTGTTACAACATCGCATCATCCTGTAGAGGTGAATTCATGGCGCTATTAGTGATACGGAAAGGGATATCGAACATATCACTACTTCCGGAGAAAACGGCACAGATCATATATAGTTATGGAGGAATGAATGTTAGAATTATAGATATTGTTCAGGAGCTTATATACGAAAAGGACTGATCTTTCTTCTTTTTTCAAGGGTAATGAAACCAAACTGAGTTGAACGTAGATAATAGTTTACGGTATTCCTAGGTGTAAAACGAAAGTTCAAATTGTAGGAAATGAACTTTAAGAATCCGTTCTGAATTCTCTCGAAGTTGGCGATGTTTACTGAATATTTTGGAGTCCAACTTGCAGATGCAAAATTGAGTTTACTTTAAACATAGGAGTTATATAAAATTTTGAAGGTTTTCAAATCAATAAAATGTCTATAGTTTTTGTCAACAAAGCCCAAAATATTATTACAGGAATTTGCTAGATGTTCTCTATGATGATCAAAAAGAAGTTAAGAGTCAAAAATAACCCCTAAATCTTTCATGTTATCCACCCAAGACAAGACAGTATCCCCAAGACTAAAAATTAAAGATCTCATTAATGTTGCTCGTGAAAGTTATCACCTGGCAGTTATCTAAATTTAAATGAAGTTGATTATCGCTACAGTAAGTACTAAGGGTATTTCATTCATACTGCAAAAATCGCCAAGAATCATAATGAGACAATCCTCAAATTTTGTTTTGTTAGAGTGAAGTTTAGAAATGAAGCTGGCGCTAGCAACTTGCTCGCCGGGTGGAAGATATACATGCAAAACAAATAAAGAGCTTAATACTACCTAGGTTGAGTACTATCCAAATATCATCTGCATCACTCCGAAGTTCAGCAGCTGTAGTCGGTTTAAATTTGTTTTTAACAGCATTAAAAACACCATCTCCATCGATTTTCACATTACATGAACTCGCCCGATCTCGCCTGAAGAAAGTGTAGCAGTTTAAATCAATTATTTCTGAGTTAATTATTCCATCGTTCAAACAAGACATACATACAAATTATATCGTGGTCATTGACAGTGGTGTTCATCTTGAATTCCTCCAGCTTTGTTCTGAGTCCTGTCACATTCTGGTAATATATCGAAAGAGTACTGGGGATTAAAAAATATGTTTAAATTATTGGTTGTGAATTGTAAACTATATGCACCATATACAGGGTGAGTCTTTGACTTGTACATATATTTTAACCGTAGCTTCCTGAGGTCTTCCTCTAACATTTTATCCTATTCGGCCTGGTTAAAAAGATACAGGTTGTTGAAAATCCATGAAAAACATAAATTTTCAGTAATATCTCGCAAACGATTTCTTCAAATGAAATGACTTTTGGAACATAGTTTTTCATGAATATGATTGATCTTTCCGAATACAAAATTCCGAGTAATTCGATGTTGAAAGAAACAAAAAATCAAGAAATTCGAAAAATTGGGTACTTTGGCTGAATGCAATTCTGTCGAAAATATTCACAGATTCAATTTTCCCACGTTGTCACGCTGACAAAAATCAAGAATAATTCGAGAATTTGTTATCTGGAATGATAATTGGTAAGAGAGAGAACTAGCGGATTTTCTTTAGAAAGGGGTAACAATGAATGAGCTCACCTCTATACTTCTTCAGTGTAAATCCTTATCTATTAAGCAAATTTACACATAACACCACTTTCGAAGTATTGCAATTTTGTTTCGTTGAGCTTTGACATCGATGGGGTAACCACTGGGGAGATTTTCTGCTCCTGTGCTAGGAGATCCAGGGAGATCCGGGGGAGATCCGGGGAGATCCGAGGAGATCCGGGGAGATCCGAGGAGATCCAAGGGGAGATCCAGGGAGATTCGGGGAGATCCAGAGGAGATCCGGGGAGATCCGAGGAGATCCAAGTCAATTTGTGTATCTTTTTCGCATATTTCTGATGCAGATTTTCACTTCAGGGTTAAATTTTATAGATCTCTCTATAACCCCAATTTAGATGATCGGACTTCGAATTGCATAATTTCACTAGAAAAAATCTGTACCAAAAAATGTCTTTTTTAAATATTATTGAAACTTTATTATGAAGAAACTTTCATTCGTCTGAATTGTAATTCAAAACCAAAACTCTTTTTATGCGAGTATACGTAAATGATTTTCATATTCAATTTTAAACTATCACCAAATTAACAGCCACACCAAATCAACATGAAACCTGAAACACTCAATATAAATAATTTTCATTCATAAAAACACCAGAAAAAATTCACTTGAATCGGATATCCTGTTATGGAAATATAACTTCGGTCTCATTTTATAAATGAAAATGTTCATGTTTCTTTGCTTCTTAGCCGGGCAGGCTAAGAGCTAAGAGTATAAAATAAATCAATATTTATTTCGATATAAACGTATCTTTCGGCGAAAGGGTAATTTCCTGACTTTAAATTCGTTCCACTTAACGAGTGCTATATCGTTTTGCCCAAATGTCTGTAATTTTCGAATTGTCAGCCGAAAAGGGTCAAATTCAATTCTTTCCGTAGGGTCGTCCGTCCGTTAGCATAATAACTTTCGAAGCGATTGTCCTAGAGACTTGAAACTTTCAGGGTGAGTTCGGTTCCCAAATGGCTCGGTTAAGTTTGGGGATGAGGGGGTGAAAACTACCCCTTTATCACTATTCGGGCAGTTTTTCTATGAAGGACTTCGTGTACCAGAGTGAAATTTTCAGGAAATATCTGCTACATAAATACCTTTCATTTGATATAAGTCATAATTCCTTAGCATGGGATGATGGGGTGATAGATAGATAGATAGATAAATCTTCTTTATTTCAGATCTTACAAGTTGTTACATAAGAAATGAAATGACGTCAAAATACAGAAAAAAAAATATATATCCTACGACAGACAATGCAATCAAAATATTCATCGAGGTTATACGTTCCAATCGAACCAGCATTTTCCTTATTGAGTTCTTAAAAGTGCCTACATAATTACCTCTTTATACAGTCAGGAAGCTTATTGAATAGTGTTGTGCACATATAGTATGGACCCCTCTCCGTCAGGTTAATCTATGTTGAGGAAAAAGAAGATCTAGATTCTTGTGTATAACTACGTTCTCTATTGAATTAAAAATTTCTTTATTATTGAAACAAAAATCGAACATTCATAAATATATAAACCATAAATGGTAAATAAATTTTTGGACGAAACTTTCCTCTACAAGATTCCCTAAATTTAATCTATACATACATCTTAAAGTTCTTTTTTGAATGACAAATACAGAATTAACATTATAATTACGACCCCAAAAAAAAATTCATACCTCATGACTGATTCAAAATTAGCATGATATATATTTTCACAATACTCACATCCAGCTGACTAGCTAGAATCTTGATTCCATAGCCAACACTGGATAATTGAGACAACCTTATCAATATGAACTTCCCATAAGGAATTCATTAATATGAACACGCCAAGAATTTGGTGTCCTGATGAAGTGTAACACTGTTGCTATCCAGAATAATACAATCTAGCGATGTATTCAGAACTTGGTTAGGACGAAAGAGTACCAGATTGGTTTTTTTCGTCATTAATCACTAATTTGTTCATATCACACCAATCTTTCACCTTACAGAATGCATCTTTTGTTTTGTAGACAATCTCCTCTAAATCACTCCCTTCAATTAAAACATTTATGTCATCAACATAATTTGCCTCTAGGTATTCCTCTATTGCCTCTGGTAGATCATTAATATAAAATAAAAACAAAATTGGACCAGCTAGTACCCTGACCCACTCAAATACCACATCTAGAATATCAGATTCTACATCACCATCAAGAATAACCTGCTGCTTCTATTTGATAAAAAGGATCGTACCCAATCATTTGCTTTTCACCTTATTCCACATTTATCCAACTTCCGAAGAAGAAGCTCATGAACAACGCAATCAAAAAGCTTTGCTTAAGTCAAGAAAAATACCCAATGCAAAATTCTTATTCTCCAAGCAATGCAAAACAGCATTTACAAACTGAAAAATAGCAGTGTTGGTAGATCTGCCCTTTAAATATCCATGTTGAAATTTCGAGAAAAATTATTCTCATTCATGAAACTTATTAGTCTGGTGATCATAACTAATTCAAAGTGAAAACCACCAATTGAAAGGTATTCAATAGCAGATATTTCCTGAAAATGTCATTCTGGTACACGAAGTCCTTCATAGAAAAACAGCCCGAATAGTGATAAAGGGGTGGTTTTCACACCCTCATCCCCATGCTAAGAAATTATGTTTGATATCAATTGAAAGGTATTCAATTAGCAGATATTTCCTGAAAATTTCATTCTGGTACACGAAGTCCTTCGTAGAAAAACTCCCCGAATAGTGATAAAGGGGTGGTTTTCACCCCCTCATCCCCACGCTAAGGAATTATGACTCATATCAGATGAAAGGTATTTATGTAGCAGATATTTCCTGAAAATTTCATTCTGGTACACGAAGTCCTTCATAGAAAAACTGCCCGAATAGTGATAAAGGGATGGTTTTCACCCCCTCATACCCATCCTGAGCAATTATGACTAATATCAAATGAACAGTATTTATGTAGCAGATATTTCCTGAAAATTTCATTCTGGTACACGAAGTCCTTCATGGAAAAACTGCCCGAATAGTGATAAGGGGTGGTTTTTAACCGGTCATCCCCATGCTAAGGTATTATGACTTATATCAAATGAAAGGTATTAATGTAGCAGAAATTTCCTGAAAATTTCATTCTGGTACACGAAGTCCTTCATAGGAAAACTGCCGGAATAGTGATGAAAGGATGGTTTTCACCCCCTCATCCCCATGCTAAGAAATTATGTTTGATATCAATTGAAAAGTATTCAATTAGCAGATATTTCCTGAAAATTTCATTCTGGTACACGAAGTCCTTCATAGAAAAACTGCCCGAATAGTGATAAAGGGGTGGTTTGCTCCCCCTCATCCCCATGCCAAGGAATTATGACTTAGATCAAACGAAAGGTATTAATGTAGCAGATATTTCCTGAAAATTTCATTCTGGTTCACGAAGTCCTTCATAGGAAAACTGCCGGAATAGTGATGAAAGGGTGGTTTTCACCCCCTCGACCCCACGCTGAAGAATTATGACTTGTATCAAATGAAAGGTATTCAATTAGCAGATATTTCCTTGAAGTTTCATTCTGGTACACGAAGTCCTTCATAGAAAAACTGCCCGAATAGTCACGAAGGGGTGGTTTTCACCCCCTCATCCCCAAGCTAAAGAATTATGACTTATATCAAATGAAAGGTATTTCTGTAGGAGATATTTCCCGAAAATTTCATTCTGGTAAACGAAGTCCTTCATAGAAAAACTGCCCGAATAATGATAAAGGGGTGGTTTTCACCCCCTCATCCCTATGCTAAGAAATTACGACTTATATCAAAGGAAAGGTATTTATGTAGCAGATATTTCCTGAAATTTTCACTCTGTTACACGAAGCCCTTCATAGAAAAACTGCCCGAATAGTGATAAAGGGGTAGTTTTCACCCCCTCATCCCCAGGCTAAGGAATTATGACTTATATCAAATTAAAGGTATTCAATTAGCAGATATTCCTGAAAATTTCATTCTGGTAAACGAAGTCCTTCATAGAAAAACTGCCGAATAGTGATAAAGGGGGGTTTTTACCCCCTCATCCCCATGCTAAGAAATTATGTTTGATATCAATTGAAAATTATCCAATTAGCAGATATTTCCTGAAAATTCATTCTGGTACACGAAGTCTTTCATAGAAAAACTGCCCGAATAGTGATAAAGGGATGGGTGTTTCACCCCCTCATCCCCATGCTAAGAAATTATGTTGATATCAATTGACAGGTATTCAATTAGCAGATATTTCCTGAAAATTTCATTCTGGTACACGAAGTCCTTCATAGAAAAACTGCCCGAATAGTGATGAAGGGGTGGTTTTCACCCCCTCATCCTCAGGCTGAGGAAGTATGACTTATATCAATTGAAAGGTATCCAATTAGCAGATATTTCCTCAAAATTTCTTTCTGGTACACGAAGTCCTTCATAGAAAAACTGCCCGAATAGTGATAAAGGGGTGGTTTTTACCCCCTCATCCCCATGCTAAGAAATTATGTTTGATATCAATTGAAAAGTTTCCAATTAGCAGATATTTCCTGAAAATTTCATTCTGGTACACGAAGTCCTTCATAGAAAAACTGCCCGAATAGTGATAAAGGGGTGGTTTTCACCCCCTCATCCCCACGCTAAGGAATTATGACTTGTATCAAATGAAAGGTATTTATGTAGCAGATATTTCCTGAAAATTTCATTCTGGTACACGGAGTCCTTCATAGAAAAACTGCCAGAATAGTGATAAAGGGGTGGTTTTCACTCCTTCATCTCCATGCTGAGAAATTATGTTTGATATCAATTGAAAAGTATCCAATTAGCAGATATTTCCTGAAAATTTCATTCTGGTACACGAAGTCTTTCATAGAAAAACTGCCCGAATAGTGATAAAGGGATGGTTTTCACCCCCTCATCCCCATGCTAAGAAATTGTTTGATATCAATTGAAAGGTATTCAATAAGCAGATATTTCCTGAAGATTTCATTCTGGTACACGAAGTCCTTCATAGAAAAACTGCCCGAATGGTGATAAAGGGGTGGTTTTCCCCCTCATCCCCACGCTAAGGAATTATGACTTGTATCAAATGAAAGGTATTTATGTAGCAGATATTTCCTGAAAATTTCATTCTGGTACACGGAGTTCATAGAAAAAAAACTGCCAGAATAGTGATAAGGGGGGTTTCACTCCTTCATCTCCATGCTACGAAATTAGGACTTATATCAATGGAAGGTATTCAATCAGCAGATATTTCCTGAACATTTCATCTGTGTATACGAAGTCCTTCATAGAAAAACGGCCGCCCGAATAGTGATAAGGGGTGGTTTTCACCCCCTCAACCCCACGCTAATAAATTATGATTTATATCAATTGAAAGGTATCCGATTAATTTAGCAGATATTCCTGAAAATTTCATTCTGGTACACGAAGTCCTTCATAGAGAAAAACTGCCCGAATAGTGATAAGGGGTGGTTTCAACCCCTCAACCCATGCTAGGGAATCATGACTCATATCTAATGAAAGGTTTTTATGTAGCAGAATTTCCTGAAAATTTCATTTCGGTACACGAAGTCCTTCATAGAAAAACTGCCCGAATAAAGATAAAAGGGTGGTTTTCACCCCCTCATCCCCATGCTAAGGAATAATGACTTATATCAAATGCAAGGTATTTATGTAGCAGATATTTCCAGAAAATTCCATTCTGGTACACGAAGTCCTTCATAGAAAAACTGCCCGAATAGTGATGAAAGGGTGGTTTTCACCCCCTCATCCCCATGCTAAGAAATTATGTTTGATATCAAATGAAAGGTATTTATGTAGCAGATATTTCCTGCAAATTCCATTCTGGAACACGAAGTCCTTCAAAGAAAAACTGCCTGAATAGTGATAAAGCGGCTTTTCCTGAACATTTCATTCTGGTATACGAAGTCCTTCATAGAAAAACTGCCCGAATAGTGATAAAGGGGTGGTTTTCACCCCCTCAACCCCACGCTAAGGATTATGAACTATATCAATTGAAGGTATCCAATTAGCAGATATTTCCTGAAAATTTCATTCTGGTACACGAAGTCTTCATAGAAAAACTGCCCGAATAGTGATAAAGGGGTGGTTTTCACCCCTCAAACCATGCTAAGGAATTATGACTTTATTGAAGAAAGGTATTTATGTGGCAGCTATTTTCCGAAATTTTTCTGGTACACGAAGTCCTTCATAGAAAAAACGCCCGAATAGTGATAAAGGGGTGGTTTTCACCCCCTCATCCCCATGCTGAGGAATTATGACTATATCAAACGAAAGGTATTTATGTAGCAGATATTTCCTGAAAATTTCTTCCTGGTACACGAAGTCCTTCATAGAAAAACTGCCCGAATAGTGATAAAGGGGTGGTTTTTACCCCCTCATCCCCATGCTAAGAAATTATGTTTGATATCAATTGAAAAGTATCCAATTAGCAGATATTTCCTGAAAATTTCATTCTGGTACACGAAGTCCTTCATAGAAAAACTGCCCGAATAGTGATAAAGGGGTGGTTTTCACCCCCTCATCCCCACGCTAAGGAATTATGACTTATATCAAATGAAAGGTATTTATGTAGCAGATATTTCCTGAAAATTTCATTCTGGTACACGAAGTCCTTCATTGAAAAACTGCCTGAATAGTGATAAAGCGGTGGTTTTCACCCCCTCATCCCCTTGCTAAGAAATTATGTTTGATATCAATTGAAAAGTATCCCTTTAGCAGATTTTTCCTGAACATTTCATTCTGGTACACGAAGTCCTTCATAGAAAAACTGCCCGAATAGTGATAAAGGGGTGGTTTTCACCCCTTCATCTCCATGCTAAAAAATTATGACTTAAATCAAATGAAAGATATTTATGTAGCAGATATTTTCTGAAAATTTCATTCTTGTACACGAAGTCCTTCATAGAAAAACTGCCAGAATAGTGATAAAGGGGTGGTTTTCACCCCTTCATCTCCATGCTGAGAAATTATGACTTATATCAAATGGAACGTATTCAATCAGCAGATATTTCCTGAACATTTCATTCTGGTATACGAAGTCCTTCATAGAAAAACTGCCCGAATAGTGATAAAGGGGTGGTTTTCACCCCCTCAGCCCCACGCTAAGGAATTATGACTTATATCAATTGAAAGGTATCCAATTAGCAGATATTTCCTGAAAATTTCATTCTGGTACACGAAGTCCTTCATAGATAAACTGCCCGAATAGTGATAAAGGGGTGGTTTTCACCCCCTCAACCCATGCTAAGGAATCATGACTCATATCTAATGAAAGGTATTTATGTAGCAGATATTTCCTGAAAATTTCATTTTGGTACACGAAGTACTTCATAGAAAAACTGCCCGAATAAAGATAAAAGGGTGGTTTTCACCCCCTCATCCCCATGCTAACGAATTATGACTTATATCAAATGCAAGGTATTTATGTAGCAGATATTTCCAGAGAATTCCATTCTGGTACACGAAGTCCTTCATAGGAAAACTGCCCGAATAGTGATGAAAGGGTGGTTTTCACCCCCTCATCCCCATGCTTAGAAATTATGTTTGATATCAAATGAAAGGTATTTATGTAGCAGATATTTCCTGAAAATTTCATTCTGGTACACGAACCCTCATAGAAAAACTGCCTGAATAGTGATAAAGCGGTGGTTTTCACCCCCTCATCCCAATGCTGAGAAATTATGTTTGATATCAATTGAAAAGTATCCAATTAGCAGATATTTCCTGAACATTTCATTCTGGTACACGAAGTCCTTCATAGAAAAACTGCCCGAATAGAGGTAAAGGGGTGGTTTTCACCCCCTCATCCCTATGCTAAGGAATTATGACTTATATCGAACGAAAGGTATCTATGTAGCAGATATTTCCTGAAAATTTCTCTCTGGTACACGAAGTCCTTCATAGAAAAGCTGCCAGAATAGTGATAAAGGGGTGGTTTTTACCCCCTTCTCTCCATGCTAAGAAATTATGACTTATATCAAATGAAATCTATTCAATCAGCAGATATTTCCTGAACATTTCATTCTGGTATACGAAGTCCTTCATAGAAAAACTGCCCGAATAATGATAAAGGGGTGGGGTTTTCACCCACTCAACCCCACGCTAAGGAATTATGACTTATATCAATTGAAAGGTATCCAATTAGCAGATATTTCCTGAAAATTTCATTCTGGTACACGAAGTCCTTCATAGAAAAACTGCCCGAATAGTGATAAAGGGGTGGTTTTCACCCCCTCAACCCATGCTAAGGAATCATGACTCATATCTTATGAAAGGTATTTATGTAGCAGATATTTCCTGAAAATTTCATTTTGGTACACGAAGTCCTTCATAGAAAAACTGCCCGAATAGTGATAAAGGGGTGTTTTCACCCCCTCAGCCCCATGCTAAGGAATTATGACTTTTATCAAATGCAAGGAATTTATGTAGCAGATTTTCTAGAAAATTTCATTCTGGTACACGAAGTCCTTCATAGGAAAACTGCCCCGAATATGATGATGAAGGGTGGTTTCACCTCACCCCCCATCCCCATGCTAAGAAATTATGTTTAATATCAATTGAAAGGTATTCAATTAGCAGATATTTCCTGAAAATTTTATTCTGGTACACGAAGTCCTTCATAGAAAAACTGCCCGAATAGTGATAAAGGGGTGGTTTTCACGCCCTCATCCCAACGCTAAGGATTATGACTTATATCGAATGAAAGGTATGTATGTAGCAGATATTTCCTGAAAATTTCATTCTGGTACACGAAGTCCTTCATAGAAAAACTGCCCGAATAGTGATAAAGGGGTGGTTTTCACCCCCTCATCCCCATGCTAAGAAATATGTTTGATGTCAATTGAAAGGTATTCAATTAGCAGATATTTCCTGAACATTTCATGCTGGTACACGAAGTCCTTCATAGAAAAACTGCCTGAATAGTGATAAAGGGGTGGTTTTCACCCCCTCATCCCCACGCTAAGGAAATATGACTTATATCGAATGAAAGGTAATTATGTAGCAGATATTTCCTGAAAATTTCATTCTGGTACACGAAGTCCTTCATAGAAAAACTGCCCGAATAGTGATAAAAGGGCGGTTTTCACACCCCCTCTTCCCCATGCTAAGAAATTATGTTTGAAATCAATTGAAAGGTATTCAATTAGCAGATATTTCCTGAACATTTCATGCTGGTACACGAAGTCCTTCATAGAAAAACTGCCTGAATAGTGATAAAGGGGTGGTTTTCACCCCCTCATCCCCACGCTAAGGAAATATGACTTATATCGAATGAAAGGTAATTATGTAGCAGATATTTCCTGAAAATTTCATTCTGGTACACGAAGTCCTTCATAGAAAAACTGCCTGAATAGTGATAAAAGGGCGGTTTTCACCCCCTCTTCCCCATGCTAAGAATTATGTTTGATATCAAATGAAAGGTATTGAATTAGCAGATATTTCCTGAAAATTTCATTCTGGTACACGAAGTCCTTCATAGAAAAACTGCCAGAAAAGTGATTAAGGGGTGGTTTTCACCCCCTCATCCCCACGCTAAGGAAATATGACTTATATCGAATGAAAGGTAATTATGTAGCAGATATTTCCTGAAAATTCATTCTGGTACACGAAGTCCTTCATAGAAAAACTGCCCGAATAGTGATAAAAGGGCGGTTTTCACCACCCCCTCTCCCCATGCTAAGAAATTATGTTTGAAATCAATTGAAAGGTATTCAATTAGCAGATATTTCCTGAACATTTCATGCTGGTACACGAAGTCCTTCATAGAAAAACTGCCTGAATAGTGATAAGGGGTGGTTTTCACCCCCTCATCCCCACGCTAAGGAAATATGACTTATATCGAATGAAAGGTAATTATGTAGCAGATATTTCCTGAAAATTTCATTCTGGTACACGAAGTCCTTCATAGAAAAACTGCCTGAATAGTGATAAGGGGTGGTTTTCACCCCCTCATCCCCACGCTAAGGAAATATGACTATATCGAATGAAAGGTAATTATGTAGCAGATATTTCCTGAAAATTTCATGCTGGTACACGAAGTCCTTCATAGAAAAACTGCCTGAATAGTGATAAAGGGTGGTTTTCACCCCCTCATCCCCACGCTAAGGAAATATGACTTATATCGAATGAAAGGTATTATGTAGCAGATATTTCCTGAAAATTTCATTCTGGTACACGAAGTCCTTCATAGAAAAACTGCCCGAATAGTGATAAAAGGGCGGTTTTCACCCCCCTCTCCCCATGCTAAGAAATTATGTTTGAAATCAATTGAAAGGTATTGAATTAGCAGATATTTCCTGAAAATTTCATTCTGGTACACGAAGTCCTTCATAGAAAAACTGCCAGAAAAGTGATTAAGGGGTGGTTTTCACCCCCTCATCCCCACGCTAAGGAAATATGACTTATATCGAATGAAAGGTAATTATGTAGCAGATATTTCCTGAAAATTTCATTCTGGTACACACGAGTCCTTCATAGAAAAACTGCCCGAATAGTGATAAAGGGGTGGTTTTCACCCCTTCATCTCCATGCTAAGAAATTATGACTTGTATCAAATGAAAGATATTTATGTAGCAGATATTTTCTTTCTGAAATTCATTCTGTACACGAAGTCCTTCATAGAAAAACTGCCAGAATAGTGATAAGGGGTGGTTTTTCAACACCCCTTCATCTCCATGCTGAAAATTATGACTTATATCAAATGGAAGGTATTCAATCAGCAGATATTTCCTGAACATTTCATTCTGGTATACGAAGTCTTTCATAGAAAAACTGCCCGAATAGTGATAAAGGGGTGGTTTTCACCCCTCAGCCCCACGCTAAGGAATTATGACTTATATCAATTGAAAGGTATCCAATTAGCAGATATTTCCTGAAAATTTCATTCTGGTACACGAAGTCCTTCATAGATAAACTGCCCGAATAGTGATAAAGGGGTGGTTTTCACCCCCCCCCCCAACCCATGCTAAGAATCATGACTCATATCTAATGAAAGGTATTTATGTAGCAGATATTTCCTGAAAATTTCATTTTGGTACACGAAGTAATTCATAGAAAAACTGCCCGAATAAAGATAAAAGGGGTTTTCACCCCCTCATCCCCATGCTAACGAATTATGACTATATCAAATGCAAGGTATTTATGTAGCAGATATTTCCAGAGAATTCCATTCTGGTACACGAAGTCCTTCATAGGAAAACTGCCCGAATAGTGATGAAAGGGTGGTTTTCACCCCTCATCCCCATGCTTAGAAATTATGTTTGATATCAAATGAAAGGTATTTATGTAGCAGATATTTCCTGAAAATTTCATTCTGGTACACGAACCCTCATAGAAAAACTGCCTGAATAGTGATAAAGCGGTGGTTTTCACCCCCTCATCCCAATGCTGAGAAATTATGTTTGATATCAATTGAAAAGTATCCAATTAGCAGATATTTCCTGAACATTTCATTCTGGTACACGAAGTCCTTCATAGAAAAGCTGCCCAAATAGAGGTAAGGGGTGGTTTTCACCCCTCATCCTATGCTAAGGAATTATGACTTATATCGAACGAAAGGTATCTATGTAGCAGATATTTCCTGAAAATTTCTCTCTGGTACACGAAGTCCTTCATAGAAAAGCTGCCAGAATAGTGATAAAGGGGTGGTTTTCACCCCTTCATCTCCATGCTAAGAAATTATGACTTATATCAAATGAAATCTATTCAATCAGCAGATATTTCCTGAACATTTCATTCTGGTATACGAAGTCCTTCATAGAAAAACTGCCCGAATAATGATAAAGGGGGTGGGTTTTCACCCACTCAACCCCCCCTAAGGAATTATGACTTATATCATTGAAAGGTATCCAATTAGCAGATATTTCCTGAATTTTCATTCTGGTACACGAAGTCCTTCATAGAAAAACTGCCCGAATAGTGATAAAGGGGTGGTTTTCACCCCCTCAACCCATGCTAAGGAATCATGACTCATATCTTATGAAAGGTATTTATGTAGCAGATATTTCCTGAAATTTCATTTTGGTACACGAAGTCCTTCATAGAAAACTGCCCGAATAGTGATAAGGGGTGGTTTTCACCCCTCAGCCCCATGCTAAGGAATTATGACTTTTATCAAATGCAAGGAATTTATGTAGCAGATATTTCCTAGAAAATTCATTCTGGTACACGAAGTCCTTCATAGGAAAACTGCCCGAATAGTGATGAAAGGGTGGTTTTCACCCCCTCATCCCCATGCTAAGAAATTATTTTAATATCAATTGAAAGGTATTCAATTAGCAGATATTTCCTGAAAATTTTATTCTGGTACACGAAGTCCTTCATAGAAAAACTGCCCGAATAGTGATAAAGGGGTGGTTTTCACGCCCTCATCCCAACGCTAAGGAATTATGACTTATATCGAATGAAAGGTATGTATGTAGCAGATATTTCCTGAAAATTTCATTCTGGTACACGAAGTCCTTCATAGAAAAACTGCCCGAATAGTGATAAAGGGGTGGTTTTCACCCCCTCATCCCCATGCTAAGAAATTATGTTTGATATCAATTGAAAGGTATTCAATTAGCAGATATTTCCTGAACATTTCATGCTGGTACACGAAGTCCTTCATAGAAAAACTGCCTGAATAGTGATAAAGGGGTGGTTTTCACCCCCTCATCCCCACGCTAAGGAAATATGACTTATATCGAATGAAAGGTAATTATGTAGCAGATATTTCCTGAAAATTTCATTCTGGTACACGAAGTCCTTCATAGAAAAACTGCCCGAATAGTGATAAAAGGGCGGTTTTCACCCCCTCTTCCCCATGCTAAGAAATTATGTTTGAAATCAATTGAAAGGTATTCAATTAGCAGATATTTCCTGAACATTTCATGCTGGTACACGAAGTCCTTCATAGAAAAACTGCCTGAATAGTGATAAAGGGGTGGTTTTCACCCCCTCATCCCCACGCTAAGGAAATATGACTTATATCGAATGAAAGGTAATTATGTAGCAGATATTTCCTGAAAATTTCATTCTGGTACACGAAGTCCTTCATAGAAAAACTGTCCGAATAGTGATAAAGGGGTGGTTTTCACCCCCTCTTCCCCATGCTAAGAAATTATGTTTGATATCAATTGAAAGGTATTCAATTAGCAGATATTTCCTGAACATTTCATGCTGGTACACGAAGTCCTTCATAGAAAAACTGCCTGAATAGTGATAAAGGGGTGGTTTTCACCCCCTCATCCCCACGCTAAGGAAATATGACTTATATCGAATGAAAGGTAATTATGTAGCAGATATTTCCTGAACATTTCATGCTGGTACACGAAGTCCTTCATAGAAAAACTGCCTGAATAGTGATAAGGGGTGGTTTTCACCCCCTCATCCCCACGCTAAAGAAATATGACTTATATCGAATGAAAGGTAATTATGTAGCAGATATTTCCTGAAAATTTCATTCTGGTACACGAAGTCCTTCATAGAAAAACTGCCCGAATAGTGATAAAGGGGTGGTTTTCACCCCCTCATCCCCATGCTAAGAAATTATGTTTGATATCAATTGAAAGGTATTCAATCAGCAGATATTTCCTGAAAATTTCATTCTGGTACACGAAGTCCTTCATAGAAAAACTGCCAGAAAAGTGATTAAGGGGTGGTTTTCACCCCCTCATCCCCACGCTAAGGAAATATGACTAATATCAAATGAAAGGTATTTATGTAGCAGATATTTCCTGAAAATTTCATTCTGGTACACGAAGTCCTTCATAGAAAAACTGCCCGAATAGTGATAAAAGGGCGGTTTTCACCCCCTCTTCCCCATGCTAAGAAATTATGTTTGATATCAAATGAAAGGTATTGAATTAGCAGATATTTCCTAAAAATTTCATTCTGGTCTGGTACAGGAAGTCCTTCATATTAAAACTCCGACTATGTACTTTCAAATGGAAGGTATTCATATAGCAGATCATCGTGTAAATTACATGTTCCTAAATGAACTAGTATTCATGAAAATGGGTAAAACAGTAAAGAAATTGAAAAACAATAAAGTGAAAGCAGAGAATAATATTAATCGATATATGTCAATCGTATGGGACAAGAGATGGCGTCTTCGGTATTTTTAACATGCATTCAGTGTCTTTCAGTGTTACTGTTATGGCATTGTTGTGTGGGATTATACCTTTAAGAGGACGCCGTTTCGCATTAAGTCCCAAGAAATACCTCCTATCATTCAGAGCTAACCTGTGCTGATGAGTCCTAATAAGGACGAAATGGCCATCCATAGGTGCTCAGATTGATACCACTTCCTTGCACTTTGTCTCGAACAAGGACGAAGTTAGCTCCGAAGTATGAGTTTAATATTAGTTGATTTATATCGATTAATATTATTCTCTGCTTTCACTTTATTGTTTTTCAATATTCATGGCGATGTACGCATTAAACCTCTTTTCTATTGAAAATATTGTTAATCGTTCACTCTTCCTTCTTTATTCAGATTCGTACAGCGTCGATTTCGTATATTCTTCAGAATATCCAGTAACTAGATAGCCCAGTCAAATTAGACGAAAAAGGGGGCCAACCTCGGAATGAAAGATAATAAGCTGAAAATTGGTATGAACCTTTGTTTTGTCATTCTAAATGTTGTCTCAAAAGTCACAAATGCTATCGTGCCGGCGTCTTAAGATATTGAAGGTCAAAGGTCATAAAAATCGGTTTTTTGCGAATATCTGCCTTCCTATTGTTTAAATGAGATTTGCAAGTATTATGAAAGTTGTAGACTATGAAATTGTCTACAACTTTTGTTTGAACTTTTTTTTCATACGACCAACCGTTTTTGGGGTAGAGCGCGAAGAGTGCGCAGCGTAAGACATATATGACCTAATGCAGGGTCAAGCGTGAGTTACGGTTAGCAGTTCGTTGTATGAAGTCAATTATTTACTTAACAGTTATAATTATTAAACAATGCCCATTATTTATGTACTAATTATTAATTATTTATATTTAATTAAAATAAGTAATTAAATTATTGTATTTGACGGATATTCCGACTATAGTAAAAATATTAAAGCAAAGGAACAACAAAGAAGAACTGCTGCACTTTCAAATCATATAAAGTTTGTTTTGACGAAAGAATGATTGTGCCAATCAGTCAAGAAAAATTTTCATCAAATCGGTCTAATAAAAAAAAATTGTTGAAAAATTTGAAACTGGTAATATCACAACAAAACAAGTCAGAGATGATGCTGATGTTCTCATCATTGACACAGCTATTGCCTTAACAGAACATCAAAAGACTGCTGTCATCATAGGAGCAGATATTGATTTGTTCGTTATTTTAATTGGACGTACTCAACCCCATCAACAGGAAATTTTCCTCAAAAAAGTTGGCAAAGGCAATGTCAACACACAAATATACTCTTCTAAAAGTTTTAACCAATATCCTCGTACTAAAAAACATTTTATTTTTACACGCATTTAGTGGCTGTGACACGAATTCTGCGCTATTTAAAAAATTAAATTGAAAAAAAATTAACGAATAGAACATAAATAATGGGCATTGTTTAATAATTATAATTGTTAAGTGAATAATTGACTTTATACAACGAACTGCTAACCGTAACTCACGCTTGACCCTGCTTTAGGTCATATATGACTGTACGCTGCGCACTCTTCGCGCTCTACCCCAAAAACGGTTGGTCGTATGAAGAAAAAGTTCAAAACAAAGTTGTAGACAATTTTATAGTCTACAACTTTCATAATAACAGCAAATCTCATTTAAGCAATAGGAAGGCAGATATTCGCAAAAAAACCGATTTTTATGACTTTTAACCTTCAATATCTTAAGACGCCGGCACGATAGCATTTGTGACTTTTGAGACAACATTTAGAATGACAAAACAAAGGTTCATACCAATTTTCAGCTTATTATCTTTCATTCCGAGGTGAAATCCTAATTTGACTGGGCTAAGATTACATTCAATGCTGAAGTCGATTCTTTCATCGAATCCCTGTTATTGAAATGTATTGGGTGTTAGACGAACGCCCATGGGCGTTCGGGAGTACTCGGGAATTTCACATGCCAACTTTACAAGCTATCTTCACGCTGCTCATTTATTCAAATTTTATGGTTGAGTTGTTGTTTTGATTTCGGAAATTCTTGCACTTAAGATTTCAAGAGATATTGGAAATGAATACTATAGCTGAAATAGCTGGTTTAAAAGTTAATCCGATATAATCAAAATGAAGTATACATCAAGAAGAGATTATTCTCTTTTATTTTATCACCAGCAAAATTTTGGATGAGTCAATAATTGCATTAGAAATACAACTGGTATTGAAAAAGTGAGTTTATATTTCTTCATTCAATACAGCAGCTTTTTTGAAAATTTCGAATGGTATATCTACTCGTTTCTTTAATACAATAGCTTATTTCAAAGGTTTGAATGCTAGATCTCGTACTTGCAAAAATTCAGTGGTTAGTTTACCAGTGGCGGCATAGGTCATTCTGAAAATAAAAAAGGGCTATATCTTCTTATTTAGGCCGAATCGGAAAAAATGGTAGAAAAAAAAAGTGTTTCTTTTGACCCCAGGAATATTCCGTTAAAATATATGTACAAGTCAAAGACTCACCCTGTATAATATAGATAGGTCAAAATAGATATAGGTTGAAATAGAAATAGGTTGAATTAGAAATAGGTTGAATAAAGTTGGCGGGTACGTAGGTTTAATTAGATTAGTTAGGAATAACTTTCAAAGAGCCATAGTGCTTTTTAGTGGATCAATATAAAAAAATAAGAAAACTAATATTACCTAAATGCAAATAAACAAGTG
Organism: Propylea japonica; assembly: GCA_013421045.1. Classification (NCBI taxonomy): domain Eukaryota; kingdom Metazoa; phylum Arthropoda; class Insecta; order Coleoptera; family Coccinellidae; genus Propylea; species Propylea japonica. The sequence continues at coordinate 87,020,507 of CM024240.1, forward strand.
AAATCATCGAAAGATTGTTGGGACGACCTCGCTATCGCAGCAACTTTTACAAAAATATGAAATAAAACATCAATGCTATCTTGGGTGTGATGCACCGATGAAAATTTTCAATATCAACTCTAATTATCTCCTTTCACATTAAAATTCAACATGACTATCAAAATGATACACTCCTTATTGAATAAGATACCACTGCACAAGAGAAATATACGCAGAATTTCTCGACCTACTGGAAATCAAGATGTTCAACAAATTGCCAGAGGATGTGAGAAATCTACCGGAAAGAGGGTTCTTGAAAAGAATAAAAGATCTGCTGGTCAATAATGCTTTCTATTCAGTGGAAGAATTTCTGTGTTTTAATATGTCTTATAGAGATACGTTTAGACTAACCATGTAAATTATTGATGGCAATAAATTACTTATTACTTATGCCTGGTCAAGCTTAGTTTTTGCAAGGTATGTACATAGATCAACCAGTTTTTTCAAAACCCTCATATGAAAAAGATATTTGCTTTGCAAATTTCGATCGAAATCTTGAATCTTGAAATAATTTTAATTTTATACGAAAAAATGAGATTAGGTGATTGAAGAAGAAAAATAACTTGTAGCTGATTACTGATTGACTATAAAAAAATAATTTCTGGATTCCCTGGAAAGCCAACTTCAAGGAAATGCTTGGACCATCATAATATCCAAACTAATTTACTGATATTATTGAAAATTGGGAAGTTATTGGCGCGTACTAAGGTCGAGTCAGAAAGATATCAATTATTCCATTATTCCAGGGGCGGACTCATTAATCTTCATTTAAAGTGTTCAGGGTAGAAAAACACCTATTTCAAATTACAAATAATTGATTCGCTTTTCAGAAAGAAGCTAAATTATGCATAAATTTGTGGTATCGCTTAATGTTCTCACATCAACAATTATTATTTCATGAATTTTTGAATTGAGATAAAGTTCAAAAAATTAAATTTTTTCACCTGAACAAGACTAAGATATTATATTAGATTCATGGGGATAATCGTTTACAGATCCTAGTTTCCATCAGAGAAAGCTTTTAAAAAAGACTGGTGTGCCTTCCAAAAATCTTCTTGTTGGATGTACTATCAAAAAGGAACAACCAGAATGTTCTACGTGGTTCAAGTAGTAGAACTGAAAGGTTGGGACAAAGAAGTAAAAACAAAGAAAAACCCACTGACGAATGATCTTGTGAAAAGAAAAAGTACTGTTTCAATGTAATAAAATAATGGTCATTCAACTGTTCAATAAATAAAATTGGTTTCCTGAATTACTTCAACTTAACCTAATCCATCTTTCACTATGGTTAAATTAAAATGGAACAAATGATGACACCTACCGTCTTTACAGAAAATTTAAATAAAATATACATAGTAATACACTCGTTTACTATAGATGTCTGAAGCAAATATACACACAAACAATACGACAAAATCCTTCCATGTCAATATTAACAGTTCTACGAATGCCCACTGTGTCGCTGCATTCTAATTTTCAGTACAGTGACTATATTACCATATGGTAATAGTCACTATAGTCATTGTAATTTTCAGATGCCTATATCTTGTTATGGAAGTTTCTTCTTTTCAATATTCCAATTGAATTTTCTATGGTTCTGTTTACGCTAAGGCGATGGCCACAAAATTTAGCTTGACGCTTATTATGAGATCTTGCATGTTGCCGGACGGACGGCCCCTTGGACAAAATTGAATTAGGCCACGAATTCGTCATCAGCGAGTCGAACCCTATCGTTTAAGACCATGAATAAAAGCAGAACTTCAAGGAATAACGCATTAGACTCTCATATAAATGACTATGAATTAATAACGCTCGACCTTCGTTAACGAGATGCCACTTATTTATCTCTAAAGCCTTGTTTGCACTACTTAAGTAGTAAGTTTAGTAGCGAGAAATTTAGTAGCTATAGTCCATCCAATCGTTCTCACTTTGTTCGAATACATTTCACAAATGAGTAGAGCTTCGAACGATTCTCGCAACACACGAATTCTGACGTGATTTCTTCGGCCCAGCGAAACGACATCGCCACGGCAAATGATATACTAATGCGTTCCACTAAACTGATCGGTTCGGACTGAGACCCCTGATTGGCATGATTGTGGACAAGTGTCAAGTGATCACTAGTCGAGAATACGGCACCTGACAGTCTGCGAGCGAGTGAAGCGTATCGTGTTATGGGGTAATCTACTTGCCCGATAATATAGCATCAATTGGGTTGACTCGACTTAACTACTCACTAATCTATTCGACTAAATTCTTGGTGTTCTCACAAGTTCAGCAACTAAATTTCTCGCTACACGCTAAACTAACAGCGTAGTGCCAACAAGAATGCACCTAAGTGCTTCTGGCGCACTATTTGCTGAGTGATAGAAATGTCGTCTATGCGTGTGAAAAATATCTTTGATGTGAGATTTTTTTGGACCGACTTTTCGCACTATAGACCTGTAGCACTGAATATAAGTGAACTGTATCTGATGGCCTTGATTCGAGGGCTTTATTATTTTAAATCATGAACCAAATAAGAACAGGAAAATTTGTGGTAAACTACCCCCGTTGGTAGATCTTCGGATGACAAAAAACAAAGTTTTTCTTTGGAGATCTGGGGATACTGAAACCGTCTTCTTTAGTGTGTTCGGAAGCAAAATTAAAGAACTAATTATTATTGAATATACGAGGTCTGTCAATTATTCCCGGAAAAGTGCTCGGACGGTCCGGAATATACATAAATTCTTAAAATTAAGTTATAATCCTTCGCAGTAGTCTCCCTCTAGCTCGATGCACCGGCTCCACCGTTGGATCCACGATTGGAAGCACCCCCTGAAGCCCTCCAAAGATAGGTCCCTCAGCACCCGTGTCGTGACACTTTGCACCTAGCTATGTGAAGTTGGCACCCCCAAATTCGAATTTCGACGCGAAAATTTCAGGATCGTCTGTCCATCGTAGGCCCACGTTTGCCCACCCTTTTTTTCATTTGTCCAGGCATCGTTCGAGAGATATTGGGAAAGATAAATTTTCAGTCACTTTTTCAGCAGCACCCCCAAATTGCAAAAATATATTTTTTATGGCTTAGATAGTTTGTCCATCGTAGGCCCACGTTTGCCAACCCAATATTTTCATTTGTCCACCCCCAGAACTGTAGAAATCGACTCATCAAATTTTCGGAACGTGTAAAGTTTGGCACCACCAAATTCGAATTTCGACGCGAAAATTTCAGGATCGTTTGTCCATCGTAGGTCCACGTTTGCCCATCCAATATTTTCATTTGCCCACCCCCAGAACTGTAGAAATGGACCCTTCAAATTTTCGGAAAGTGTGAACTAGGCACCCCCAAATTCGAATTTTATCGCTTGTCCATCGTAGGTCCACGTTTGTCCACCTAATAATTTCATTTGTCCACCCCTAGAATGGTAAAAATCGACCCTTCAAATGTTGTAAATTGTGAAGTTGACACCCTCAAATTCCATTGTTCATGCCAAAATTTCAGGATCTTTTGTCCATCGTAGGTCCACGTATGTCCATTGCTTACCCTTTTCTTTCATTCGTGCAGGAATCGTACGAGAGATATGGAAAAAGAAGTTATTGCCGACCAATTTTTATGTAGGAACTAGGAACACATATCGTTAAAAAAACATACATAGATCGCTTATCGTCGTTGTTGAGATCAAAGATGCCGACTATTTCTTTTATTGTAGAATAGTTCGCCACATGTGTCTTTGGTGAAAAATATTCCGCACTCACAAACACGAGCCGACAGACCCTTTCTATGAAGATCGAAACTTTTTCCAGTTGGTTGAAAGATTCCTTCCAGTTCAAATTAGAATATTTTACAAAATTGGATAGTGTAGAAGAATTTTAAGTTTATCAAGATCAAAGGATAATATCTTTCCCAATATCTCTCGAACGATTCCTGGACAAATGAAATTATTAGGTGGGCAAACGTGGGCCTACGATGGACAAACGATCCTGAAATTTTCGCGTCCAAATTCGAATTTGGGGGTGCCAATATAATAAAGATAAAATAAAAAAAAGATAAAAGGGTGGTTTTCACCCCCTCATCCCCATGCTAAGGAATTATGACTTATATCAAATGCAAGGTATTGATGTAGCAGATATTTCCAGAAAATTTCATTCTGGTACACGAAGTCCTTCATAGAAAAACTGCCCGAATAGTGATGAAAAGGTGGTTTTCACCCCCTCATCCCCATGCTAAGAAATTATGTTGATATCAATTGAAAGGTATTCAATAAGCAGATATTTCCTGAAAATTTTATTCTGGTACAACGAAGTCCTTCATAAAAAACTGCCCGAAAAAAGATAACAGGGTGGTTTTCACCCCCTCATCCCCATGCTAGGAATTATGACTTATATCAAATGCAAGGTATTGATGTAGCAGATATTTCCAGAAAATTTCATTCTGGTACACGAAGTCCTTCATAGAAAAACTGCCCGAATAGTGGTAAAGGGGTGGTTTTCACCCCCTGATCCCCATGCTAAGGAATTATGACTTATATCAAACGAAAGGTATCTATGTAGCAGATATTTCCTGAAAATTTCTCTCTGGTACACGAAGTCCTTCATAGAAAAACTGCCAGAATAGTGATAAAGGGGTGGTTTTCACCCCTTCATCTTCATGCTGAGAAATTATGACTTATATTAAATGAAAGGTAATCAATCAGCAGATATTTCCTGAACATTTCATTCTGGTATACGAAGTCCTTCATAGAAAAACTGCCCGAATAGTGATAAAGGGGTGGTTTTCACCCACTCAACCCCACGCTAAGGAATTATGACTTATATCAATTGAAAGGTATCCAATTAACAGATATTTCCTGAAAATTTCATTCTGGTACACGAAGTCCTTCATAGAAAAACTGCCCGAATAGTGATAAAGGGGTGGTTTTCACCCCCTCAACCCATGCTTAGGAATCATGACTCATATCTTATGAAAGGTATTTATGTAGCAGATATTCCTGAAAATTTCATTTTGGTACACGAAGTCCTTCATAGAAAAACTGCCCGAATAGTGATAAAGGGGTGGTTTTCACCCCCTCATCCCCATGCTAAGGAATTATGACTTTTATCAAATGCAAGGTATTTATGTAGCAGATATTTCTAGAAAATTTCATTCTGGTACACGAAGTCCTTCATAGGAAAACTGCCCGAATAGTGATGAAAGGGTGGTTTTCACCCCCTCATCCCCATGCTAAGAAATTATGTTTGATATCAATTGAAAGGTATTCAATTAGCAGATATTTCCTGAAAATTTTATTCTGGTACACGAAGTCCTTCATAGAAAAACTGCCCGAATAGTGATAAAGGGGTGGTTTTCACGCCCTCATCCCAACGCTAAGGAATTATGACTTATATCAAATGCAAGGTATTGATGTAGCAGATATTTCCAGAAAACATCATTCTGGTACACGAAGTCCTTCATAGGAAAACTGCCCGAATAGTGATGAAAGGGTGGTTTTCACCCCCTCATCCCCATGCTAAGAAATTATGTTTGATATCAATTATTTATTCAATTAGCAGATATTTCCTGAATATTTCATTACACGAAGTCCTTCATAGAAAAACTGTCAGATTAGTGATAAAGGGGTGGTTTTCACCCCTTCATCCCCATGCTGAGAAATTATGACTTATTTCAAATGAAAGGTATTCAATCAGCAGATTTTTCCTGAAAATTTCATTCTGGTATACGAAGTGCTTCATAGAAAAACTGCCCGAATAGTGATAAAGGGGTGGTTTTCACCCTCTCATCGCCACGCTAAGGAAATATGACTAATATCAAATGAAAGGTATTATGTAGCAGATATTCCTGAAAATTTCATTCTGGTACACGAAGTCCTACATAGAAAAACTGCCCGAATAGTGAAAAAAGGGCGGTTTTCACCCCCTCTTCTCCATGCTAAGAAATTATGTTTGATATCAAATGAAAGGTATTGAATTAGCAGATATTTCCTGAAAATTTCATTCTGGTCTGGTACAGGAAGTCCTTCATATCAAAACTCCGACTATATATATAGTCCGTTTAAGAATTATTGACATCGAAGCATGCCATGAACGTCCAGTCGGGGCTTTATTTCTAGTTACTAAAAAGTCACTAAAAATTTCTGTGGGTTCATCAGAGTCAGAGAAGCGAAATAAATAAATATAACCTAGAAATATATTTAATACAATATTTTTATTTTCCAAAGCAAGTTTTTGAGCTTGAGAATGTTCCTGATTCTTAAATACCATTAGGATTGTGTAAATCTCTATACCTACCAGAAGTATATAATTTCTGACAATGTATTGACAAATTTTCGTATTTACCATCAATTGCAGCTAAAGAGCGAGGAAACCAGAATAGGTATAGCCCCTAAGCTTATGAATATCATGAAAAATAAACAGTCATTTATTATTCATTCCAGTTCAATCAATGGGATTCAGGTTCTATTAATATATCGCTGCCTCAATAAATAAAACTATAAACTATCGAAGTACTCTAATGAGATGTCATTCATAATTCACCCATGAAGATTGAGACTCTATTGAAGATAATTTTTTCTCTGACAAACTTTCATAATTATAACTAAAAATGATTGTGTTCAATTCAACTGAGGTAGCCAAACTGGTGAAACGAAACAGTAAGAACTTGTTGATATTCTGAAATGTGTGGCCAAATTCGTTAATTGGTTATACATAATAAGACAAAAACACTAATAAAAGAATCTATTCAGTGGGTATGTTAATTGTATAACTTTAATAAACTTATCACCGATTCTGTCTGTTTCAGTAAGAGGAATATTTCATTGGAATGCTACAAAAAAACAGAGCTTGTTTGGCAAAGGTGTTACAATTAAATGAAGTGAAAAAATGTGGACCACAAGATGTATAATTTTTGTATGAAATTCATACTTGTTTCAAAATATAATATTGCACAGATTTAATGATTTCATTCATGTATATGCTTAGAATATTATGAATAGAGAAATGGTGAATATTTTGGGTTTTAATGGAAACGATTGTCAATTTAGCTTTATTTAGGTCTTGTCGGTATTATTTTAGATAAAAGTTGATTGAGTTCCTTTGAGTGTTTGGAATTCAGAGAAAGCAAAAGTTAAAGTTTTACCATAAAATCTTTATTTCAATCCTTACCATATTGGTAAGAAACACACTTATTCAACATTTGTTAAAACTGACAATTTACAGTGAAAAACTAAAATAAGCTTCTGTACAAAATTGAGAAAATTAATTCAGAACATTATTCCAAAATTTTATTGTTAATTGGAGACAGAAATATTATATGCAATCATAGATTCATTGAAAATAATTATTAAAAGTACAGTGGAATACTTATAATAGACTTATACATTTTACTATTTATTTACATATTAGAATTATCTTCTAAATGCAGTGCTCCAAAGCGAACATAACATGTAAAATAACTGTTACAGTAAACATTGAAATTGTATTAACAATTAAACTTTCTATAAAATCCAACAAAGGATTTAAGTATTCCTAAGTTGATCAATTATAGGAAACTTATGTTCTTGTAACCATTGCCGAATTACTTTTTTACGAGAAGCAGTCGTAGGTATTTTATCAACTCTGATTGAATGATATGGTACATTATTCACACTTTGTATCAAATAACTGCAGAGAAGGTATTAATTGTTCAGTAATCCATTAATGAAATAGTTCCCCATTCATTGTCTTATGGTAATCCGTATCATTGATACCACTGTCAAGAATTAGACCACATCCAGGTAAAAATCCATCAAATTGTGTACCTCCTGCCTTCACCTATCAATATACTAGGCAAACCTTTAGGATTACTTTCTAATGTCCACTGGCGGATTTGACTGCCACTTTCAAATATCCATGTTTCATCTAGATAAACAAATTTTTCATTTTCTCTCAAGTATTCAAGATGTTTACCACAAAACCGTATATTCACGATATCTTTATGTTTATCAATAAGAATTTTCCTTCGATCAACTTTCTCATACTTGTAACCCATTTTTTTGATTAATCTATAAAATGTTGACTTCAAATGATCGAAATCCAGGTGCTTTATTTTAGCCAGTTCAAAAACGATATCCAAAGTGATATACTCGTTGTTTTTGATTTTAGAAAAAATAATGTCGTTTAATGTCTCTTTGAAGGTATAATCTTGTGGAATAGGTTTCCTTCCAGTGCTAACTCTGGCTCTACCAACTTGCCTTCTACTTTTTTCTCCGAAATTCTAGGACAGTTCTAGGAGAAATCTGAAATTTTAAAACTCATTACTTAATCAGAAAACACATTGTACATGGTCGTTTAGGTACCTGAAATACCAGCACAATGCGTTTAATACTAGCAGAAATATCTGCTGAATCCCTAAAGAACTCATAGTAACAAGTACACCGATACACTGCCTGGCGTTCTCTTGCAGTAAGGTGAGAGGTATCTGGTTGTATTCCGGCCATTTTCAATTCAGTAATCAAATCAAAGTAGATTAAAGAGATATTTAAATCCACTTGCTGATTAAATCAAGAATATTCACCAATAAATTCGAAATATCTTCAATAGGTTAACTCAAACTTCAAAAAGTCATAAGTCAGTGATATTTTCAACACCAACCTAAAATCGGCAAATCGAAATTTACTGAACGGGACCGATACCAACATATTTTCGATTTCCCACAGCCACCCGAGATGTCAATCATTCTTAAACGGACTATACTTTCAAATGGAAGGTATTCATATAGCAGATCATCGTGTAAATTACATGTTCCTAAATGAACTAGTATTCATGAAAATGGGTAAATCAGTTAAGATATTGAAAAACAATAAAGTGAAAGCAGAGAATAATAATCGATATATGTCAATCGTATGGGACAAGAGATGGCGTCTTCGGTATTTTTAACATGCATTCAGTGTCTTTCAGTGTTACTGTTATGGCATAGTTTTGTGGGATAATACCTTAAAGAGGACGCCGTTTCGCATTAAGTCCCAAGAAATACCTCCTATCATTCAGAGCTAACCTGTGCTGATGAGTCCTAATAAGGACGAAATGGCCATCCATAGGTGCTCTGATTGATACCAATTCCTTGCATTTTGTCTGGAACAAGGACGAAGTTAGCTCTGAAGTATGAGTTTAATATTGGTTGATTTATATCGATTAATATTATTCTCTGCTTTCACTTTATTGTTTTTCAATATTCATGGCGATGTACGCATTAAACCTCTTTTCTAGTAAAAATATTGTTAATCGTTCACTCTTCCTTCTTTATTCAGATTCGTACCGCGTCGATTTCGTATATTCTTCAGAATATCCAGTAACTAGATTACATTCAATGCTCAAGTCGATTCTTTCATCGAATCCCTGTATTTATAATGTATTGGGTGTTAGACGAACGCCCATGGGCGTTCGGGAGTACTCGGAAATTTCACATGCCAACTTTACATGCTATCTTCACGCTGGTCACTTATTCAAATTTTATGGTTGAGTTGTTGTTTTGATTTCGGAAATTCTTGCACTTAAGATTTCAAGAGATATTGGAAATGAATACTATAGCTGAAATAGCTGGTTTAAAAGTTAATCCGATATAATCAAAATGAAGTATGCATCAAGAAGAGATTATTCTCTTTTATTTTATCACCAGCAAAATTTGGATAAGTCAATAATTGCATTAGAAATACAACTGGTATTGAAAAAGTGAGTTTATATTTCTTCATTTAATACAGCAGCTTTTTTGAAAATTTCCAATGGTATATCTACTCGTTCCTTTAATACAATAGCTTATTTCAAAGGTTTGAATGCTAGATCTCGTACTTGCAAAAATTCAGTGGTTAGTTTACCAGTGGCGGCATAGGTCATTCTGAAAATAAAAAAGGGCTATATCTTCTTATTTAGGCCGAATCGGAAAAAATGGTAGAGAAAAAAAAGTGTTTCTTTTGACCCCAGGATTATTCCGTTAAAATATTTGTACAAGTCAAAGACTCACCCTGTATACTATAGATAGGTCAAAATAGATATAGGTTGAAATAGAAATAGGTTGAATTAGAAAATGTTGAATGAAGTTGGCGGGTACGTATAGTCCGTTCACGAAAGGTTGAGCCTAGTAGGCGTATTATCTGAAATTAGTATTGCTGTCATAACGTAAAATAAAGTGAACGTTGCCGAATGTAACCGGCCTCGTCGACGGATTGCGTGTTATCAGACAACTCTATGCAATTGACACAGTATCAATCTGACAAGAACATAACCTAATTTTAATAACACATGGAATATGCCAAATTTCCATGGACCGACGGCTCAACCTTTCGTAACGGACTATAGGTTTAATTAGATTAGTTAGGAATAACTTTCACAAAGCCATAGTGCTTTTTAGTGGATCAATATAAAAAATTAAAAAACTAATATTACCTTAATGCAAATAAACAAGTGGAATTATCGAAAGATTGTTGGGACGACCTCTCTATCGCAGCAACTTTTACAAAAATATGAAATTTTCAATATCAACTCTAATTATCTCCTTTCACATAAAAATTCAACATGACTATCAAAATGATACACTCCTTATTGAATAAGATCCCACTATGCCTGGTCAAGCTTAGTTTTTGCAAGGTATGTACATAGATCAACCAGTTTTTTCAAAACCCTCATATGAAAAAGATATTTGCTTTGCAAATTTCGATCGAAATCTTGAAACTTGAAATAATTTTAATTTTCATACGAAAAAATGAGATTAGGTGATTTGAAGAAAAATAACTTGTAGCTGATTACTGATTGACTATAAAAAAATAATTTCTGGATTTCCCTGGAAAGCCAACTTCAAGGAAATGCTTGGACCATCATAATATCCAAACTAATTTACTGATATTATTGAAAATTGGGAAGTTATTGGCACGTACTAAGGTCGAGTCAGAAAGATATCAATGTTTTTATTATTCCAGGGGCTGACTCATTAATCTTCATTTAAAGTGTTCAGGGTAGAAAAACACCTATTTCAAATTACAAATAATTGATTCGCTTTTCAGAAAGAAGCTAAATTATGCATAAATTTGTGGTATTGCTTAATGTATTCACATCAACAATTATTATTTCATGAATTTTTGAATTAAGATAACGTTCAAAAAATTAAATTTTTCCACCTGAACAAGACTAAGATATTATATTAGATTCATGGGGATAATCGTTTACAGATCCTAGTTTCCATCAGAGAAAGCTTTCAAAAAAGACTGGTGTGCCTTCCAAAAATCTTCTTGTTGGATCTACTATCAAAAAGGAACAACCAGAATGTTCTACGTGGTTCTAGTAGTAGAACTGAAAGGTTGGGACAAAGAAGTAAAAACAAAGAAAAACCCACTGACGAATGATCTTGTGAAAAGGAAAAGTACTGTTTCAATGTAATAAAATAATGTTCATTCAACTGTTCAATAAATAAAATTGTTTTCCTTAATTACTTCAACTTAACCTAATCCATCTTTCACTATGGTTAAATTAAAATGGAACAAATGATGACACCTACCGTCTTTACAGAAAATTTAAATAAAATATACATAGTAATACACTCGTTCACTATAGATGTCTGAAGCAAATATACACACAAACAATACGACAAAATCCTTCCATGTCAATATTAACAGTTCTACGAATGCCCACTGTGTCGCTGCATTCTAATTTTCAGTACAGTGACTATATTACCATATGGTAATAGTCACTATAGTCACTGTAATTTTCAGATGCCTATATCTTGTTATAGAAGTTTCTTCTTTTCAATATTCCAATTGAATTTTCTATGGTTCTGTTTTCGCTATGGCGATGGCCACAATATTCAGCTTGACGCTTATTATGAGATCTTGCATGTTGCCGGACGGACGGCCCCTTGGACAGAATTGAATTAGGCCACGAATTCGTCATCAGCGAGTCGAACCCTATCGTTTAAGACCATGAATAAAAGCAGAACTTCAAAGAATAACGCATTAGACTCTCATATAAATGACTATTAATTAATAACGCTCGACCTTCGTTAACGAGATGCCACTAATTTATCTCTAAAGCCTTGTTTGCACTACTTAAGTAGTAAGTTTAGTAGCGAGAAATTTAGTAGCTATAGTCCATCCAATCGTTCTCACTTTGTTCGAATACATTTCACAAATGAGTAGAGCTTCGAACGATTCTCGCAACACACGAATTCTGATGTGATTTCTTCGGCCTAGCGAAACGACATCGTCACGGCAAATGGTATTAGAGAGTTGAAGTGCTGCCAAGGACGTAGACGTAAACGTTACAATTGACATGTGCTCATGCGCAATCGTCAGTTTCTTACGTTCACGCTTGGGCCGGCTTTACGTGCGACGTAAACTAGCGTCCTGTCACGTACGTACGTAGTACGTACGTACGTAACCGAAAGTTGAACGAATCCGACCGAAGAAGGGCGAATGCTGGAATTTTGAAATGAATTGCTTCTAACCTTAAAAATTTAAAAACAATCTAGTAGCTGAAACTTTGTTTTGAGAACACGATTAATTAACTTTTTACTTAATATCTTCCTTATTATTTATAAACTGTGATTTTGCATGTTTCTGAGAAGTGTTGAATTTTTTTCAATGCAATACTTCTGTTACGAGATTGCATATAAGTACCAAGAACTAATATATTATTTCGATAAGTTACAAATGTGGCATTTTCCTTTCAAATGAGAGTGATATTTACATACAAGTAACTCATTTGTGATGATTTCCTCTAAAATTCCTGCTTTCGGCAAGAACTCAAGTTATAGAAAAATTATTTTCATTATTATTCATTTTGAAATTCGAATGTACCTAATGAAGGAATCCTACAAATATATGTTCACTTCATCAATTTGTTTATAGGAAACAGACAATCTGAATCGCTAATATCAGAAACTTTTTGTCAGAATACAACAAAAAGAAATAATAGGTTAGCTTTAGTCTCTAATGTCTGCCGTACGTACGTATGGCAGCACTTCAACTCTATTTTTACTCCAAGACGTAAACGTTATATTTCTCACGTCTACGTCCACGTTCGGGCTTACGTGCTGCGCGCACTTCAACTCTCTATTACTAATGCGTTCCACTAAACTGATCGGTTCGGACTGATAAACCTGATTGGCATGATTGTGGACAAGTGTCAAGTGATCACTAATCGAGAATACGGCACCTGACAGTCTGCGAGCGAGTGTAGCGTATCGTGTTATGGGGTACTCTACTTGCCCGATAATATAGCACCAATTGGGTTGACTCGACTTAACTACTCACTAATCTATTCGACTAAATTCTTGGTGTTCTCACAAGTTCAGCAACTAAATTTCTCGCTACACGCTAAACTAACAGCGTAGTGCCAACAAGAATGCACCTAAGTGCTTCTGACGCACTATTTGCTGAGTGATAGAAATGTCGTCTATGCGTGTGAAAAATATCTTTGATGTGAAATTTCTTTGGACCGACATTTCGCACTATAGGCCTGTAGCACTGAATATAAGTGAACTGTATCTGATGGCCTTGATTCGAGGGCTTTATTATTTTAAATCATGAACCAAATAAGAACAGGAAAATTTGTGGTGAACTACCCCCATTGGTAGATCTTCGGATGACAAAAAACAAAGTTTTTCTTTGGAGATCTGGGGATACTGAAACCGTCTTCTTTAGTGTGTTCGGAAGCAACATTAAAGAACTAATTATTATTGAATATACGAGGTCTGTCAATTATATTCCCGGAAAAGTGCTCGGACGGTCCGGAATATACATAAATTCTTAAAATTAAGTTATAATCCTTCGCAGTAGTCTCCCTCTAGCTCGATGCACCGGCTCCACCGTTGGATCCACGATTGGAAGCACCCCCTGAAGCCCTCCAAAGATAGGTCCCTCAGCACCCGTGTCGTGACACTTTGCACCTAGCTATGTGAAGTTGGCACCCCCAAATTCGAATTTCGACGCGCGAAATTTCAGGATCGTCTGTCCATCGTAGGCCCACGTTTGCCCACCCTTTTTTTCATTTGTCCAGGCATCGTTCGAGAGATATTGGGAAAGATAAATTTTCAGTCACTTTTTCAGCAGCACCCCCAAATTGCAAAAAATATTTTTTATGGCTTAGATAGTTTGTCCATCGTAGGCCCACGTTTGCCAACCCAATATTTTCATTTGTCCACCCCCAGAACTGTAGAAATCGACTCATCAAATTTTCGGAACGTGTAAAGTTTGGCACCACCAAATTCGAATTTCGACGCGAAAATTTCAGGATCGTTTGTCCATCGTAGGTCCACGTTTGCCCATCCAATATTTTCATTTGCCCACCCCCAGAACTGTAGAAATGGACCCTTCAAATTATCGGAAAGTGTGAACTAGGCACCCCCAAATTCGAATTTTATCGCCAAAATTTCAGGATCGTTTGTCCATCGTAGGTCCACGTTTGTCCACCTAATAATTTCATTTGTCCACCCCTAGAATGGTAAAAATCGACCCTTCAAATGTTTGTAAATTGTGAAGTTGGCACCCTCAAATTCCATTGTTCATGCCAAAATTTCAGGATCTTTTGTCCATCGTAGGTCCACGTATGTCCATTGCTTACCCTTTTCTTTCATTCGTGCAGGAATCGTACGAGAGATATGGAAAAAGAAGTTATTGCCGACCAATTTTTATGTAGGAACTAGGAACACATATCGTTAAAAAAACATACATAGATCGCTTATCGTCGTTGTTGAGATCAAAGATGCCGACTATTTCTTTTATTGTAGAATAGTTCGCCACATGTGTCTTTGGTGAAAAATATTCCGCACTCACAAACACGAGCCGACAGACCCTTTCTATGAAGATCGAAACTTTTTCCAGTTGGTTGAAAGATTCCTTCCAGTTCAAATTAGAATATTTTACAAAATTGGATAGTGTAGAAGAATTTTAAGTTTATCAAGATCAAAGGATAATATCTTTCCCAATATCTCTCGAACGATTCCTGGACAAATGAAAAAAAAAGGTGGGCAAACGTGGGCCTACGATGGACAAACGATCCTGAAATTTTCGCGTCCAAATTCGAATTTGGGGGTGCCAATATAATAAAGATAAAATAAAAAAAAGATAAAAGGGTGGTTTTCACCCCCTCACCCATGCTAAGGAATTATGACTTATATCAAATGCAAGGTATTGATGTAGCAGATATTTCCAGAAAATTTCATTCTGGTACACGAAGTCCTTCATAGAAAATGCCCCCGAATAGTGATGAAAAGGTGGTTTTCACCCCCTCATCCCCATGCTAAGAAATTATGTTTGATATCAATTGAAAGGTATTCAATAAGCAGATATTTCCTGAAAATTTTATTCTGGTACACGAAGTCCTTCATAGAAAAACTGCCCGAAAAAAGATAACAGGGTGGTTTTCACCCCCTCATCCCCATGCTAAGGAATTATGACTTATATCAAATGCAAGGTATTGATGTAGCAGATATTTCCAGAAAATTTCATTCTGGTACACGAAGTCCTTCATAGAAAAACTGCCCGAATAGTGGTAAAGGGGTGGTTTTCACCCCCTGATCCCCGTGCTAAGGAATTATGACTTATATCAAACGAAAGGTATCTATGTAGCAGATATTTCCTGAAAATTTCTCTCTGGTACACGAAGTCCTTCATAGAAAAACTGCCAGAATAGTGATAAAGGGGTGGTTTCGCCCCTTCATCTTCATGCTGAGAAATTATGACTTATATCAAATGAAAGGTAATCAATCAGCATATTTCCTGAATATTTTATTCTGGTATACGAAGTCCTTCATAGAAAAACTGCCCGAATAGTGATAAAGGGGTGGTTTTCACCCACTCAACCCCACGCTAAGGAATTATGACTTATATCAATTGAAAGGTATCCAATTAGCAGATATTTCCTGAAAATTTCATTCTGGTACACGAAGTCCTTCATAGAAAAACTGCCCGAATAGTGATAAAGGGGTGGTTTTCACCCCCTCAACCCATGCTTAGGAATCATGACTCATATCTTATGAAAGGTATTTATGTAGCAGATATTTCCTGAAAATTTCATTTTGGTACACGAAGTCCTTCATAGAAAAACTGCCCGAATAGTGATAAAGGGGTGGTTTTCACCCCCTCATCCCCATGCTAAGGAATTATGACTTTTATCAAATGCAAGGTATTTATGTAGCAGATATTTCTAGAAAATTTCATTCTGGTACACGAAGTCCTTCATAGGAAAACTGCCCGAATAGTGATGAAAGGGTGGTTTTCACCCCCTCATCCCCATGCTAAGAAATTATGTTTGATATCAATTGAAAGGTATTCAATTAGCAGATATTTCCTGAAAATTTTATTCTGGTACACGAAGTCCTTCATAGAAAAACTGCCCGAATAGTGATAAAGGGGTGGTTTTCACGCCCTCATCCCAACGCTAAGGAATTATGACTTATATCAAATGCAAGGTATTGATGTAGCAGAGATATTTCCAGAAAACATCATTCTGGTACACGAAGTCCTTCATAGGAAAACTGCCCGAATAGTGATGAAAGGGTGGTTTTCACCCCCTCATCCCCATGCTAAGAAATTATGTTTGATATCAATTATTTATTCAATTAGCAGATATTTCCTGAATATTTCATTACACGAAGTCCTTCATAGAAAAACTGTCAGATTAGTGATAAAGGGGTGGTTTTCACCCCTTCATCCCCATGCTGAGAAATTATGACTTATATCAAATGAAAGGTATTCAATCAGCAGATTTTTCCTGAAAATTTCATTCTGGTATACGAAGTGCTTCATAGAAAAACTGCCCGAATAGTGATAAAGGGGTGGTTTTCACCCTCTCATCCCCACGCTAAGGAAATATGACTAATATCAAATGAAAGGTATTTATGTAGCAGATATTTCCTGAAAATTTCATTCTGGTACACGAAGTCCTACATAGAAAAACTGCCCGAATAGTGAAAAAAGGGCGGTTTTCACCCCCTCTTCTCCGTGCTAAGAAATTATGTTTGATATCAAATGAAAGGTATTGAATTAGCAGATATTTCCTGAAAATTTCATTCTGGTCTGGTACAGGAAGTCCTTCATATCAAAACTCCGACTATATATATAGTCCGTTTAAGAATTATTGACATCGAAGCATGCCATGAACGTCCAGTCGGGGCTTTATTTCTAGTTACTAAAAAGTCACTAAAAATTTCTGTGGGTTCATCAGAGTCAGAGAAGCGAAATAAATAAATATAACCTAGAAATATATTTAATACAATATTTTTATTTTCCAAAGCAAGTTTTTGAGCTTGAGAATGTTCCTGATTCTTAAATACCATTAGGATTGTGTAAATCTCTATACCTACCAGAAGTATATAATTTCTGACAATGTATTGACAAATTTTCGTATTTACCATCAATTGCAGCTAAAGAGCGAGGAAACCAGAATAGGTATAGCCCCTAAGCTTATGAATATCATGAAAAATAAACAGTCATTTATTATTTCATTCCAGTTCAATCAATGGGATTCAGGTTCTATTAATATATCGCTGCCTCAATAAATAAAACTATAAACTATCGAAGTACTCTAATGAGATGTCATTCATAATTCACCCATGAAGATTGAGACTCTATTGAAGATAATTTTTTCTCTGACAAACTTTCATAATTATAACTAAAAATGATTGTGTTCAATTCAACTGAGGTAGCCAAACTGGTGAAACGAAACAGTAAGAACTTGTTGATATTCTGAAATGTGTGGCCAAATTCGTTAATTGGTTATACATAATAAGACAAAAACACTAATAAAAGAATCTATTCAGTGGGTATGTTAATTGTATAACTTTAATAAACTTATCACCGATTCTGTCTGTTTCAGTAAGAGGAATATTTCATTGGAATGCTACAAAAAAACAGAGCTTGTTTGGCAAAGGTGTTACAATTAAATGAAGTGAAAAAATGTGGACCACAAGATGTTATAATTTTTGTATGAAATTCATACTTGTTTCAAAATATAATATTGCACAGATTTAATGATTTCATTCATGTATATGCTTAGAATATTATGAATAGAGAAATGGTGAATATTTTGGGTTTTAATGGAAACGATTGTCAATTTAGCTTTATTTAGGTCTTGTCGGTATTATTTTAGATAAAAGTTGATTGAGTTCCTTTGAGTGTTTGGAATTCAGAGAAAGCAAAAGTTAAAGTTTTACCATAAAATCTTTATTTCAATCCTTACCATATTGGTAAGAAACACACTTATTCAACATTTGTTAAAACTGACAATTTACAGTGAAAAACTAAAATAAGCTTCTGTACAAAATTGAGAAAATTAATTCAGAACATTATTCCAAAATTTTATTGTTAATTGGAGACAGAAATATTATATGCAATCATAGATTCATTGAAAATAATTATTAAAAGTACAGTGGAATACTTATAATAGACTTATACATTTTACTATTTATTTACATATTAGAATTATCTTCTAAATGCAGTGCTCCAAAGCGAACATAACATGTAAAATAACTGTTACAGTAAACATTGAAATTGTATTAACAATTAAACTTTCTATAAAATCCAACAAAGGATTTAAGTATTCCTAAGTTGATCAATTATAGGAAACTTATGTTCTTGTAACCATTGCCGAATTACTTTTTTACGAGAAGCAGTCGTAGGTATTTTATCAACTCTGATTGAATGATATGGTACATTATTCACACTTTGTATCAAATAACTGCAGAGAAGGTATTAATTGTTCAGTAATCCATTAATGAAATAGTTCCCCATTCATTGTCTTATGGTAATCCGTATCATTGATACCACTGTCAAGAATTAGACCACATCCAGGTAAAAATCCATCAAATTGTGTACCTCCTGCCTTCACCTATCAATATACTAGGCAAACCTTTAGGATTACTTTCTAATGTCCACTGGCGGATTTGACTGCCACTTTCAAATATCCATGTTTCATCTAGATAAACAAATTTTTCATTTTCTCTCAAGTATTCAAGATGTTCACCACAAAACCGTATATTCACGATATCTTTATGTTTATCAATAAGAATTTTCCTTCGATCAACTTTCTCATACTTGTAACCCATTTTTTTGATTAATCTATAAAATGTTGACTTCAAATGATCGAAATCCAGGTGCTTTATTTTAGCCAGTTCAAAAACGATATCCAAAGTGATATACTCGTTGTTTTTGATTTTAAAAAAATAATGTCGTTTAATGTCTCTTTGAAGGTATAATCTTGTGGAATAGGTTTCCTTCCAGTGCTAACTCTGGCTCTACCAACTTGCCTTCTACTTTTTTCTCCGAAATTCTAGGACAGTTCTAGGAGAAATCTGAAATTTTAAAACTCATTACTTAATCAGAAAACACATTGTACATGGTCGTTTAGGTACCTGAAATACCAGCACAATGCGTTTAATACTAGCAGAAATATCTGCTGAATCCCTAAAGAACTCATAGTAACAAGTAACACCGATACACTGCCTGGCGTTCTCTTGCAGTAAGGTGAGAGGTATCTGGTTGTATTCCGGCCATTTTCAATTCAGTAATCAAATCAAAGTAGATTAAAGAGATATTTAAATCCACTTGCTGATTAAATCAAGAATATTCACCAATAAATTCGAAATATCTTCAATAGGTTAACTCAAACTTCAAAAAGTCATAAGTCAGTGATATTTTCAACACCAACCTAAAATCGGCAAATCGAAATTTACTGAACGGGACCGATACCAACATATTTTCGATTTCCCACAGCCACCCGAGATGTCAATCATTCTTAAACGGACTATACTTTCAAATGGAAGGTATTCATATAGCAGATCATCGTGTAAATTACATGTTCCTAAATGAACTAGTATTCATGAAAATGGGTAAATCAGTTAAGATATTGAAAAACAATAAAGTGAAAGCAGAGAATAATAATCGATATATGTCAATCGTATGGGACAAGAGATGGCGTCTTCGGTATTTTTAACATGCATTCAGTGTCTTTCAGTGTTACTGTTATGGCATAGTTTTGTGGGATAATACCTTAAAGAGGACGCCGTTTCGCATTAAGTCCCAAGAAATACCTCCTATCATTCAGAGCTAACCTGTGCTGATGAGTCCTAATAAGGACGAAATGGCCATCCATAGGTGCTCTGATTGATACCAATTCCTTGCATTTTGTCTGGAACAAGGACGAAGTTAGCTCTGAAGTATGAGTTTAATATTGGTTGATTTATATCGATTAATATTATTCTCTGCTTTCACTTTATTGTTTTTCAATATTCATGGCGATGTACGCATTAAACCTCTTTTCTAGTAAAAATATTGTTAATCGTTCACTCTTCCTTCTTTATTCAGATTCGTACCGCGTCGATTTCGTATATTCTTCAGAATATCCAGTAACTAGATTACATTCAATGCTCAAGTCGATTCTTTCATCGAATCCCTGTATTTATAATGTATTGGGTGTTAGACGAACGCCCATGGGCGTTCGGGAGTACTCGGAAATTTCACATGCCAACTTTACATGCTATCTTCACGCTGGTCACTTATTCAAATTTTATGGTTGAGTTGTTGTTTTGATTTCGGAAATTCTTGCACTTAAGATTTCAAGAGATATTGGAAATGAATACTATAGCTGAAATAGCTGGTTTAAAAGTTAATCCGATATAATCAAAATGAAGTATGCATCAAGAAGAGATTATTCTCTTTTATTTTATCACCAGCAAAATTTGGATAAGTCAATAATTGCATTAGAAATACAACTGGTATTGAAAAAGTGAGTTTATATTTCTTCATTTAATACAGCAGCTATTTTGAAAATTTCCAATGGTATATCTACTCGTTCCTTAAAACAATAGCTTATTTCAAAGGTTTGAATGCTAGATCTCGTACTTGCAAAAATTCAGTGGTTAGTTACCAGTGGCGGCATAGGTCATTCTGAAAATAAAAAAGGGCTATATCTTCTTATTTAGGCCGAATCGGAAAAAATGGTAGAGAAAAAAAAGTGTTTCTTTTGACCCCAGGATTATTCCGTTAAAATATTTGTACAAGTCAAAGACTCACCCTGTATACTATAGATAGGTCAAAATAGATATAGGTTGAAATAGAAATAGGTTGAATTAGAAATATGTTGAATGAAGTTGGCGGGTACGTAGGTTTAATTAGATTAGTTAGGAATAACTTTCACAAAGCCATAGTGCTTTTTAGTGGATCAATAAAAAAAATTAAAAAACTAATATTACCTTAATGCAAATAAACAAGTGGAATTATCGAAAGATTGTTGGGACGACCTCTCTATCGCAGCAACTTTTACAAAAATATGAAATTTTCAATATCAACTCTAATTATCTCCTTTCACATAAAAATTCAACATGACTATCAAAATGATACACTCCTTATTGAATAAGATCCCACTATGCCTGGTCAAGCTTAGTTTTTGCAAGGTATGTACATAGATCAACCAGTTTTTTCAAAACCCTCATATGAAAAAGATATTTGCTTTGAAATTTCGATCGAAATCTTGAAACTTGAAATAATTTTAATTTTCATACGAAAAAATGAGATTAGGTGATTTGAAGAAAAATAACTTGTAGCTGATTACTGATTGACTATAAAAAAATAATTTCTGGATTTCCCTGGAAAGCCAACTTCAAGGAAATGCTTGGACCATCATAATATCCAAACTAATTTACTGATATTATTGAAAATTGGGAAGTTATTGGCACGTACTAAGGTCGAGTCAGAAAGATATCAATGTTTTTATTATTCCAGGGGCTGACTCATTAATCTTCATTTAAAGTGTTCAGGGTAGAAAAACACCTATTTCAAATTACAAATAATTGATTCGCTTTTCAGAAAGAAGCTAAATTATGCATAAATTTGTGGTATTGCTTAATGTATTCACATCAACAATTATTATTTCATGAATTTTTGAATTAAGATAACGTTCAAAAAATTAAATTTTTTCACCTGAACAAGACTAAGATATTATATTAGATTCATGGGGATAATCGTTTACAGATCCTAGTTTCCATCAGAGAAAGCTTTCAAAAAAGACTGGTGTGCCTTCCAAAAATCTTCTTGTTGGATCTACTATCAAAAAGGAACAACCAGAATGTTCTACGTGGTTCTAGTAGTAGAACTGAAAGGTTGGGACAAAGAAGTAAAAACAAAGAAAAACCCACTGACGAATGATCTTGTGAAAAGGAAAAGTACTGTTTCAATGTAATAAAATAATGTTCATTCAACTGTTCAATAAATAAAATTGTTTTCCTTAATTACTTCAACTTAACCTAATCCATCTTTCACTATGGTTAAATTAAAATGGAACAAATGATGACACCTACCGTCTTTACAGAAAATTTAAATAAAATATACATAGTAATACACTCGTTCACTATAGATGTCTGAAGCAAATATACACACAAACAATACGACAAAATCCTTCCATGTCAATATTAACAGTTCTACGAATGCCCACTGTGTCGCTGCATTCTAATTTTCAGTACAGTGACTATATTACCATATGGTAATAGTCACTATAGCCACTGTAATTTTCAGATGCCTATATCTTGTTATGGAAGTTTCTTCTTTTCAATATTCCAATTGAATTTTCTATGGTTCTGTTTACGCTATGGCGATGGCCACAATATTCAGCTTGACGCTTATTATGAGATCTTGCATGTTGCCGGACGGACGGCCCCATGGACAGAATTGAATTAGGCCACGAATTCGTCATCAGCGAGTCGAACCCTATCGTTTACGACCATGAATAAAAGCAGAACTTCAAAGAATAACGCATTAGACTCTCATATAAATGACTATTAATTAATAACGCTCGACCTTCGTTAACGAGATGCCACTAATTTATCTCTAAAGCCTTGTTTGCACTACTTAAGTAGTAAGTTTAGTAGCGAGAAATTTAGTAGCTATAGTCCATCCAATCGTTCTCACTTTGTTCGAATACATTTCACAAATGAGTAGAGCTTCGAACGATTCTCGCAACACACGAATTCTGATGTGATTTCTTCGGCCTAGCGAAACGACATCGTCACGGCAAATGGTATTAGAGAGTTGAAGTGCTGCCAAGGACGTAGACGTAAACGTTACAATTGACATGTGCTCATGCGCAATCGTCAGTTTCTTACGTTCACGCTTGGGCCGGCTTTACGTGCGACGTAAACTAGCGTCCTGTCACGTACGTACGTAGTACGTACGTACGTAACCGAAAGTTGAACGAATCCGACCGAAGAAGGGCGAATGCTGGAATTTTGAAATGAATTGCTTCTAACCTTAAAAATTTAAAAACAATCTAGTAGCTGAAACTTTGTTTTGAGAACACGATTAATTAACTTTTTACTTAATATCTTCCTTATTATTTATAAACTGTGATTTTGCATGTTTCTGAGAAGTGTTGAATTTTTTTCAATGCAATACTTCTGTTACGAGATTGCATATAAGTACCAAGAACTAATATATTATTTCGATAAGTTACAAATGTGGCATTTTCCTTTCAAATGAGAGTGATATTTACATACAAGTAACTCATTTGTGATGATTTCCTCTAAAATTCCTGCTTTCGGCAAGAACTCAAGTTATAGAAAAATTATTTTCATTATTATTCATTTTGAAATTCGAATGTACCTAATGAAGGAATCCTACAAATATATGTTCACTTCATCAATTTGTTTATAGGAAACAGACAATCTGAATCGCTAATATCAGAAACTTTTTGTCAGAATACAACAAAAAGAAATAATAGGTTAGCTTTAGTCTCTAATGTCTGCCGTACGTACGTATGGCAGCACTTCAACTCTATTTTTACTCCAAGACGTAAACGTTATATTTCTCACGTCTACGTCCACGTTCGGGCTTACGTGCTGCGCGCACTTCAACTCTCTATTACTAATGCGTTCCACTAAACTGATCGGTTCGGACTGATAAACCTGATTGGCATGATTGTGGACAAGTGTCAAGTGATCACTAATCGAGAATACGGCACCTGACAGTCTGCGAGCGAGTGTAGCGTATCGTGTTATGGGGTACTCTACTTGCCCGATAATATAGCACCAATTGGGTTGACTCGACTTAACTACTCACTAATCTATTCGACTAAATTCTTGGTGTTCTCACAAGTTCAGCAACTAAATTTCTCGCTACACGCTAAACTAACAGCGTAGTGCCAACAAGAATGCACCTAAGTGCTTCTGACGCACTATTTGCTGAGTGATAGAAATGTCGTCTATGCGTGTGAAAAATATCTTTGATGTGAAATTTTTTTGGACCGACATTTCGCACTATAGGCCTGTAGCACTGAATATAAGTGAACTGTATCTGATGGCCTTGATTCGAGGGCTTTATTATTTTAAATCATGAACCAAATAAGAACAGGAAAATTTGTGGTGAACTACCCCCATTGGTAGATCTTCGGATGACAAAAAACAAAGTTTTTCTTTGGAGATCTGGGGATACTGAAACCGTCTTCTTTAGTGTGTTCGGAAGCAAAATTAAAGAACTAATTATTATTGAATATACGAGGTCTGTCAATTATATTCCCGGAAAAGTGCTCGGACGGTCCGGAATATACATAAATTCTTAAAATTAAGTTATAATCCTTCGCAGTAGTCTCCTCTAGCTCGATGCACCGGCTCCACCGTTGGATCCACGATTGGAAGCACCTCCTGAAGCCCTCCAAAGATAGGTCCCTCAGGATCGTTTGTCCATCGTAGGCCCACGTTTGCCCACCCTTTTTTTCATTTGTCCAGGCATCATCGTTCGAGAGATATTGGGAAAGATAAATTTTCAGTCACTTTTTCAGCAGCACCCCCAAATTGCAAAAATATATTTTTTATGGCTTAGATCGTTTGTCCATCGTAGGCCCACGTTTGCCAACCCAATATTTTCATTTGTCCACCCCCAGAACTGTAGAAATCGACCCATCAAATTTTCGGAACGTGTAAAGTTGGCACCACCAAATTCGAATTTCGATGCGAAAATTTCAGGATCGTTTGTCCATCGTAGGTCCACGTTTGCCCATCCAATATTTTCATTTGCCCACCCCCAGAACTGTAGAAATGGACCCTTCAAATTTTCGGAAAGTGTGAACTATTCACCCCCAAATTCGAATTTTATCGCCAAAATTTCAGGATCGTTTGTGCATCGTAGGTCCACGTTTGTCCACCTAATAATTTCATTTGTCCACCCCTAGAATGATAAAAATCGACCCTTCAAATGTTTGTAAATTGTGAAGTTGGCACCCTCAAATTCCATTGTTCATGCCAAAATTTCAGGATCTTTTGTCCATCGTAGGTCCACGTATGTCCATTGCTTACCCTTTTCTTTTATTCGTGCAGGAATCGTGCGAGAGATATGGAAAAAGAAGTTATTGCCGACCAATTTTATGTAGGAACTAGGAACACATATCGTTAAAAAAACATACATAGATCGCTTATCGTCGTTGTTGAGATCAAAGATGCCGACTATTTCTTTTATTGTAGAATAGTTCGCCACATGTGTCGGTGCGTCTTTGATGAAAAATATTCCGCACTCACAAACACGAGCCGACAGACCCTTTCTATGAAGATCGAAACTTTTTCCAGTTGGTTGAAAGATTCCTTCCAGTTCAAATTAGAATATTTTACAAAATTGGATAGTGTAGAAGAATTTTAAGTTTATCAAGATCAAAGGATAATATCTTTTCCAATATCTCTCGAACGATGCCTGGACAAATGAAAAAAAAAAGGTGGGCAAACGTGGGCCTACGATGGACAAACGATCCTGAAATTTTCGCGTCGAAATTCGAATTTGGGGGTGCCAACTTCACACGTTCCGAAAATTTGAAGGGTCGATTTCTACAGTTCTGGGGGTGGGCAAATGAAAATATTGGATGGGCAAACGTGCACCTACGATGGACAAACGATCCTGAAATGTTCGCGTCGAAATTCGAATTTGGGGGTGCCAACTTCACACGTTCCGAAAATTTGAATGGTCGATTTCTACAGTTCTGGGGGTGGACAAATGGAAATATTGGGTGGGCAAACGTGGGCTTACGATGGACAAACGATCTAAGCCATAAAATATTCATTTTTGCAATTTGGGGGTGCTACTAAAAAAAGTGAGGTGAAATTCATCTTTCCCAATATCTCTCGAACGATGCCTGGACAAATGAAAAAAAAGGGTGGGCAAACGTGGGCCTACGATGGACAAACGATCCTGAAATTTTGGCATCAAAAATCGAATTTGGGGGTGCCAACTTCACATAGCTTTTGCAGCTCCTCTACGCCGTCGCATCGGTTGTCCTTGAGGTAGGACTTCAATTGTGGAAAGAGATGAAAGTCGCAGGGGGCCAGTTCCGGGCTGTAGGGGGGATGCGGAAGCGTTGGAATGCCGTTTTTGGTCAAAAAATCGCGAACTGCGAATGAGGAGTGGGCTGGAGCGTTGTCGTGATGCAGCACCCATCCACGTTCGGCCAATTCCGACCGTGCACGAAACACACGGGACTTCAGACGTTTCAAAACTTCAATGTAGAACTTCCCATTGACTGTCTGACCTGCTGGAACGTTTTCGTGGTGTACAAGTCCATTAATATCGAAGAATGCGATGAGCAAAGATTTCACTTTTGATTTCGACATTCTGGCTTTTGTGGGGCGCTTTGCCCTCCTCTTCCACCCACTGCATGCTCCGTCGTTTGGTCTCAGGGTCATACATCATACATAACACCCAAGACTCGTCTCCGGTAAACATTTGACATCTAGTCCTCTCCTTCCTCCTCAATTCGAAAAATCATGTCTTCACAGATGGAGAAACGAAGCTCTTTCTGCTCAACTGTGAGCACTTTGAGAACCATTTTCGCGCACAACTTGCGCATCCCTAAATCTTCGTGTAGCATCTGTGGAATGGTTTCCTTGTTGATACTCAACTCGTCTTCCAACATTCTGAGGCTTACCCGACGGTCTCCGAACACACGCACGCGCATGCGATCGACGTTTTGTGCCGTTCGAGAGGTGGAGGGAGCTCCCTCTCGTGGATCGTCCTCCAGCGAATCACTGCCTTCCCTGAACCGCTTAGCCCACTCGTAGACATTTTTTTTAGGCAATCATCCTTGTACACGTCGGTTAACTGTTCCATAATTTCCGCAGAACTTACAACACGTTTGACCAAAAATTTGACCACTACTCTTTGCTCAGTTTTTTTATCACACATTTTCGCGACAAGGGGTCCAAACACGCCGATGATCAAAGTACTGTAAAACACGAACTGAACAACCGATCGAGATGAAACTTGCAAAGGCTGACGCAGAAATGAATCCTCTTTCGAATAACACCAACGCGAACGCCGTAGCATAACGAGAGCCGCAGTGTTGCCACTTTCCGGGAATTAAACTGACAGACCTCGTGTGTTGCATATGAATTGCAAAATTAAATATTTCAAAATGCAACATCATGTGCCGCCTACCGGCGAATTTTATGCTTATTTCAGGTTTCAATATAATTCGAAAATACGAATAATTGTTTATTAGACAGTTAGACAGGCCTTATTTGAGAATAGGGCTTATTCTTATCAGGTACCTTAGTATCCGTTGCTTTTGCCACACCCTTCCTTCGCAAACAGCCGAATGAAGTGAGATTCCTAAAACCGGATGAGAAGGTTCGAAAAATGAATAACATGGAAAAATGATATAGACTTCAGCATATCATATGCAGCAGCTTCAGTGGTAAAGCAGAATTACATTTAGAAATCATCTCTACTCGCAAAATAAACTTGAAAATAGAACACTGATTCAAAAATATATTGTGTCATTTCATTTCATTGCATGAACATAACAATAAAGGATGTTAGAGTTTCATTGAAATTTGTACTGAACCATAGTAGATATTAGCGATTTCAAAATATCGCGAATAATAAATTTTTCACGAAATGTCGGTAACCAGAAAAGAAGCAATGAATGGCATCATAGAATAGAATAGAATAGAATAGAATATTATTTTATTTCCCAAATCATTGACAGCTATATATACAACATGGCAAGGTACAAAGAAGAGGAAACAAGTCAAAATTACAGCATTAACAATATTTAACAAGAAGCTTTACAACAATGTTTCACAGTAACTTCTGAATTCAGATATTGTGTAGGGTTCACATTTAACTATAATTGAAAAAATTGATTTTTTGAAAATTTTGAAATCATTTATAGTCCCTATCATTCTTGGCAAGCAGTTTAATAGCGTTACAATCATATACAAGGTGCTTTCTTCAGTCATTGAGTATTTATGGACTGGAAAAAAATATTCATTCATCCTACGAGTGGCGTTGGTATTTTTAAGGTGCTCAAAATATTGTTTATTTTTATGAAAGAATAATAACACTTTATATATGTACAAACCCATCATTGTAAGAATGTTATTTCTTCTGAATACACCCCGACAAGATTCTCTGAATTTCATATTGAATATCGTTCTTAGAGCAAGCTTCTGAGTAACAAAAACCTGTCTAGCCGACGTACTTCCTCCCCAAAAAATGATTCCGTAAGACATCACAGACTGAAAATTAGCGAAATAAACCAGCATCAAGGTTTTATCATCTACTTGGTTTCTTAAAGCTCTTAACATGTATATGGCAGAGTTTAACCTTCCCGTAAGCAATTCACAATGCGCTGACCAATTTAAGTGACTATCAATATACACTCCTAATAGTTTTGTCTGTGAGCTTGTTTGGACTGTACCAGAGCTGAAAGTGATGTTATCTGGTGGTGTCAATTTTGACCGACTATTAGTGAAAAATAAAATATTTGTTTTGTCCCCATTGAGAACTAGGCTGTTTTCAGCACACCACTTCTCAACCATTAACATAGACCGCATTAAATTGATCACGACTATATTTACATCATTCGACCTCACTACGATATTTGTGTCATCTGCATAAAGGTGTGTTTCTATTTTTGCCTCAGCTGTGGTGTCTACCTCGTTTGAAATAATTTCCTCTATGTGCAATGGTCCAGATACCTCTGGTGACTCGAAGACCTCAGGAAGGTCATCGATATACACCAAAAACAAAATTGGTCCCGCCAAGGTACCCTGCGGTACACCCCTAATAATAGTTCCCTCAGAAAATATGTTACATTCATCTTCTCCAACCAAAATGACCACTTGTTTTCTGTTTTTGAGGTAACTCTCAAATAATTTGAGTGGAATACCTTTTATACCGCGCTTTTCAAGCTTTGACAGCAAGACCTCGTGGTTAACACAATCGAACGCCTTCGAGAGGTCCACGAAAAGTCCTGCAGGGACCTCACCACATTCAATGGAATGTATAATGTCCTGGAGAAACTCAAAAACTGCAGTCTCCGTTCCCTTGCCCTGAGTAAAACCATGTTGTCTCTCGGACAGCACTTTAAACTTCCTGAAAAAGCTCATCATTCGATTAACCAAAATTTTCTCGAAAATTTTAGCGAACGATGTGATGAGGCTAATCGGTCTGTAATTCGATAATTCTTCGGGATCTCCTTTCTTGTAGCACGGTCTTACAATCGATTTCTTCAGGTCGTCAGGAAAAATCCCCGATCTGAATGAACTGTTAATTATATGACATAAGGGCTTAAGTACATGTAAAATGTGGCGTTTTATCACCGTAATTGGGACTTCATCATATCCGCAGGATTTTTTGTTGTTCATACTCTTGACTGTACTTATTATCTCTGTTTCCAGGACATCAAACAAACAAAACGAATTTGTGATACGAGGTTTTTCGCGGACATCAATAGCCTGTCCGGTATTAAAATTATTATCTGGCGAAATATTTGACATGTTGATGAAAAAATTATTGAACTTATCGGCCAGTTTAGCTCCACTTAGACTTTTGTCAACAGAAATTTCTGATCTTTTATTTTGGTTAGTGACCTCTTTGATTATATTCCAGGCCGTTTTGGATTTGTTCTCGGAATTTTTTATACGAGAAGAATTGAACAACTTCCTATCAAATATAATTGATGAATCATAAGCTCGTTTAACTGCTTTATATTTTTCAACAAACTCAGGTTTAGACTTAGATATAACAAATAGTATATCCAATTGTTCCTTCAAAGATTGAGTTTTTGCACTTAGTTTACTCTTTCTGTTTACCGAAAAATTCACATACTTCAACTGAAATGACTTACGAAAAATATCATTGAAACTCTTTGAAAAGAAGCTCCACATTTCATTGACATTTTTATCCGATATATTATAGAGTTCAGACCAATCCACGTCCGAAAGAAGTTTCTCGAAAATTTGATGGTTGCTTTCACTATAGGATCTTACATTCTTTTTCAAAGGTTTACTAACGTGAGATTCAGACTCAAAGGTGAATTTTTGTCCGGAGTGGTCAGATAAATGCTCCTCTATAATGACAGCCTTTTCCTTAACATTTGTAATAATATTATCTAAACAGGATGTTTTCCTAGTTGGTTCCAAATAAGTAACATTCAAATTATATGTATTCAAAATTGACAGAAAAGCTTTTGAGTTGTGAGAAACAGACAAAAGATCAATATTGAAGTCACCTGAAATAATGAACTTCGCTTTTTCAATATAACATTTTTCTAGTATTAACGTTAACTTTCCAAAGAAAACTTCAACGTCACTCAAAGGTGCAGAATTAGGACGGTATATACATATAATCAAGAATTTTTCAGAGTTGAGTACAATATGACATGCACAACATTCGAAAGAACCACCTACATTGAAGTTTTTGAAATCCTTTCGGTCGGTAGATTGCATCCCCCTTTTCAAGAAGATAGCACATCCTCCATGCCGGCCACTCTCCCTGCAGTGTGAAGAAGTGAGATAGTAACTGGGCGGCGTATACACTAGCAATTCTTCTTGCGATCTCCAATGTTCCGTTATACATAAAATATCTATGTTGTGGCTGGATAATACATTTTGCAACTGTAAGAAGGACGTAGTGATTGATTGAATGTTTTGATGGAGTAAACATATCTTTGTTTCTTCATTCTTTATTTTATTGTGTTGACTTGAGATGTGCCTTTCCGAAAAAAATCCTAAAGTTGAAATCCCTCAGTACAACTCCACTTGGCCATGATTCTGGTTTTATCAGTTCAGAAAACAAACATTCAGAAGGAACACCAACACTAAATGCCGAGTTGCTGCCCTTCGTGGGAAGTTTCTTCACTTCGTACCCATTGTCATTGAATCCCTAAGAAAGTCCATAACATCTTGTTCAGAAACCTCATTTCCACTTATTCTTCCGACGTACAACCATTTTTTCTTCTGCGCCCCTTTGATTTTGGACTCAGGTGCTACTTGTTTAGATCCTGTGCATATCATAGGTTTTTGTTTTGATTGCCTTTTCTTGGTAACAGTGCGCCACTGGAATTCGTTCGGTTGTGCATTATTGGTAATATGATCTTGTACATTCGTCATTATGTTCAGTTCCGCATTTCTCGGCCGGTCTGCTTTATGCGATTGAAGAACCGGTTTTTCATTTGTTCTCTTAGGATCACCAGTTACGGAGATGCTTGTTGGGGTATTAGTATTTATATTTATCTTTGACTTTGCATTAGGATCATCTGTTACCGAACACGTAGGGTTGTCCATATCGTAGATCTTGATAACAGGTGTCTGTCTGATATCGGCGACATTCGTGTGCTCCGTTTGTTTATGCATTTTTTTTTCCTTTGCCGAATATTGTTTATCTTCCATATCACGAATTCTCTGAAGAAGTTATTCATTATTTGACTTCAAAATATTATTTTTCTCCCTCGAC
Source organism: Propylea japonica (assembly GCA_013421045.1). Classification (NCBI taxonomy): domain Eukaryota; kingdom Metazoa; phylum Arthropoda; class Insecta; order Coleoptera; family Coccinellidae; genus Propylea; species Propylea japonica. The sequence goes on from CM024240.1 coordinate 87,052,252, forward strand.
GATTCCAACAATTTCCGGTCAATGCTATCTGATGTACTCGCTGGGGAATCTTCCGGTTTCTTTATAATACTTTCATAAGATTGGCAGCAGTTTACATGGAACCTGTCAATGTATTTCACACTTTCCATTCTCTTAGCGCAAGATTTATGCATAATTTTATCACAAAACGTACAGATCATTACACTGCATTTTTTTGAGCAGCAGGCATAACTTTTATCGATAGTCATATTATTGACTATCTGTTAAAGTTTGTAAGATAGTAGTGGTGAGCATCAAATTTTTCACGACCCGGTATAATGGGTTAAAAATAGCCAACTAATAGATATACAATAAGAATTGAGTATATCCCTTTTGGTTTATAGCCTATTGAGCTCATTACTATCATATTCGTAATTAAGATCCATTGCTTTTGCCACATCCGTCTTTTGCTAGAAAAATAGCCGAATGAAGGTTTGTAAAACAGGAAGAAGAGGTTTGAAAGATGAATTACATCGAAAAAATGATGTTGACTTCAGTATATGATATGCAGGTGTTTCAGTAGAAAAGCAGAATTACTTTCAGAAATTATATTTGATAAAATTGAATTGGGTAGTAAAGAGTAGTGAAGAATTTATCGTATTTGCATCGAGTGTATTTTCTACGATGAAGCAGTGATCTCTAGAAGTTATTGACAGAATTTGTAATGATATTTTTTAGCTTTCTTTAATTTGCATAAAAAAAATCATATGAGACAATATTCTCGTATTTTTGTAAAACTGAAAGAGATGTTTCAGCAGTTGTGTAAAGTTTCTCTTTGTATGTGTTTCTGTGTGCTTTTTTTGCATATATTTCTGATGCTTACTGTATATTCTATATTTTTTGTCTTCAGTTCCGAAACATTGCTCTTTTTCTCTAAAATTGATTTGTTTTCATCAATATGGAACTCAGTTTCGGAGTAAATTTTGTCTTACGTTCAAAAAAACAGAGAGGTGATATTATTCAAAGTTTCTGCAAGCAGCTTTTTCGATCATTTCAATGACATGATGTACTATGGGTGAAAAATGCATAGTCTGAATGATATCACCTTTATGTAGGTTAGATTGAATGTACGACAGGACAAGCTCCAAACTACTGATTGCTCAATAATAGTTTTCACTTTTATATATAATTTCATATTTCCATTCCTCATTTCACACTGATACGATTCCCCTCTAACGAGCTCTGATTCATTTAATTTATTATCTTCTACTGTTTTCACTTTCTGATTTCTTATTTCTTATCTCACAGAAATGGCGAGAAAACCTTGCTCATTACGAAGGCCAGATCAGCTGAACAATCGATTATATGGAGGTAGGCTTTTGTGTTAGATAGGTTGATGATAATTTATTGATTGTAAGTATAATGATAAATATGGCAACTGAGTAAGAAATTGATGCGACGGAAGTATTTGATTCAATACTATTGAATGAAATATTTGACATCTTTTTGTTTTTTCTTTCTCTTATTGATAAAGAGTGATTTTCAATTCATTAATTTTACTACTGCTACATCATTATGACATATTTCCCAGCGAAAAATCAATTATATCAAATATTAGCGTAATACCAGCAGAGTCAGCCTGAATTCTGTATATACTGAATCTGCTTTCTGATATCTTTGTGCGAATTCAAGTGATCAAAATTGTGGAAATTGAAGATTTCGCCGACTAAGACAAAATTTCAATTCCCATCTAAAAAAATTTTCGTTTTCGTTAAAATAAATAATTCGCGAAGTGAGAACAAAGAATACATGTTCCTTATCTTTTGTAAATAAGATAAAATCTTATGAACTAAAGCGTTCCACACACTGGTAAAATTGAACCTTATGTGCTCTTTCATCAACAGAAATTTTTAGGTTACCCACCAGATAAAACAATGAATGAAGCAGCACAAATATTGAATCAAACTATGAAAAACCTCAAAAGTGGCCCCAACGGAGGAAAACAGAATAGCAAAACATTACAGATAGTCACTTTGAACCAAGACCAAGAAATGGAATTCCGCAACAGACATATCTGGCAGACAAGAAAGAAACGGAAAAGATTTCTCACCAAAACTCTTAGTACATCTAAAACTACAACGAATCACGTATTTGAGAAACCTCACATGTCCATGAATCATAGTTTTGAGAAACAGTAAAAAAACTGTTCTCTGTAACATCTGATCATCAAACACAAAATATTAATGCTCAATTCTTCAGCCATTTTAATGTGCAATCCCCGTGACAACCGCACACAAAGTATTCAGAAGCACTACGAGAAATGTCAAAACTCTACTGAAACATAGAAACATAGAAATTCCATTACGTCAAATGTATGTCTTGTGCGAATTTAGAATGTATTTTAATCAAGAATTTATACACTATTCATGTTGAGATCTTCGGAAAAATCTTGTAATAAACTTGGTTATTAATCGAGCGACTAATGGTATCGAACTATTAACGCGTTCGCTCCGCTCACGCATTAAAATATCTAGTTTATTAAATAACTATTAATGGTGTATGACGATATAGTGGAAGCATTATGAATTTCATACAAATATAAATATTCAGCTTCTGATGAGTGATTTAAAACACAAAATGGCGACTTGACATGAGTGGTTTCTAAAATACAAGTTTATTCGACTACGACCTTTTGTAGTAAGTCATTTTTATTTTATCTAAAACTTATTCTTATGGGTACATGATTAAGTTAATGTTCAATAATGAACAACGTCTTTATCAAAAATGAAGGTATCGCAGGGAAATGGACAAATAAGTAAGATCTCTTATAACTTCGTCGACGTTTCGGAACCGTTGGTTCCTTTCTCAAGACTGAAAACAATTTTATTTCAACAAACAATTACATTAAAAATCTCATTGCCATTACCTCTTTACAATGTTAAATCTCAAAAGTTGGAAAGCAATCTTGGATTAAAGTTGGATTATCGGCTTATCAGATCGAAAATAAATTGATTAAAATCGCACACAACGTGACCATCAAATGACACATCAATAAACGCCACAGACATAAAACTCAGACTGACATAAATCATAAAATATGGCCTCCATGAATAGTCTTCTTTCTCCAGCCTGTCAACTAGGCAACAAACAATACACGAACAAGAAAAAATACAGACTGGTGATCAAGTTTCCACATTAATTCGTTATTTTCTTCATCTAGTTGTAATTTTAGAAATAACGCAGTCATAAAATTTACTGAGATTGTTGGTTTCTTCTCTGAAATTGACAGAATTCTTTTTTCTTATAAACACCATTTCACTGATGAGTCTTCTTGAATAATTCTGTTCTCTATCCAAAACTTTCACGTTTTCAAAATCAAACTTGTGTCCGTCGCTTTTCATATGCTGGGTTAAGGCTGTCTTGTTCCCACCATCCCTTTGCACGTGTGTTCCATCCCTTATGTGTTGTTTTATTCTTTCACCCAAATATTGTTTTGTCTGTCCCACATACACCCCTTCACAGCCCGAGCAGGCAATCTCATACACCACACCTGATTGTTTGTCTGGTGGAATTTTATCTTTTATTTTACTGAAGAAAATTCTGTTTCCATCAAGGATGTTATAAAAAGCTGCTGTGTAACCGAACTGTTTGAATACATCATATAATCTGTATGACAATAATTCTGGGTAGAATACCAGTCGACAAAATTTTTTCTCGTTGTCAGAGGGTGGTTCAGAGCTGTGTGTTCTTGTGTTATCTGCTGGGCTACGCTCCCCAAGGTAGTTGTTTATCGTTCTTCTTATATAATATTTGGGATAGTTGTTGTTTGAAAGTATTTCGGTTATCTTATGAATGTTTTTGTTCTTGAACTTTTCGTGGCTAAGTGTTACCGCCCTATGAATTAAATTAACCGCAACATTCTTCTTCTGTTGAGCACTGTGGTTGGACAGGAAGTTCAAGCACCGTCCCAAGTTCGACGGTTTACAAAACCAATCTGTTATTAGCTTGTCATTTTCACTTGAGATTAAGATATCAAGGAAAGGGATGCTGTCATTGCTTTCTCTTTCTATGGTAAATTTCAGTTTTTCATGAAATGAATTGAAAATGTCAAGAGTTGACTCGATTTTGTCCTTTGGTAGGAGCAACAAAGTGTCATCTACATATAGTTTCATCAGTGGTACTGTGAAATTCAGTCTGTCCCTCACATATTCGAATAGTTCAAGCATCACAAACTCTGCAATGTCAGGGCTGGAGAGAGAACCCATAGATGCTCCATCCACTTGTTTGTAAGTTTTTCCATCAAAAGTGAAATATGCTGTGTCAAATACTATTTATATCAACTCAACGAACACATCCCTGTCAAGATCTGTGAAGCAGCTTATGTAGTTCCATCTTTTCATGACAAATCGGATAACGAGGACCTTCGGTATGTTTGTAAAGAGGGATATAACATCCAGTGATACAAGCTCATAGTTGTTCGGAACTTAAATGGTTTTTAGTTCTTCAACCAAAGAGAATGAGTTTCTCACCTTAAACCTTGATGAAGACAGTACATTGCTTAGGATGTTGTGTAGAAAGCAACCCACATTGTAACCAGGAGAACACATGCAGCTCACAATTGGTCTGAAACTTATTGTTTGTTTATGTGTTTTTCTCAAGCAATATAGTTGTGGGGGTGTACTGTTGTGTTTTATAAGGTTTTTGTCTTTTAGTTTTTTGAAGAATTTGTTTTTTTTTCTTGGAATTTTTTCGTTGGATCTCCATCCAAAAGCTGATAAGTGGTGTCATCATCTAATAGTTTGGTTACTTCTCTGATGTATTCTTTTTTATACATCACCACTGTGGTATTGCCTTTGTCTGATTTACCTATGATAATGTAATGTCCCCTCGGTAAATATACTTGTCTAATGTAGGGGTGTATGTGGGACAGACAAAACAATATTTGGGTGAAAGAATAAAACAACACATAAGGGATGGAACACACGTGCAAAGGGATGGTGGGAACAATACAGCCTTAACCCAGCATATGAAAAGCGACGGACACAAGTTTGATTTTGAAAACGTGAAAGTTTTGGATAGACAACAGAATTATTCAAGAAGACTCATCAGTGAAATGGTGTTTATAAGAAAAAAGAATTCTGTCAATTTCAGAGAAGAAACCAACAATCTCAGTAAATTTTATGACTGCGTTATTTCTAAAATTACAACTAGATGAAGAAAATAACGAATTGATGTGGAAACTTGATCACCAGTCTCTATTTGTACTTGTTCGTGCATTGTTTGTTGCCTAGTTGACAGGCTGGAGAAAGAAGACTATTCATGGAGGCCATATTTTATGATTTATGTCAGTCTGAGTTTTATGTCTGTGGCGTTTGTTGATGTGTCATTTGATGGTCACGTTGTGTGCGATTTTAATTAATTTATTTTCGATCTAACAAGCCGATAATCCAACTTTAATCCAAGATTACTTTCCAACTTTTGAGATTTAACATTGTAACGAGGTAATGGCAATGAGATTTTTAATGTAATTGTTTGTTGAAATAAAATTGTTTTCAGTCTTGAGAAAGGAACCAACAGTTCCTAAACGTCGACGAAGTTATAAAAGATCTTACTTATTTGTCCACTTCCCTACGATACCTTCATTTTTCATTTGAACATGGACGAGAACACAGAATTCAACGTCTTTATCTTCTGCACAGGCTAGCCGTAAGCGGGCGTGCAAGACGTGCCCGGCACAAGGGCGGCAAATCCAGTGAAATTAAAATTTTTTTTGGAAAAAACAAACAACGTGGTAAGCGGGGGGGGGAGAAAAAAGGGGGGACAGTTGTCCAACTCCAACTGCTTTAAAATATTGCCAACTGTCATAGAAACATAGAAATTTTGCCATTAGCGGTCGAAACTTTGCCAACTGCTTTGAAATATCTCCAACTCCGTTCAACATTGGGGGTGGCAAGGTCTCCCCATCCCCCTTAGATAGACTTTTTCTCTGAAGATTGGGAGGACAGGCGGCCAACATCGATAATTTCCGTATATCCACGGAATTTAGTGAATTCACTGCAGTGTTTCTTTCAAGTGTATTTCCCGGAGGGGCACTGCCGCCCCCCGAACTTCCGCAGGTGCCTCTAAATGAGTCATCAGTTTGCTTTTAGCTGATATGGTTCTCGAGATCCCTTCTGTAGACAACGAATTTTGTCCACCCCGTACAAGGCGACTCTCAAACCAATCTGGTTCTCCGGCATACAACTGTAGAGATGCTTGAAGCCATCCAAAGGTACCAATCCAAAACTCTCCGCTCAATAGCGGATGCACCATGGTAGGTCACTAACCAACGACTGTATGAAAACTTACAGATCCCTTACATCAACGACGTTATAAAATCTATTTCAGCCAGATATCGAAATCGACTACAAGGTCACTTAAATGTTCTAATAAAAAACTTCTACATGTAAAGACCCCACATCAAAAGACTGAGGAAGACATAGCCCGAAGATCTCCCACAACACTAAAACAGTGCAAAAGGGGTATAGCCTTGTTTGATCGGAGATTCAATTTAGAGTATGAAAATGATTTCGGTTTTCGACTAGATGTTATATAAAATATATGATTTTCTCAGTCCGGATATGCGTCATCGATATGTTCCAACAAATTATGTCGACTATTGTCCAAGAGTAAATTTTTTTAATTTTTATGAAATATGCAGGGTGTTTCATCATAAACTGGACAAACATATATTCGTGTAGGGGACAGGAGAATCATTTTTGCCTTATAAATACAATATATCCCGTTTTCTAAGCACAAGCGAAATACAGGGTGTTTAACGTCATTTTTGAGCAAGATTCTTATGTGTGTGGTCAGTTATGTATACCACTTAAAGTAACGGTTGAAATCTCAGTATTTTTGCGTCCCCCTATTCAGAAAAGTTGACGAACTCCGACAAAAATTAGCAAATGGCGAAAAACCTTCAAAGTTCCAAACTTTTTTTTTCGGTTGTCAAATTGAATTCAATTTTCTGAAAGAGCAAAATATTCTGAGCATTTCTGTGGAAAATTTTTTTCAAAATCGAACACAATTTTTTTTACATGTCTACAGCGACAAAAAAATTTCAACCGAAATGGATGGAATTTTGTACAATTGTAATTCTTTAATTATCAGTCAGGAATATAAAAACAGAATTGTAAAAAATCAAACGGTTTTGTTACTACAGCCATTCAAATGTTTCGTTCAGACCTCTGAAATAATAAAAAATATTGTTTTGAGTTCTTACGTCAAAAAAATTGAAATATTGGTATGTAGAGACAATCTAGATGAATTCATGAAAAAAATTCAGTGAAACTTAGTCGGGACTCGAACCCGACGTATGTATTAAATAGGGAAATGGGACTGTTTAAAGGATATTGATATTCGTTGCCAGGCAACGGAAGTTCGTAATTCATAGAGTGTGACTACTGGCTAAATTTTATTCAGTGAAATTCTAATATCAGTCAAACTCTATGAAGAACCGCCTCGGTGGCTGTAGGGGCTAAGGCGTGCGCCTACAAGTACCTACGAAGCTAGAGTTCTGGGTTCGAATCCTGGTGCGGGTATGGATGTTTGTGTATTAGTCTGTTCAAACGTAAGAAGGAGCAATAACAACAAGTTTGGCGCAGCGGAAGGAGGGCCTTCGGATAGGTACTTTCCGTCCAGAGTCGAATCGAGGAGATTTCTTACAATCGTTCAGTTTTAACTGAATATTATTATACTAATGCAATTCTTACAGCACATCTAAGTGGAATATATACACGCTCTTATTTATTCCTTATCGAATTTATTCCATTTGGAGGTTCCACACTGTATACACTTTGTCAAAAGATTTTCTTTATTCAGTACCATCCACAGACGATTTTGTTTGTTTACAAAGCTCCTTCTTATATTTGAACGGACTATAGTTTGTCTTACAATAAAAATTGTCCTGATAAAGTATGATAAGTATGGGAATGAGTGCTAGGTGTTGAAATGTTCAATGTCTACATGGCCTAAAGATGCCAAGGACATGGGTAAAAGAGAGTAGCGAACAAAACAATTCAGCTTTTTGGTGATTTTTTAGAGTCACAAGTACAGTCTTTGCGAATAAGTGATCATATTTGAATTCATTTGGTGAGATTTTTTATTTCGAAAAACTCAGTACGTCAGTGTTGTTTTGCTTCATAACAATCAACCAATATTGAAAGCTGTATATGTACTGGAATATTGTCGAAACCTCACGATGTTGTGTTTTACATCTTCAAGGTAGCTCTAAAATATACAGTGTGTTTGGTCATGACTTAGCGATAATTTAAGGGCATCAAATATACCTAATTTTATTGACAAAAACACCCACATTGGAAAGTTTTCCCCCTTTGTTTTGGAGTAGACATTCTAAATTTACTTTTTTATTTTTGTTGACCCTTCCAAATAATATCAATTTCTTTGGATATAAAAGTCCTAAAAATGTAAAAAAAATGTTTTTTTGAACCTTTCATTAAAGTAGAACAATATGAAAACATTCAACTTGAAAATGCCATAAAAAAATTCTACAAACAAATTTCAGTGAAAAAATGTACCTACTGATTTTCTTAGTAAATCCCCAATAGCACAAAAAATAGCGCATTGAAGTATAATTTTTTTTCAACTATTCAACACGCAAGGATATTCGCCACAAAACAACATCTACATCATTTCTGTAAGTTGCATAATTCGAAAGTTATTGCTTTTCAAACATGATCACTACGCGAGTGCCCAAACTTCTTTTTGCTTCACCGAACGTCATGAGGGCCACTGCCTGCCTACAAAGCAGATGCGGCCATTTTGAGCAATTTTTATGATTTTGTTGTTTAATCATTGAAAATTATCGAAAGTACAGTACTGAGTTTTATTTTATTTTATCAATTTTCATAAGGGTCATGTTCGAACAGTAATTACTTTCTAATTATGTAACTTACGGAAATTATGTTGGTATCGTTTTGTAGCTAATATCCTTGCGTGTTAGCTGGTTCTTGTACTATTGAAGATTTACTTAGAAAATCAGTACATTTTTATCCTTTTGAAGATTTTTTTATGGCATTTCTGAGTTGAATGTTTTCATATTGTTCCACTTTCATAAAACGTGGTGGTATTATCTTTCAAAAAACATTTTTTTCACAACTGTGGAACCTTTATGTCCGAAGAAATCGATATTATTTGGAAGGGTCAACTAAAAGAAAAAAGGATATTTGGTAAATATTAAGATAACGGTGACCAGCAGATATCGACCAGATTCTGGTGTCATGGTATTCATTTAGGCCTCCTGAACAACATTAGTGAAACCAACAGGTGGCGGCCTGTCTTAGTTTAGAAGATATGAGCCCCCAGAGTTCCAAAAATGTTCCATCTTCACGTCACTATTTCCACTATACAGGGTGTCCCGAAAACAATGGAAAAGCCTGCAACTATAGATAGACACTGTCGTGGTCTAACTTATTCCAAATTTTGACCTTAATGAAAATTCCACGGTTTCGGAGATATTCATGGTTTTCGTATTTTTAGAAAATTTCCAAGTGCGTTTAGTTTTTTAGTGCCATTTCTACAAACGGAGAGGTATTTCGATATTGTTTTTTTAATTTCACATGAGATAGTTCAGCTATCGGAAACAAAGACTTAAATTCATCAAACTAGTGTAAAAAGTTAGAAACTCGTGATTTACAAGGAAAAATTGAAAACTTATTGAAATTTCTTTCAAGTTTGATGAGCTACAGTGTAAAAAAATTGTAGGACGCCCCTGGTAGACATCATCTTAAAACTTGCTCAGTTATTGCAGATTTCAAAAAGGTATCATTAGCCTAGGCATTCTGTAGTTTTTCTTTCTCGTAACTACTTGATTACCAAATAGTCGAAAAATTTCGAAAAACTTTTTTTGTTGAAATCGTTGCTCTGAGCTCATGTGTTAATGTAAATGTATGATTATACCTAGCTATTCTGATTTGTTTAACCTTATGGTTATTGTTCAATAGCAAAAGTATGAATATTTCAAAGAACTTTAATACTATTACCAAATTACTATTCATTGGAAATGAATGAAGAATGCAAAATGAAACAATAAGTTCATTATTCATATCGAACATTCATTCATATTAAATGTTCAATTTGACGTCCTTGCGCCCTAATACAAGCTCTACACCTTTTAATGAACGCACTTTTAATGCGGCGTATTAATTTGAGCCGCTGCATTTTGAATACGAGCCCGTAACTCCTCAATCGAAGATATTGGCTTGGAGTAGACTAGATCTTTTAGGCACCCCCAATAAAAAAATCCAGGGGGTTTAAGTCCGGTGATCTCGGGGGCCATGAAATAGGGCCAAGCCGGCCTATCCACCTTTGAGGGTATTTTACATTCAGGTGACTTCTCACTCCTACTGCGTAATGAGCTGTGTTATTATTGTTCTATGCAAGCAGAGTTTCATTTTTTATGAATAAATTTAAGCTATGAATGAACTCATTGTTTGATTTTGAAATATTTATTCATTTTCAATGAATAAGTAATTGGTACTAGTTCGTTTTATTTGTTCCATCGAATAGTAATTTGGTAATAATTCGTTCTATTCGAGTTTTATTTTATTTGTAATGAATATTCCACATTCCTCTATTGTAGCTACACAGGGTATTTTTTAAGTAGATACTTTTCTTTTAACACTGTACAGAATGTAAGAAAATAAGAAATTTTGTCAAATACAATTAGGTCCGGTAAGGTTTTCGAGATACAGGGTGTAGAATGAAAATCATGCCATATTTCTATTCAACCAGAGAAACGATACGCTACTGCTTTTTTCAAAATAAAAATAATTTTCGTAATTTTCCACTAGATTCCACCAAAAATGGCCTCCTGACTTTAACACATGAGCTCAGAATACCGATTACAACAAAAACAGTTTTTGGAACTTTTTCGACTATTTGGTAATCAAGTAGTTACGAGAATGAAAAACTACAGAATGTCTAGGCTTATGATACCTTTTTGGAATTTGCAATAACTGAGCAAGTTTTCAGGATGATGCCTACCAGGGGCGTCCTACATTTTTTTACACTTTAGCTCATCAAACTTGAAAGAAATTTCAATTAGTTTTCAATTTTTCTTTGTAAATCACGAGTTTCTGCCTTTTTATACTAGTTTGATGAATTTAAGTCTTTGTTTCCGATAGCTGAACTATCTCATGTGAAATAAAAAAAACAATATCGAAATACCTCTCCGTTTGTAGAAATGGCACTAGAAAAACTAATCGCACTTGGAAATTTTCTGAAAATACGAAAACCATGAATATCTCCGAAACCATGGAATTTTCATTAAGGTCAAAATTTGCAATAAGTTAGACCACGACAGTGTCTATCTATAGTTGCAGGCTTATCCATTGTTTTCGGGACACCCTGTATAAACACAAAAACACTGCTCCGATTTGGTCAATAAATCACCCTCGAACATTCACATAACGATTCGAATAGTTTAATTTCAGGTAAGTTCAATAATTAACGCGAAAACATCGCGCCATTCTGCAAGGTAAGTATGGCACTACCGCATTCACTGTCAAAGATTAGGGGTTTGTTTATCCACAGCCGTCTATAGTACTTTAGACGGCTGTGGTTATCTGAGCGCACGATACGCCAAATGTCATATAAAATGATAGCAAAATAACGTTCCTTAGCGCGATAATTGAAACAGCTGATTGGAAACTGTTTATAATAGAAAATAAACCAGGATATCGATATTTTATTTTATGATTACTTATACATATTTGGTTGATCTTTATTTGAAGTATCGTACATGGCAATTGCGATCTGGGTATGTCGCTATCTGCATACTTCATAAAGGAATTTTAATTTAGGTTAGGTACTAAAGTTATATTGTTTCGTTATGATGCCACAGTTTTAATTTGAGCCCAGGCAAATAATTATTTCCTGAGAAAATCGAAAAATAATATCTATAAATCGTTCAAGTTTCCGGTTTTTTTTATTGTAAAATGAGTATTATTGCGTGATTGTAACTTTTATAGATACTTGGCACTGTTACTCATTTAGCTAACCTAACCTAAGTTATTGGCACTGTTGCTAGAAATAGGTTACTTAAGGTTAGGTTAGGTTAGCTAAGATAGGAACAGTGCCAAGTATTTATAAAACTTTCAAAAACCCAAAAAAATTTATTTTTCACTGAAAAAAATCTCACACTTGAACGATATTATTTTCCGATTTTCTCGGGCAATATCATCATTTTATACGAATATGTCTATACCATCAGAAACTCCTAAAAATATACATTCAGACACATAATAGTTATTGATATTATACTCAGATCAACAAAGTACAACAACAAAATAGTATTTTATTGATCTGATATATTCTATCATATCCTTATAATAGTTAAAATTAAGTCCAATCAGATATTAATTTATGAATGATGGCAATGTACGTATAGAATATTACATTGTATTGTATGAACCTACTTTCGGTTAATTGAATCAGATTAAAAACGAAAGAGTTTCCGATCAGCTGATTCAAAAACAGCTTTTTCAAAATTATATGCCTACCAGTTCCCGCCATCGTTTCATATGTCACTTCCGAAAGAAATAATATGCGGCGGTGCCAAACTTACCTTGCGCGCCTTCCCCCGAAAGTGTGGTTACGTGGTACGTCTAGAATTTCGATGTTTTTGCGTTAATTATTGAATTTACCTGAAATTAAACTATTCGAATCGTTATGTGAATGTTTAAGGGTGGTTAATAGACCAAATTGGGGCATTGTTTTTGTGTTTTTATAGTGGAAAAAGTGACGTGAAGATGGAACATTTCTGTAACTTTGGGGCCCCATATCTTCTAAACTAAAGTCGCATCCACACTATGCCGAACGACATCATTCGACACGTTCGGGGCGACACGTTCGATTCGACAATCGGTGTGGACGTGTCGAACGATAAACGGTTCGACTCAGTTGTGAGCGAGCATTGAAAGTGAAAGGAAGTTCAATTTAGAGAGAGAGACGGCATGTGAATACGCAGCGCTTTTGGATGCAACTGAACCCCATTCGGCCCATTCGACAGTCGACACGTCCAGACTGAATGATTCGATTCGACTTCCTTTGATCGGGACCGCGCTCAGTCGGGTTGGAAGCGACATGATTCGATTCGACTTCTACAACATCCACACTTATTCAACTTTGTCGAACGACACAAGTCGAATGATGTCGTTCGGCATAGTGTGGATGCGACTTAAGACAGACCGCCACCTGTTGGGTTCACTAATGTTGTTCAGGAGGCCTGAATGAATACCCTGACCCCAAATGCTGTTCGATATCTGCTGGTCACCGTTTTTTTATACGCATCTCTCGGGAAAAGACTGAGCTTATAACGCCCTTTCAAGCGCCCCGAGATGAATTTAGAAGAAATCTGTTTGTGCGTGTCTTAAACTGCTGTAAGTTGTAACCAAGGGGGAATACATCTTGAGGTTCAGAAAAATTCGCAAAGTTGGACCAATTAACCTTACTAACTTTTTCACTTATTTTGCACTGTTCTGTTGCAATATATTAATGCTAAAACAAATTTTTATAACAAACAATGCTATTTCACTAATAAAAACTTCTCGAATTGACCATAATATACGAATATGCTGCTTGTTTATTTCTTGCGTTCCAAAATGGTGGAAGCACAATTTCGCGAAGTCTGGTTGATTTTTGCGGTGTTGCCGGTTCGTAAAATTTATTGTACATTTCTGGAATAATGAAATAGTGATAACATACTCACATATAATCGTGATAAATGTGCGACGACGTTGTCCGATGTCTAGTTGCCATTATTTGCGATCTTCCCATTGTCTCTTCTCGTAAATATTTTTCGCTCATTGCTTTTTCTATTTCCTCCATACAGTTCTATCTTAGTTTTTCTCTTCGTCTTTTCATATTTGGTATCAACTCCATGGTTTATTTCGGCACTTGTGTTTGTTCCATTTGTTGAACATATTTAAAGAATTAAAATAATAAGTAAAAGTTCACTGAGAAGCTTATGAACACAATACATCCATAGGCTCTAATGAAACGAATATCTAATTATAAATGGAAGAATAGCGTCACTTTTGAGAATTAATTAATTAAGAATTTGCCTAGCAACTACCTTTTCATTCACGTAATTCTATATTTATCATCATTCTATGATTACCATAGATATATAATACTAACTAGATAGCGAACATGTTAAAAATTTTAAGGCAAACGGCGGTCATTTGCTGTTTGGGTTTTACTTGAGAGGTGTAAATTTTTCGACGAAAAAAATTCGAGAACAATTGACATAGAACATCAAAATATTCATGTTTCATCCCAAACTGCAAATGGCGGCCCTTGCCTCACTTTTTTCTAAGTGACGTCCAGTTAGTATTATAGGTCCATGTTTAATACGTGTCTAACCACAGAACACTGGTAATTTGTGGTCTAACATTGAAATGAAGTTAATTGATCTACATATTTGCATAAATTTATAATACTATTATTATAGGTCCATGCATATTTGACAGCGAAGGCAAGTGGCAAATTTGAAACTTACCTTGGTCTCTATTTTTCAGTGTTATATTGCTTATTAGTACGTCTATGACTGAACTCTTGATCAAAAAAATGGTTTATGAAGGTCCATACTAAAACAATTTTTGCGTACGAATGTAGATAGATTGAATGATTTTCTGAATGAGCATCATGGAGTGTTTGGTTTTTCTAGGGAACTGGTTTGCTCAAAAAACAACAATTCGTGCATATTTTATGAAAGTGGACTTGGATTAATGTGTAATAGGTCCAGCGTGGTTACCTGAAAAGCTAGAAACATGAGATTTATTTTCCGTTTTTTTCATTGCTTGAAGAAAATATCTTTTTCGGAAGAGTAAAATATCTATTCAGGAATATACCTGTTTGATGCATTTTGGTGGATCGACATAAAACAGAAGCCACAAAAACGTGAAATGGAATGATCCAGGCCGGTTGCAGTCGACTGACGAGTTTCTGTGAGGAAGTTTGCTTCAAGGATTCATGACAATTCGGGACCACTAAGTGGAGTGGAAAGGATTGTCGAAATCGACGAAGTATAGCAAGGGAAAGTACAATAGGGGCAGAATGATTGAGTATTAATGGATTTTTGGTGGGATTAGATCAGAATCAGAGGAAATATTCATGGTTTCGGCTGCTTATCGAAACCAGAACACTTTATTCGATCTCGTTAGGCATTGGATTCTCCCAGGAACCACTTTGATGTCTTATTATTGGAAAGCCTCTAATAGTTGAGACAATGAGGGTTTCTAACATCTCACTGTCAATCACAGCGTGAATTTCGTTAACCCTGACAGTGAGACTCACACACAAAATGTTGTGCGGTTGTGGATGATATTCTCAGACGAGAGCAAAAGTATCTATTTAACCATCCAGTTACCGATTTTCAAAATATTTGGCATATCGTTTCGTTATGATGTTGTGATGCCGCAGTTTCATTTAGAGCAATATTTCCCGAGAAAACCGATCGGAATTCATCAGTCATGACCAGTATCTCCTCCCCTTGGATTTGTTGCTTTAGTTCCTGCCGCTATCTCACATTGTGAGGACTTGCGAGACTGCAGCTAACAGTCTTTCCGAGATTTCACCTGGCTGATTTCACAGAACTACAACAACAGGTATAAATCCCTGGAGGGTCTTGATATACCTGTTGATAGCTTATCGTGCAATTAGCTACCCATGTTTCCTGGTCCGTTGGGACCTTTTATGTCTAGAGGGATTTGTAAGGAGTGTGTTGGGGTTACATGAAGTACTAACTTTACTCCCTGGGTTTTCCTCGATCCGTTTTCAGGTTCGAAGTGCCAGTTGAGTCATAGGTACTTCATGCATCCTTTCGCTTAACCTTTGTTCCTCTTCTATGGGATGGCTTCCGGGTGTTAGCGTCAGGCCTGGTCGTACGAAGTGCTAACATTGCTCACTGGGTACATAGTTACTTCCTGCTTCCTTAGAGCTTTCCTGAAAAGGATTCATGAGGAGTGGGTTGGGGTTTCATGGAGTTCTAACATTGCTCACTGGGTCTGCCTCGATCCGCCCTCAGGTTCAAGGGTCCAGTTAATCCATATTTACTTCATACACCTGCCCGAGAGCGAGAGGATTGGTTAGGAGTGGGTTGGGATTCAATGGAGTACTAACGTTGCTCACTGGGTCTCCCTCGATCCTTCCTCAGGTTCAAGGGGCCAGTTAAGCCATAGTTACTTCATACGCCTGCCCGAGAAGGATTGGTTAGGAGAGGGTTGGGATCGTATGGAGTACTAACTTTGCTCACTGGGTCTCCCTCGATCCGTCATCAGGTTCAAGCGGCCAGTTAAGCCATAGTCACCTCATACACCTGCCCTTAAGGATTGTGTTAGGAGTGGGTTGGGATTGCATGGAGTACTAACGTTGCTCCTTGGGTCTGCCTCGATCTGTCTTCAGGTTCAAGGGTCCAGTTAAGCCATAATTACTTCAAACACTTGCCCGAGAAGGATTTGTTGGGAGTCAGTTGGGGTTACATGAAGTACTAACCTTGCTCTCTGGGTCTCCATCGATCGGTCCTTAAGTTCAAGGCGCCAGTTAAGCCATAGTTATTTCGTACACCTGCCCGAGAGGATTGGTTAGGAGTGGGTTGGGATTGTTTGGAGTACTAACTTTGCTCACTGGGTCTGGCTCGATCCCCGTCAGGTTCGAGGGGCCAGTAAAACCATAGTTACTTCATGCGTTTTGGTCATTCTTAGTTTTCATTGAGATTAATCCCAACTACAAAAGCCTGTATACCACGGCAAGGTAATGACCTCGTACGGGAACCTAACCTAACTCAAACTTACCTAACCTAAGCTGATATGCTTATTTTTCACCAAAAAAGCCAAAGGTCTGGCTCGTATTAAGACAAATGGCACCTCAATTATGAACGATTTATTGGATTTCTTATTCGGTTTTCTCGGGAAATATTGCTCAAAATGAAACTGTGAAATCATAACGAAACGATATGCCAAATATTTTGAAAATCGGTAACTAGGCGGTAAGATAGATACTTACCCTCTCGTCTGGAAATATCATTTCTTTTATCCTTCTACAACCGCTCCACATTTTGTGTGTGAGTCCTACTGTCAGGGTCAACGAAATTCACGTTGTGATTTACAGTGAGATGTTGGAAACCCTCATTGTCTCAACAATTATAGGCTTTCCAATAATCAGACATCAGAGTGGTTCCTGGAAGAATCCAATGCCTTACGAGATCGAATGTATGTAAGTATTTGTTCAAAAAATTGGATTTTGCATCCAATATATTGCATCGTAACAGTGCGAAATAAGTGAACAAACGAGGTTAGTGAGATTAAGTGGTCAAAGTTGGGGATTTTTTTCTGAAGAAACTAGGAAGAAAAACCACTTTTTTATAACGGACTCGTGATTAAGGATCAAGATTCAATAGAAAGGCTGTATTTTTCCTCAAAAATATACGCGCTATATGAGCGCTCCATTTCCTTTACATTTGCCCAAATTTGGCATCCTTATCTTCGGACAATGAATTTCTTTTTTTTGTTGATGTTTTGTCTTCTTTTCTCGAAAGTTGTCGTTAAAGCAGTTTATAGTTCATCTTCGGTTTTCTTTTGTCTTTCTTCAAAAGTAAATTGTTTCGTTCTGGCAATGCCGTCATAAACCTTGTTATCAACATAGTTTTATCGATTTGATTATTCAATCCGTTCACTCGATTCAGTCTATGTGAAAAATTTTGAAGTATTGCGAAGTTAGAAAGTATATCTATCTTTTGATACATCTAACTGGAATTTGTAAAACTCGGTTAGCATTTGGCATTTCTGGTATTCTGTATGTCTGCCATACGTAGAAACGAGAGTGTAGTACATTTTCTTTGCCGAATCACACGATAAGATGTGTCATTTCTCACTCCCATCTATTGATCTTGAAATGTAGAATTGTGCAAGGCCATCTCTAGTTTTCCATCCTTCCACCTTGTTTAGGTGTCCTGTAGGCAATGCTTCAGACCCATTGCTGACAACCATGAATTGTTTAGTTTTTGCCACGAGATTGAAATCAAAATCCCATAAAAGAAATGTGGTAACATCCCCTATATCAACGTGTTTGTAATAAAACAGCGTTTATGCTGATATAATTTTTTTATCATCATAACAAGTGAAAGTGACTAAGATCGGCATACCTGTTTATACCTGGCAACCTAGTAGCTTGTCCAGGTAAATTACAGACAACCATACTTCTGTACATTCTATATGTTTAATACTTATATTCCAGTATAAAATTTTCTTATTTTCTTGATGATGTAACATTTAATGAAAAATCATTTTTTTTTCATGATTTTTTTTGACCACTCATTTTTAATATATTTGTTGATATACTGAATTTATCATAAAATGGGTTTTATTCTATTATCAGCTCGGTGAAGGTCGTTTAGGTTCGGATCTTAGACTAAAACTGCCTTATAAAGATCGTCGGCATCTTTCGGACAAACGATTTTAGTCTTATTTTCGTTTTGGTTGCCATCAAAAGAGATTGTGAAATTCAAGGTAAGAAAAAATTATCCATGAAAAAAATTCATTTTTAAGTAGGATTGATCCCAGTGCAATTTCATAGTTTTCATTCAATCTTCATCCCATCTGTCCACCTGCCCATGTAATTGCAGAATTGTTAATGAAAATATAGGAAAAACATTTGAATTTTTTCACATGATGAAGAAAAAACAGATACCTAAATTATGAATTAATATTTTTGTTAAAAAATATCTTTCAATACATTTTTTTATTGAGAGTAAAAAAATGGAATGAAGGATACAAAAACCACAATTTATAATTTTAATCATCTTCTGCCTCTTCATCGTCGTCTTCTGGCTGCTGGTAAATTTCAAACTGGTCTTCATTATCGTCTTCAACGACATTTGTCTCAAGTTTTTACGTACATGATTTCGGGGTCAAAGGCTCCATCTTCGTCAATGTCGCTCTAATATGGTGGAGCATTGAGACAAACTGGTCTTCATTATCGTCTTTCACGACAAATTCTTATCAAATCGAAATAACAAAGATAAGCTCATTAATATGTTAATGGAAAAATTACAAGCTGCAAATATTACTACTGAACATGACAGAGATGATGCGGATGTTCCTATTGTTGAAACTGCAATTGAAGATACAAAGTCTAAAAAACCTGCAGTTATAATGGGACAAGATATGGATTTACTTGTCATTTTAATTGATCGTACACTGTCTTACGAATAAGAAATTATCTTTAAAAAAGTTGGGAAAGGAAATGTAAAAACGGAGAGATACTCGACAAAAAGTTTTGATAATTATTCTCATTCCAAAACACATATTTTATTTCTGCACGCATTAAGTGGCTGTGACACAACTGTTGCACTTTTAAAAAAAAAATCATTCTTATTTTTTTTAAGAAACTGACAAATTTGGATGAACTAGCTGCAGCAGTTGAGGAAGAAAATTGTTTCGGCCCAGAGATTATTAGAGAGTGGAACTCAAATCTTATTGGCAGTCTATAATGCTCCGAAATCTGTGAAAAGTTTCGATCATCCTTGCTATATGCATTACGTAAAGTCTACATAACTTAATAAACAAGCTTTCAAATATGCCACCAACAAATGCAGCTGCTAATCAACATTTCAGAGGTGTATATTATCAAGTTCAAACTTGGTTAGGACATGATTTGGAACCCCAAGTATGGGGTTGGGCAATGCGAAATGATTTTCTGGAGCCTATCATAACAATTTCATCACCTGCTCCAGAAGATGTGCTAAATACAATTTTCTGCAACTGCAAGAGTGGTTGTGGTTCGCCACGCGGATGCAGAAAAGCGGGCTTGCAATGCTTTTTAGCTTGTGAACAATGTAATGAGCTAGCTTGTCTCTATGCTCTACCATACTAGAGCGACATTGACGAAGATGGAACCTTTGACCCCGAAATCATAGAAGAACTTGAGACAAATGTCGTCGAAGACGATAATGAAACCTTGTTGGAAATTTACCAGCAGCTAGAAGACGACGATGAAGAGGAAGAGGATGATTAAAATTATAAATTGTAGTTTTTTACCCTGTATTCCATATTTTTAC
This sequence comes from Propylea japonica, assembly GCA_013421045.1. Classification (NCBI taxonomy): domain Eukaryota; kingdom Metazoa; phylum Arthropoda; class Insecta; order Coleoptera; family Coccinellidae; genus Propylea; species Propylea japonica. The sequence continues at coordinate 87,072,329 of CM024240.1, forward strand.
TTTCAATAAAATAAATGTATTGAATGATATTTTTTATCAAAACGATTAATTCATAGTTTATTAGTTTTTTTCTTTATGTAGGAACCTATTACTATTAATTAGCTTAAAATTCAAATATAATTCCTATATTTTCATTATCAATTCTCCAATTACATGGGCAGGTAAGTGTGTAATAAATTGATACTTATTAAAAAGTGGATAGGATAGGAACAAAATAAAATATAATAAAATGGTTAATAAAAATTGACAAATATTCATCATAATTGATTTATCGATAGTTCATCAATTGTATATTGCGCGTTTTCGATTGGAGGCGCCGGTTGACCTGAAGTGATGCTGAAAAGATTAATGGGGAGAAACGAAAATGAAAACATCAATTCGATGGCAGATTTGTGCAAGCTTCTTCAGAGCTATTATCCCGCATTTGATAATTTGCATTTATTATACTAATTAAAATAGGACTCATTTTACCAGTTTTCACATTTGCTTGTGAGAGATCGTTTCTGTTGTTGCTTCAAATAATTGTAGCCTATTTTGTTAACCAAGAACATTTTATTTTTGTTCATATACTTCAAATGAATTTTTTGTTACCGAAAATATCCATTTTCCACTGAAAATATATGTAACAATATAATATTTCAATCTACTTTGCGACCCCCCGGAAAAAAGTTTCGGCGCCCCCTTGGCCACCCCTATCTTCGGAAGCTGGCGTCGCCACTGAAATAAAGTTTGATATCAATACAGTAGTGATTCTGGTAGTAATGGGTTCATTAGTTTTTGTATCGGGGTATTCAATAATAGGGTTTGCTTGTGTTTCAATTTGTATTTTAGATCTACCCCTCCTAGTATCTTTTTTGTTAGGGTGTTTGAAAGATTAGGTTGACTGTTGACTAGTATCCGATACGTTAATTTAGTCAACGGGGGATATGATTTTCCTTTTATGAGTATTTGAATTGTCAGAGTCTGTGCTAGATCTAGTCATTCGCCAATCAACACAAAGAAGCCGCATTGATATTCCAGCGATATCTTTTCGGAAGATTGAGGGGACTTTGTGATGTCTCTGGCGAGGTTGCTGGAAGCTCTATATCTCCTCCAAATTTCCGCCTAAGCCATATTTCTAGAGAGCTCTCGAAGATATCCCTCGTGGAAATTCTCAAAATGCTCACATTGTGGAGGTCAATGGTATATTCGCATGAACAACCCATTATGACAAGTATGATAACTTTCAAACCTCCGCATTGTGAGCTTTTTCAGAATATCCTATCATCCTCGCATTGTGATCAGTATGAGAATTTCTCAACAGCCTCCGCATTGCGATCTGTTTGGAAATATCCCAGGGACCTCCGCTATAATTTGAAGGTGATGGTCTGTGTTTTTGTTCATCATCATCATCATCATGCAACCCTTTGCGTCCATTGTTGGACATAGGTCTCTCCTATTTTATTCCACTCGCTTCTGTCTTGTGCTGTTCGAATCCAGTTACTGGATATTTTTTTATGTCGTCCGTCCATCGTGTAGGCGGTCTTCCTCTACTTCTCTTGTCTGCTCGTGGTCTCCACTCCAGCAATCGCTTTGTCCACTGTTCCCTTCTCATCCGTGCGACATGACCTGCCCAGCTCCATTTAAGTTTTGCCACAACGGTGATAACATCTTCTACGCCAGTTGTCCTTCGTAGGTCTTCATTTCTAATGTGATCTCTCAGAGTTAGGCCCAACATAGACCGTTCCATTCTTCTTTGAACCACCTTAAGCTTTCTGGCAGTTGCAGTTGTTAATGTCAGGGTTTCGGCGCCATATGTTAAAACCGGAAGCACGCATTTATTAAACGCCTTTCTCTTTAGGTGGATAGGAATATCACCCTTGAAAATATCTCTTAGTCTTCCATATTCCGCCCATGCGAGAGTTAGTCTTCTATTCAGTTCAGTTGTCTGATTATCTCTCGAGATACGAACCTCGTGGCCAAGATATAGGCCTCGACCCTTTCAACCTCACAACCATTAATGTCGATGTTAGAACTGCGAACAAGATTTGTCATGAATTTTGACTTACTCATATTAATTTTTAGACCAACTTCCTCGCATGCCCTCATCAAGTCAGATATCATTTCTTTTATTTCTCCGAGGCTATCAGAAATAAGCACTATGTCATCCGCGAAGCGTAAGTTATTTCGGTATTTTCCGTCAATATTAATGCCTTTTTTATCCCAATTCATCTGTTTGAATGCTCTCTCAAGGACTGTTATGAACAATTTTGGGGACATTGTGTCGCCTTGTCTCACCCCACGTCCAATGGGTATGCGGTCAGTGTTTTCAAACAATTTTACCGTCATTGAAGCATTTTTATATACAATGTTGTAAATAAGTTTGGAGTATCGGAAATCGACCCTACATTCTTGAAGTGCCTTTAACTCAACTGTATCGAAAGCCTTGTGGAAGTCGATGAACGCCAATACCAAGGGTCTATTATATTCGGCTGTTTTTTCAATGAGTGTTTTTATACTTTGGAGGTGGTCATTTGTTCCAAATCCTAGGCGAAAACCAGCTTGTTCTACAGGTTGATAAAGGTCAATTTTATTTTATTTTCCAACCGTGTGGTTATAATTCGAGTGAAGAGCTTTATAAAGATGACTGAGGAGACTTATTGGCCGGTAATTCTCTAAATCGGCTGTGTCACCCTTTTTATGTAGTAATATGACGATGAAATCATGCCATCTCTTGGGAATCGAGCTATTGAAAAGGCAGAATTTAAAGAGATCTCTTAATTTTTCAAGTAATCTCTGGCCACCTATTTTGATTGCATCCGACATTATATTGTCTTCACCTGGTGATCGGTTGTTTTTTGTTTTCTCCAAGGCCAGTTCTATCTCTCCTATGGAAATATCAGGTATTTCTTCTGATCCTTGGTTGACAACACCTTTTTTTGAAGTTAAAACATCTGCCTCGTATTCCTTGTCTACATCTTGACGACTTTTATACAGTATCTGATAGAATTCCTCCACCGTCTTCAGTATCTCGTTTCTATTTGTAGAAATATGACCTTGATTGTTTTTAAGCTTATGTATTTCTCATATTCCATTTCCCAGTTTTCTGCGCAATACTTTTGTTATTCTCTATTGTCTCCTCAATCTTTTCCTTTTTGTATTTTCTGATGTCTTTTCTTATGGCTTTGGATATCTGTTTGTTCATCACTTTCATATCTTCTTCGGTGGTCGTTTTCTGGCTTCCTTTATTTCTTCTTTGTTTTTGTTAACTGGTCTAAATCTGTTTTCGTACGAAATTTCCGTTGATCTCCACTTTCGGAGTTTAATTGTTTTAATGGTTTTTCGTTAGAGATTTTTTTCGGATTTCTAGGCATTGGAATATATCATTTCCAGAATTGTTTTCATTGGATAGTTTGAATGATATTCAGAAAGAAAGCATTCAAATTGGTAGTTACATTGGGGGCATTGCACTAAATTGCTTTGCAATTGTCATTTTCTACATTAAATAAATAATGGTTTGAAATAAGGAATATCTAGAAAAAACCAGTTTGTAGGAAGTAGTTAATCTGACCAAATAGAAAAACCTTGATCGTTGTTTATATCATTTCCCTGCTTAATGGCAAAATAATTTAGTTGAATATATGCCCCTGGCATCAAAGTAGGTCGAATAGGTTATGAATAAAAAACTTCAACGTTCTCATAATTCATGTTTATTTTATTCAAATAACGATATTTTTCTTCCCCCATTTTTCATTCCCAACAATGCATCAGCCAGTCTTGGGAGAACACCTCAATTTTTTTTCTGTTGTACTCCATTTTCGTGTCAATGCATCAACAAAAATAAATACACATATGTAATTAAAAAATGAAATTTAGCAGATTAGCACTTATTCTCGAAAAAAAATTATTTTTCAATAATTTACATAACATTATTGCCCTACCAACAGTATGAGTCTAACAAACAAGCAATACTTACCAATATCGATGTTTATTATAGATTTCTTTTCTATTTTATTATTATCTCGAAAAAGATTTCATCAGGAGCTTGCATTTTCAAAAAAACATACGCATCCCATAAATTCTTCTGCTTAACTGAAGGAAAGAAATAACTGTCCCTGTGCAAGTCTATTGTGAGTTGTGACGTCAACATTCAATAAAACCCCAGATGTTGGATAAGCAGCGTACGACGAATAGCATTTTTTTGTGCCTTGGAGGTAGGGGAAAATCTTTTCAGACTTCCTGACAGCGTGCAATGCTGTCAGTTCGTGTGGTGCTTTCACCCACTAAAACCCCCTCCTCCAGTGCAAAATAGAAGTAGGGGGACACCATCCGATTATTACACTTTGTTGTGTAATGTGTGGGCACAACTGCCTTTCCATGACGATTGGAATTCATCCGTGTACGGCACAACCGACCGTAATCTACTCCCCTAGGATTTGTTGGGTGATAGGAAGGCAATTCCAGTGTTGCTTTAGGTCCTGCCGCTATCTCGCATTGTCCGGACTTGTGAGACTGCCGCTAACCTTCGTTCCGAAGTTTTCACCTTGCTTATTTCACGGAACTATAACAACAGGTATAGATCCCCGGAGGGTTTTGGTTCACGAGCTGACTACTCATGCGATTCGCCAGTGTACCCCCGTTTGTTAGGACCTTTTCTTTCTGAGAAGGATTTGTAAGGACTGGGTTGGGGTTGCATGAAGTACAAACGTTGCTCCCTGGGTCTACCTCGACCCGTCCTCAGGTTCGAGAGGCCAGTTGAATCATAGTTCCTTCATGCGTCTTTTTCGCTTTTTCGGATGTTTGCCTGGATCTAGGTCTCGCGGAGTGCTAACTTTGCTCACTAGGTCTACCCCGATCCCGTTACCGGGTACGAGGTCTCAATAAAGTCAGTCACTTATCTTTTGCGCTTGTTACCTTTGTTCCTCTTCTTTGGGCTGGCTTTCCTGAAAAGCGGTACTAACGTTGCTCGCTGGGTCTTCCACGATCCGTCCTCAGGTTCGAGGGGCCAGTTAAGTCATAGTTACTTCATGTATCTATCTGTGAAGTATTTGTTAGGGATGGGTTTGAGTGTCATGGAGTACTAACGTTGCTCGCTGGGTCTACCTCGAACCGGCCTCAGGTTCAAGGGGCAAGTTAAGCCATATTTACTTCATGCATCTGACTGTGAAGGGTTTGTAAGGAGTGTGTTGAGGTTACATGAAGTCCTAACATTGCTCGCTGGGTCATCTAAATCCCTCCTCAGGTTCGGGGGGCCAGTTAAGCCATAGTTACTCCATGCATCTGCCCGAAATGGATTGGTTAGGATTTGGTTGGGGTCACATGGAGTACTAACATTGCTCTATGGGTCTACCTCGATCCGTCCTCAGGTTCAAAGGGCCAGTTAAGCCATAGTCACTATATGCATCTGACTGTGAATGGTTTTTTAGGAATGGGTTGAGGTTACATGAAGTCCTAACATTGCTCGCTAGAATTCTGTGTTCTCGTCCATGTTCAAATGAAAAATGAAGGTATCGTAGGGAAGTGGACAAATAAGTAAGATCTCTTATAACTTCGTCGACGTTTCGATATCTTCATTTTTCATTGCTCGCTAGGTCTACCTCGATCCGTCCTCAAGTTCAAGGGGCCAGTTAAGCCAAAGTTACTGGTAACACAAAGTGCTAACCTTGCTCACTGGGTCTACCCCGAGCCCGTTTCCGGGTACGAGGGGCCAGTTAAACCATAGTTACTTCATGTGTTTTGGTCATTCTTAGTTAGCCTAACGGAATATTAACTCACGGTTATACAGGGTCTTTCACGAGGAACCTCACCCATATTTATACGGGAAACTACTGAACGTATTTTCATGAAATTCAGCACTTATAAGTATTTCACGATGCTGATGAAATCTAAAATATTTTCAAGGCATGAGCACTTCCGGTTTTTCCGGAAATGACGTCAACTTCTGTTTTTCGAATTAGAACACCAGTTTTTTATTGCAGAAATAGATTCCTTAGAAAATTTCAAGTTATTTTGATGTAACATTTTTCAGTTTTAGTTGTAGTGAGCGGAAAAATTCGAAAAAAAAAAATCGAAAATAGAGCTCCGCTGAAACAAGAATAACTTCGAGGTTTTTGAATGGAAAATTTTCATTTTTGGGATTTTTCGAGGTGTAAGATTGATGTATCCACTTTAAAAATCGAAATTGCGATTCATGATACAGGGGGTGAAAAATTCGCTTTCAAAGTTAGGAATGACAAAATCGTGAAAAATCAATTTTTTTCAGATCAGAACCCCATTTTTTTATGGCAGATATTGAATCTACGTTAAAAAATAATGTGATTGTATGCATCACACCCTCGACTCAAAATGGATATTTTCTGAGCTATGTGACGACCTTTTTTTCCCTGCTGGTAATTTACGGTTTCGGTTTTCTTTCCTCGGGCGCCAGTTGTGATAATTTTTCTCAAGGTCACAACTCCTTGATGACGTCGTTCACTTACCTAAGCCTGGGTAGCTTTTACACAGTTGGAGAAGGGCTCGGTTCAATCTGAGTTCTTAGCGATTGAGTAGAGTCTATCAAATAACCAACGAGTATCAAGTCTGCTCACCTTCGGGGTGAAGAAAACACACAAAAATATATATACAAATTTATTTACAATATACACAATTTATATTTACAATAGACAAATCAAGAAATATTCCAAAATACAAAGGTAAAATAAAATATAATTCAAACAAAAATAAAGCACGGATCACTGTTGTTCTTCCAACCTGAAATTCAAAATAATAAGCGGTTTTTAGCGGTGAGCAAACTGAGCAGGTGATACAAGCGGCGAGAGCAGGTGAAATAAGCGGTGAGAGCGATGTAAAAATAAATAGGCGGTGAGAGCAGGTAAAAATAAGCAGGCGGTGAGAGCAGGTAAAAATAAACGGTAAGAGCAATGTAAAATAAACAGTAAAAGCAGGTAATAAAATAAAACACAGAAACAGATATATTTCTTCAGCAAGAGAGCATACACTTAAATAGGTAATCAGTAATCTGAATTATCGGTTGGCTGTCTCGAAACTACAGGTACCTTACTGTGTTCAATTACGTACACGACAGAAATTTTTACTTGTGTCTACTGATAAAAATAGGTTCGGAACAGGAAAACTGATTCAAAATAAAAATAAAAAAAAAAATATAACAGGTCAGGTCACACCCTTACACCAGTTTAGGTGGGTTGCCAGTCGTGCTTAAGCCGCAATAGCCAACCACACCTCACCTAGTGCCCTGGGGACGGACGGAAACGGAAAATAAAAAGAAATAAAAAAAAAATAAAATCAACAGGTCGGTATCAAACCCTTGCACCAGTTTAGGTGGGTTGCCAGTCGTGCTTAAGCCGCAATAGCCAACCACACCTCACCTAGTACCCTGGGGACGGACGGAAACGGAAAATAAAAAAAATGAAAAATAATAATATCTATAGGTCGGGTCACACCCTTGCACCAGTTTAGATGGGTTGCCAGTCGTGCTTAAGCCGCAATAGCCAACCACACCTCACCTAGTGCCCTGGGGACGGACGGAAACGGAAAATAAAAAAAATAAAAAAATAATAATATCTACAGGTCGGGTCACACCTTGCACCAGTTTAGATGGGTTGCCAGTCGTGCTTAAGCCGCAATAGCCAACCACACCTCACCTAGTGCCCTGGGGACAGACGGAAACGGAAAATAAAAAAAAATAAAAAAAGGAAAAATAATAATATCTACAGGTCGGGTCACACCCTTGCACCAGTTTAGATGGGTTGCCAGTCGTGCTTAAGCCGCAATAGCCAACCACACCTCACCTAGTGCCCTGGGGACGGACGGAAACGGAAAAAAAAAAAAAATAAAAAAAAAATAATAATATCTACAGGTCGGGTCACACCCTTGCACCAGTTTAGATGGGTTGCCAGTCGTGCTTAAGCCGCAATAGCCAACCACACCTCACCTAGTGCCCTGGGGACAGACGGGAACGGAAATAAAAAAAATGAAAAATAAAAATATCTACAAGTCGGGTCACACCCTTGCACCAGTTTAGATGGGTTGCCAGTCGTGCTTAAGCCGCAATAGCCAACCACACCTCACCTAGTGCCCTGGGGACAGACGGGAACGGAAATAAAAAAAATTAAAAAAAAAATCTACCAAAGACACTCTGTATGAACGGAACAATTTAACGGAATTCTGTCGTGTAAAACTTTACAGGAGCGGGGTCGGAAAAAGGGAACACAGTAAAGTAAAATAGCCAAATTAAGTATTTCAAAGCCCAAAAAGGCCTTACCTCTGTATCACTGGTACAAACTGATTTTAATTCGGAATAATATTCACGTTTGTCAACGATTTTAGAAATTGAACTAAAAATTCTGAACTTTTACTTTGCTTGCAAAATGTAAAAAGGAAAATGAAAACTACTGATCGGTTATCACGAAAACTTCGAGCTGAATTCATGATTTTCGGGCGAATTTTGGTTATAACGGCATGTCCCCACCGACCAAGACATGCGTCAAAATTCCAGAAAATTCGACGGCGGGGTTAAGACGGTGCTCTCGGATTGGCCACTTCTCCCAAAACTCCATTTTCGACTTCGAGAAAATTCGGAACATTCGGTTAAAATCGGAATTAAAACGGCGGACAATTTCTCTATCAAATTCCCAACCTCTGAAAAACACGAGCAGCATATGTAGAAAAAAACGGTAAATAACAAACTGCATCTCGGACTGGTGTTTTTCTACATGGGTTGGAAATCGAAATTGAAATAATTTATTTCGTATTATAATATTCCGAATTTCTCAATTTTTCAATTTCATTTATTAGGAAAAATTAACGGAATGAAATTGAACGGAATGGAATTTCTCTGGTAATAATCGGTATCATTTTGCATGTTTCATAGTCAGGAAAATAAATAAACGGACGGTTAAAATAATAATGTGAATTATTATAATTCACAACATTATTTACGGAGCGTCTAATTCTCTGAGCAGGACATCTTGAGAAAGTAATAAGACGCGGTCACTCTCAATCGAAACATCGTAAAACGGTATACAGGGGATGTCCGAATTGAGAGGGACCCAAACGAACAATTTCGGAACGAAATTATTCTTGTTTCGGTTTATTTTCCACGACATCGACATGAATGATATATACGGCGGTCGGAAATTATTACCATGGACGGAATAATATCGTACTGTTTTACCAGTAGTCAATTATTGTGGTATATTTAGCGGCTTTAGTAATGAGCGAAAAAAAACGCTTCATTACAGCTATTCACAAAAAACTGTTTTTCGTCTTGAATTTTCAGCTATTTCTTTTCCCTTCACGCCAAAAAGATGAAATTTTCAAGAACTGTTATTTGAACCATGCTGTAGATTTTTCACTCCTTCTTGAAACCGACTTCAAAATACTATTAGGAGAACAATGGCAAACTCTCGCAGTTATAACTAGAGAAGATCTCTCGTTGTACTGGGTCGGTCAGGAAACCTCTCAATGAACAGTCGAATCGTTCTATCTACAACTTTATTACATTCTCCATGAAGTAGAATGAGATTTAAATAATCTTCATTGGTAAAATTAGGCATAGTGATCGATTTTATAACTTAATACGAATTATCACCAAATCAATAGTAAACACAAAATGCTACTGAATAAAGAGGAATCTGGCAGATGTAATTACTGATATCTATCACTAAAAAAAAAGAATGTAAAACATGGTAAGTTTTTGCATATGGTTCATAAAAAATTATTTATTTATCACTGGAGAGAAAACCGATGGCCGATCAGTTGAAATAAAGAGGTTTCCGATACAAATTCGAATCAAAATTCGCCATCTATTTAGGAACAACCTGTTACTTTTTTCTCTTGCATATTAGGGTAGTGAAATCTAAAACATGGTTTAAGTAACAGTTCCTGAAAATTTCATCTTTTTGGCGTGAAGGGAACAGAAATAGCTGAAAATTCAAGACGAAAAACAGTTTTTTGTGAATAACTCAGAAAATATCCACTTTAGGGCAAGGGTGTGATGCATACACTCACATTATTTTTTAACGTAGATTCAATATCTGCCATAAAAAATGGGGTTCTAATTTGAAAAATTGATTTTTCACGATTTTGTCATCCCTAACTTTGAAAGCGATTTTTTCACCCCCTGTATCATGAATCGCAATTTCGATTTTCAAAGTGGATACATCAATCTTACACCTCGAAAAATCCCAAAAATGAAAATTTTCCATTCAAAAACCTCGAAGTTATTCTTGTTTCAGCGGAGCTCTATTTTCGATTCTTTTTTTCGAATTTTCTCGCTCAGAGAGAATTTTCCAATCAAAACTGAAAAATGTTACATCAAAATAACTTGAAATTTTCTAAGGAATCTATTTCTGCAATAAAAAAATGGTGTTCTAATTCGAGAAACGGAAGTTGACGTCATTTCCGGAAAAACCGCTCATGCCTTGAAAATATTTTAGATTTCATCAGCATCGTGAAATACTTATAAGTGATGAATTTCATGAAAATACGCTCAGTAGTTTCCCATATAAATATGGGTGAGTTTCCTCGTGAAAGACCCTGTATAGGAAATGAAAATTAATTTCATCGAAAAAAAATTTTTTTTCAGACTGTGGTATAGAATTTTCTTAACGAATATTCTATTTCCAGAAAAACTTTTTTTTGGGAAAATTTTATTTTCTCTCAAATCGGAAGTGAATGTGTATCAAAAATATATAAACTGAATACAGAATAATATCGAGAAGAATTATTATAATACTATTGAGAATATTTAAACACAATGATAGTATCAATTCTCAAGAAACCTCTACCTACTAGGCTCTCTAATCGAAATACTTTCGGAGGTTTAATCGCAGATTTCTTTGGATAAGCCTGCAATTTTAAGAAGTAAGGAGTTCGCGATGGAATACCTTTTGCGACCTCTACAAGGAATCGCAATACGAATATCTTATTCTGATTATATTTGTGACATGTACAGGGTGTTTCACGAATGATTGTACAGGCTCTCAGGGCAGATGCAGGACAAACTGGTCAGTCTGAATCAGTGTTAGAAATATGTAATAACAGTATTCGTTTAAGAGATACAGGATGTTTTATGTATTTCTACAGAAATTTTCAATTGGCATAACTCTTGAACACTTGTGGCCAAAATTCGCACATAATGGCTTGCTGATAGCGCAGCCGCAGACTGAGAAAATTATATTCTTTATACCACATCTTATAAAACACCCTGTACATCAAATTTTCGGAAAGCAAAAGTTTCCGCAGAATCTAAAGTAAATACTCTTTCAAACAAGCTCATCAAGATCAATGGCATACTTCTCATCAACATTATTATGAACCATTGAATATTTGGAATTATCATTTTATAGTAAACACGGACCTGTAAATTTTCGAATAATGCCTCAATTCATATTGAATGAATTTAATTTCCCAGTATCAAGACTCAAGGCACTCAACCTATGGGGTGCACCCCCCTAGGGTTACACGAATATACCAAGGGAAAAAAATAAATATTATTTGAAAAAATTAATAACTGACTTGAATCAAAGACACACACACACGAAACGAAATACATTTAGAATTCTTTTTTACACTTTCGCAAAGAAATTCTATCACACCCCTCCTCCAACAATTTACTTACGTGATTTGTTCTCGAAAAGTTCCCATTTATTTTTGACAGCCTTTCTTTCTGGTCCATTATTTGTCTTCTTACATGCAGCTTCAATAAATCTGTAGCATCAGATATAATTTATTCTCTATGCTTTGTGAAAAATCACAGAAGAAATTCGTTTATTCTGAATACAGCTTTTTCAAAATCTAAGGAGCTCATGATGAGAATTTTGACAATTCAAGCCATTGCCTGGTAATTATGGAGATAGAAAAGTGGTAGATTGCTATGTTTTCATAAATTTTCCATACGAGAATTAACGAAATGCCGCCATTTACAAATGCCGAATATACTGATATGTTGTTAGTTTATAAATTTTGTGAGGGCATTAGTCCTGAAACTGCTAGGGAATATCGAAGGCTATATCCGGATCGTCGAATTCCTAACCACCAAACATTCGAAAATGTTAACCGATCACTTCATGAAACTGAAAACATTCAGTCAGTAAGTCAGTAAGTAAACGAGAAAGAGCCAAGTCGATGGTAAACCATAAAGAGATAATAGAAGCTGTCAAAAAAAAACCATCAACTAACACTCGGCGTCTTGGTTCAGTTTTAGGTTTGCCAAATTGTCAGGTCTGGCGAGTTTTGAACCGTGAAAAGTGGCATCCATTTCATATACAATCCGTCCAAATCTTGGAGCCAAGCGATGAACTCGAAGATGCGATTTTGCAGATGGATTTTGCGGAACCAGCCAGCTATCTTTAGAACGCTTTTTACGGATAAAGCGACATTCACAAAAAATGGCATTTTGAATTTCCACAATTCACATATTTGGTCCAGAGAAAAGAGACTAGGAAACGAAATCATCAACATTATTTCAGTAAATATCTGGGTTGGAATTCACAATAATCTCTTAATTGAACCATTTATTCTTCCACGCCGGCTGAATGGAGTGACATATTTACAATTTTTTTGCGAGTCTTTACCAGGGCTCTTAAATGATGAAAGCAATGTTCCAAGAGGAATTTACTTCCAACATGATGGAGCTCTGGCACATTCCACCCGTGAAATTTTAGCGCATTTGAATGCAGTTTATCCGGGACATTTGTTTGGTAGAGGGGACCTCATGACTGGCCTGCAAGATCCCCAGATCTTACATGCATGGATTATTATCTCTGGGGACACTTGAAAAATGAAGTTTACTCCGAAGTTGTCATAGACTGGGAGCATCTGATTAATTGTATTCAACCTGCATGTGAAGCGATACGAAACCGACCAGAAGTTTTTAAGAAATCTGTAGCTCATTTGATAAAAAAAGCTAAAAAAAGTTTAGAAGAAAGAGGGGGTATTTTCGAAAACAAGTAATAGGTTTTTTTATTGTCAATTTTTTTTCAGTTCCACACAACATGTTCGTAAGATAAATTTTACTTTTTTCTAATAGTATCTACAATTAAATGTTCAATGTTATATCAAGTTTGCGATTAAATTTAGTTTTGTTGAAAATATTTGATGTAGCTACCATGCATCCGTGTTTCACTCATTCGAAGAAAGAATTTTCGAAGTTGAATAATTCGAAGATGAGTATTTGCATCATTCTTACTATCAGGTATTTCGGTAATCAAAAGTGGAACCCCTACATTCATGAATTGGATGGAATTAGATCCAGTACAATACCAATGTTACTAAGGATTTCAATCGATTAAATTATAAATTTATTCATCATTCGGAGATTTACAGGACCGTGTTTACTATAAATTGAAAATTTCAAATATTCAATGGTTGATAATATGATGATACGAAGTGTTCCATTGATCCAGATGGGCTTGTTCGAAAGAGTATTTATTATTTATTCTGAGGAGAATTTTTCTTTTCAAAAATTTGATGTACAGGGTGTTTTATAAGATGTGAAATGAAGAATATAATTTTCTCAGTCCGGGCCTGCGTTTTCAGCAAGTCATTATGTGCGAATATTTTTCACTAGCCCATACTCATTCCCCGAATTTTTCATGAAGATTCATGTAGGCGTTCAAGAGCTATGCCAATTGAAAATTTCTGTAGGAATACATAAAACATCCAGTATCTTTTAAACGAATATTGTTAAGACATATTCCTAACATTGATTCAGACTCACAATAATGTCCTGTATCGGCCCTGAAAACCTGTACAATCATTCGTGAAACACCCTGTATAAGATATCGCTATAGGAGTTCGCTCTCGGCGATATCGCCGAGATGTTTGTGTTTACTGGGTATTTTTTGAAGTTTTGGGATTGTGAGATATCGAACTCAGCTGTTCCAATTGAATATTGCCTAATACTTCAGTGACACATTTTTCGACAATTTTTTTTCATTGATGATAAAACTTTATTAATTATATCTTCTTCGGTTCTTGTTTTTCTTTGAGCTTGAAAAAATCTGTTTGTTGGTGCAGTTAACAGAATTATGTCCCAATTATTGACATGTGAAACATCTATTTGGAGCAGGAGTGTAAGGACGTATTTTCAGCCGAAACACTGTATAACATTAATTGCGGTTGGTAGATGTGATTTGTTGAAAGTGACTGTGTGAACTGAAGTATCTATGAGATAACCTTCTCTTTTTGTTTCACTCTTTCCACTTCAAATACTCTGATTTGTTCAAGTTTTTCTGGAATTTCTGATTCGCTTCAATTGATTGAATATCTATAATATATCACTCCTTTACTAGTATTCATAGAATTATGCGGTATAACAGTAAAACTTGTCACTTTCATCTGTATAAGGAAAGGATTCATGTTTTAAAATTTTCTATTATCACACACTCAGAACCGAAGAACCTGTTCCACCGTCTCTTTTGTTGTTTGTTGATTTGATCCCATACTGGCATGGAACAAACTGAAAGTTGGGGGCTTCTGAGTGTACCCTCGCTACTGCCTGTATGACAATAACGGCATTTTCACAATTCCAACAAATCCGAAAGTGATTAAAATGAATTAAAAACTAAGGGAAAAATATTAAACACCCAAAAAGAAGTATTTCCCCACGTGCTCGAAAAATAGCTAAAATTCGTGTCTGCGTGCGTTCAATAAGGTTTTGAATTAATGGGAATATTTGGCAGGGGTAGATTCAATAATTAAATTGGCCTGCTCTTAGCACAGATTTGAACCCAGTTGAGGATGTTGGAATGCTCTCTGGAGTAAAATTTTGCATAAAAGAATTAATATTCCTCTGCTCAAAAAAATCTGATGACATAGAAATCGAACTCCCAGGTCTATTTGAATTATTTTTGATCCAGGCTCAACCTGCAGTTCAGTTTATAACCTTTCCAAACTGAATAAATTCGTTACTTAAAATTTTCTTTTGACCCCAAAATCAAAAATAGGTTTATCTTAGGTATACGCAATTGAACAAAAACAACCCATTTTTATGTTCAATTAATGCCATTTTTATGTACAATTTTAATGTCATAACACAACTGGAACAAAATCTAACGATTTATGAAATAGTTGATTGAAAAACTATTTTCATCGACCTCAAAATACAAGCTGAGTTCAATAATTACGAAATTGAATTTTAATGATTCATTTTGATATTCAATTCATGCTATCTCAATGTGCAACTGTTATAGGCAACCGAACACAAAGCATTCAAAAGCAATACGAGTAATGTCAGAAATCTACTGAAACATAGAAACATAAGAATTTTATTATGTCAAATGTATGTCTTGTGCAAAATAAGAATGCATTTCTATTAAAAATTTACCCTTAATTTATAATGAGATCAACTGAAAAGTCTGCTAATCAACTCGTACTTAAGGTCTCGAAATAATAAGGCGTCCGCTTCGCTCACGTTTTGATCACTGTCATTAATAACCAAGTGTGGTACCTCAGAGTGGTATTGATAATGTAGTTATGTTTACAATTAAATGTATATTTATTATTAAACCAACACGTCTCTAATTCTAATCGTACAATTTCAACTAATGGCTTTATTCAATTATTCTTTGTCAGGTCTGACATCTACTGTATCTTGATATTGTTTGATGTATATTCAACTCGATGAACTCCACACTCCCTCCTTTCTTAGCAGCTTCAGCGGCTCAACCCTGGGACGTCCTGTCTCCTCACTAGTCAGTTCGGCGTCGGCGATAGTTGTGTGCTCGGAGTCTTGGTTGATCACCTCTTGGCACTCGTTCGATAATGAGGGTTCCTCTTCTTGTGTAGACGATCCTCCCGACGCTCCTTCTTGGGATACTTTGACCTCCCGCCTAAGCACTTCATATTCTCTTTTGTCAAATCTGGGCATCAACTTATTTACTACCACCATGTTTTTGATCAGCACTTTATCTCCTGTTTTTATGTTGTCTTCTTTTGCTCTTCTAGCTGTATCTTCTTTCTCTTTTCCCTTTTTTTTTAAATATCGCTGTCTTGGTCGAAAGATCTTTCCTTTGTTATAAGACACAACCTGGATACTGAATCTGCTATATTCGATTTGCCCGATTGATATATAATTTGGAATTTGAACGACTGCAATCTCAACAACCAACGTTCAATACGAGCTGGAGGCTTGGACGTCGGTTTAAAGATCACTTCGAGTGGTTTGTGACCTGTAACCAGCTCGAATTCCAATCCGGCCAAGTAGAAATAAAACCTCCCCACTCCCCACACAAGAGCCAGACTCTCTTTCTCCGTTTGCGAGTATATCCGTATCAGAAAGACTTTTGCTAGCAAACGAGATGATATGGGGATGTTGTTTATCATCGAATTGTAGAAGCACTGCCCCTAGAGCCACTGGACTAGCATCCGCAACTAAACGTGTGCGGCGATTTGGGTTGAAATAAGATAGAGTAGAAAGTTTGGCTAATGCGCTCTTCAATTCACTGAAGGCTGACTGATGAGCTTCAGTCCACTCAAACTTTGTTTCATGTTTCATCAATTGTCGCAGGGGCTCCGTGATAGTTCCTAGGTCGGAAATAAATTTGCCTACATATGTAACCAAACCCAAGAAGCTTCTCACTTCCTCTTTTGTACTAGGTGATCTGAAATTGACAATCGTTTCTACTTTACGGTCATCTGCATCAATACCTTCCCCGGAAAGCTTGTGTCCTAGAAACTTTACTTCTGTAACTTTCTTCAAGCATTTGTTGTCGTTCAGAAGGACATTGTGATTGTGAAGCACATCGAGTACTTTTGCCAAACACCGATTGTGATCTTTTTCAGTGCTGCCGAATACAATTATGTCATCTAAATAATTCAAGCAATTTTCGCAAGGAGATAGAATGCCTTCCAAAACTCGCTGAAAAATCTCTGGAGCTGAATTCACACCAAACATTAGTCTTTTGTATCTAAACATTCCTTTGTGAGTGATGAATGTGGTTATAGCTCGACTTTCTACATGTAATTCCAGTTGATTATAGGCGCTGACAAGATCTAGTTTTGAAAAAAATTTTGCATTCTTCAATTTTGTCATGAATGACTCGAACGTCGGTAATGGGTAATTTTCTCCCAGAATTGCCTCATTTGCTCTTCACATGTCAATACATAAGCGGATATCTCCTCCCGGTTTGAAAATAACAACTATAGGAGATATCCATTCGCTTGGACTCGTAACTCGCTCGATTATATCGTTTTCGAGAATTTCATTCAATTTTTCCTCTACTTGTGATTCAACTGCAATTGGGATCCTTCTCAGTGGTTGTTTAACTGGTTTGACCGTGTGATCGATATACATATAGTCTGACGGTGATATTCTTTATTTTTTTGGAATATGGTCTTCGTGATAATATTATTCACCATTGCCTCTAATCCTAGTTTTAACACCCCCAATTTCTGAGAAGATTCTTTTCCTAACAGTGAAACTTCTCCGTCTTCCACTACGTAAAAGTTTGCAAGAATACTTGCGTTATTTGAAATCGCCACCGTGCTTTGGAATCGATTAATTATTTTCAAGGGTCCTCCAGCTCCATAGGGCTTCAATTGATATTTTCTCTCCGTTTCTATGTTTCACACCCCGGCTCCTTGTTTTTGTAACTTCTTCAAGGGTCGTCCAGCTCCATAGGGCTTCAATTGATATTTTCTCTCCGTTTCTATGTTTCACACCCCGGCTCCTTGTTTTTGTAACTTCTTCCAGTCCTGTATTTTGATGATGTTCACGCCACATCCTGAGTCGATGAGAAATGTTAAGGGAACCCCCCCGACTATACATTGGATGAGCTCTTCTCTGACCTCTGAGCTACTCAGTTGGCGATCTTCATCAATTTTGAAACAATCAAAACTTCTGATTTGAGTAGAATCCTCAAGTTCTTTGTCTCCGATTGCCTCCACAAAATGAACCCTAGAATTGTATTTCATTCTCTTGTTTGGAGCGTCCACTGAAGAACTGGACATTCTTTTGTCGAATCTCGCACGACAACATAGCGAGAAATGTCCTTGAGACCTGCATTTATGGCATTTAGATTCTGTAGATGGACACTGATTTGAGAAAGCTGACCCTGCTTACCGCAGCGAGTACAATGATTTTCTTGTTTTTGTTTGATAGTCCAAGCTATTTTATTAACAGAAGATATTGATGCATCTTGCTCATTTGAAACCATAGATTTTGACTGTTGTCTTGCTTGTTCATTCATCTTACAAAATTCAATTATTTCCCCTAATGAACGTTCTTTCTCTATTAACTTCACCTTCAATTCCGCCGAAGCCCAACCGTCAATGAGTTTGTCTTTTATGTTGATTTCCTTGGATTCCTGAGCTGTCAAACCAAAAACACATTTTGAAGATTGTTGTCTGATCTTAAGCAGAAATTTACTGAAATTTTCTCCTTCTTCCTTCTTCATATTTCTGAAGACATACCTCTCGAATGTGGAATTCTGAATCGGGGAAAAGTACTCCGTTAATTTTTCTACTAACGTTTTGAAAACGTCAGTTTCTTTTTCCGGGTCAGCTTCTGTTGTTGAGTCAGATTCTTCAATTGCACCTGGTAAGTTGTACGCAACTTCTTGTAATTGTGGTCCCCCAATATGTAACAATTTATTTTTTTTCTTAACTGGGTCAACAATTTCTTCTGATACCAAGTACAGCTTGAGTGACTTCAACCATTTTTCCCATTCATTCCGAATGATAGTTTTATCCAAATTTTCTGCTAGGAATGGCTTAATTTCTGATGAGTTAGCCATTTTCTTCAAATAATTAAACTTTCTGAAAAAAAATATGTTTATGTAAATAAACATACACCTCGTTATATTTCCTCTTTTCCTGTAATAATTTATTTATACATTTTCTCTCTACGGCTCACAGCCTTTCGCTTGTACCTTAGGTACCGGGTTTTTCACTATAATTTGACCCCCCATTTAACTTTGTTACTAAAGGAGATACAAAAAAATGTTTAGTTTGAAAGTTTCACGAAATCAACTGAGGTTTTTGGATATGAGTCCAGAAACTGAAATATATACAGGGTGGCCAACATATTGATGACAACTTAAATTTTTCAAATGGAACACCCTGTATATTTTTCCACGTTTGGCTAGCTCTTTTTCCCCTGATTCCGAATATGTAACATATGTTGGTCTATCTCTTTTATTTTGAGAACCACAGAGTTTCAAATTTTAAGAACCACCTGCCAAGATCTGTAATCATTTTACAAGTGGCAGAGTGCGTTTACTGAAAATGCTCATTTTTGGAGTTATGATAACGTCAATGGGAAGATATACAGGGTGAACAACATTGAAAGCAACTATATTTTTTCAAATGGGACACCCTGTCCTGTATTTTCTTCCTTTTTTTGATAGGCTATTTCCTCCTGATCTCGAATATAAATACGTATGCGGATGTGTCTCTTCAATTTTCAGAGTTTCAAAGTTTTGAAATGATGACACCTAATAAAAAAATATGTGAAATACCTACGAAATTATTAATATCCAAACAATCTACTTAAAATTTTTATTTTAGAATGAATACTTAACAATAACTTAACCAATGAAAAATGATAAACTATGGTAGTATATGGTAAGAATAACATCAACTAAAGAAATTGCTCAAAATGACCACCTTCATTCAATACACATAGTTCATATAGTTGTCTCAAGTTGTTTAGACTATTTTTGATAGCATTATTATGGCTCTGATTCAAGTCAGAAATTAAAGCTTCAAAATTTTGTTCCTTATCATTACAATATTATCATTATTCTTTGTGCGTTGACGGGATTAGTTCCGAATTATGGGTGTTATATTGGTTGATCTTATATCATTAATATTATTCTCCGCTTTCATTGATTGCCATTATTGCTAAAGTAAATCAAATAGGTCACTTAAATATTCACGAACTTCCAAAACGCTATGCCAAATGGTTATTGAAATTTGAAATTCTGTGGTGCTCAGAGTAAGAAAGATAGACCAACATATGTTACATATTCGAAATAAGGGGAAAAAGAGCTAACCAAATATGGAAAAATATACAGGGTGTTCCATTTGAAAAAATGAAGTTGCCATCAATATGTTGGTCACCCTGTATATATTTCAGTTTCTGGACTCATATCGAAAAACCTCAGTTGATTTCGTGAAACTTTTATACGAAACATTTTTTTGTATCTCCTTCAGTAACAAAGTTGAAGGGGGGGTCAAATTATAGTGAAAAACCCGGTACATAATAGGTATACGGCTCACAGCCAAATTCTCCAATAACCTTTGTTATTGATGGCTCACAGCCAACCTCTAATAACCTTTGTTATTGATGGCTCACAGCCAAACTGTCCAATAACCTTTGTTATTGATGGCTCACAGCCAAACTGTCCAATAACCTTTGTTATTGATGGCTCACAGCCAAACTCTAATAACCTTTGTTATTGATGGCTCACAGCCAAACTCTGCTATTGTGTGTATATTCAACTCGATGAACTCCACACCGAGTTTAATAAATAATTATTAATGATAAATGTAATTAGAAAGATACTAATTCAAGAAAAATCCGAACTACTTATGCAATGATACAAGTTAGTTTGTAGGTATATACAGGGTCTCTATAAATGATTGTAACAGCGCAGTTGGCTTCGGATTATGCAAACCACAGAATTCTGTGATCATGCTATGCTCTGATTGGTTAGAGATTGGTATTCTGCGATCCAAAGCTGACTGCGCTGTTACAATCATTTATAGAGACCCTGTATTTCACTGAATTACATCGATTTTGTTTATATTACAACAATGTCAGGACTCTAATGGAAGATTTATTACCCACAAATTTTTTCCGAACAGAAACTTCTCTTGGGATTAGGTGAATAATAAACATAGTTATTCTTTAATGATTCTGTAATTACATTATAAACAATATAACAAATGGGGTGGAAACCATATACGTATTATGTTGTTTTCTACCTATACAGGATGTATACTTTTAAAGTGGATGAACTTCGAGGGGTGATTATACTAGTGATTCGTTACAAAAAATGTCATATAACACATGGTCGAAATGTTGACGGTTATTCTCCAATTTAACATTTCTTGATTTCGCGAAATATTTCGAGTTTTTCCTCAAAAATGATCATTATTCAGTTTTTCTTGTAGTCTCATCAAATTTGATCACATATTCGGAAAGGGCAATACATTTGCTACAAGATGAGGAAGTCTGCATGCAAAAAACACTCTTATTGCAGGCGTGGTAAGGAGGAGAATATCAGGATTCTGAAGTTAACAAAATCAGTCCTATTATCTCAAATGCACATCTTTTTTTTTCAGTAAAAAATACCCCAATTAGTGAACTTACGATTGACATATCAACTTTTGTGCTAGTTGCAAATTCTGCTCCCTAATATCATGGCTAGCATGATAACAACGAAAAAGTCTAAAAATTCCGAACCTAAAATTTGCTCTATTTCGAAACTCTTCGTGATCGAATTTTAATTAAGTTTTATGAAAATTATCAATTCATCTTGAATCGAAATAATAACGAAAAAATGAACCTCCTTCTTTCATACATTTCACACATCATTTTTGTACTGAATCTACATTCAACACAACTTCCTTCTGTTGATGAGATCCTTCCGAGTCTGGAAGCGAATTAGATAAACTTTCTCTTTCAAATTATTTTAGACATAAGAATCCAAAGGCGTAAGATCGGTTCTCTTCGATGGTTATCTGAACGTATCTTCCAATCCATTGTATCGCAATATATTCATTAAAAACGTCTTGACATCACGAATATTAGGAAGCCATTCATTTGAAACTAGACATTTCATCTGTTAGACAGGTGCATTTCATCGAATATGTCTGTCAAGTTGCTCTTGATAAATCTGATGAATTCTTAAGGTGATCGGAAAACTAATGGTTGTTTTGAACATTTTTTAATAGGTGATTCTTTGGAGAACGGACGGAAGCTATGGGTAAATAGAGGTCATGAGATGAGTCAGCATAACATACAGGGTGTTTCATCATAAACTGGACAAACATATATTTTCGTGTAGAGGACATCGGGAGACTCATTTTTGCCTCATGCAATATATCCCGTATTCGGAGCATAAGCGAGATACAGGGTGTCAAACGTCATTTTTGAGCAACATTCTTATGAGTGTGGTCAGTTATGTATAGCACTTCGTGTGATGGTTTTTGGTCAAATCCCAGTATTTTTGGGTCTTCTATTCAGAAAAGTTGACGAACTCCGAAAAAAAATTTACAAAATAGCGGAAGACCTGCAATGTCGCGATGAAAAAATTTCACTCGAAATGAATGAAATTTTGTACAATTGTACTTCTTGAATTATCAATCACGAATATGAAAACAGAATTGTAAAATATCGAACGGTTTCGTTACTACAGTCATTCGAATGTTTCGTTCAGACCTCTGAAATAATGAAAAAAAATGTTTTGAGTTCTAGAGTCAAAATAATTGAATTATTGGCATGTCCAAACATTCTAGATGAATTTATACAACAAAAATCAGTGAAACTTAGTTGGGACTCGAACCGACGTAGGTATTAAATAGGGAAATGGCAATGTTCTAAGGATATTGATATTCGTTGCCAGGCAACGGTAGTTCGTAGTTCATTGAGTTGAACTGGTATTTGAATTTCAGTGAATATAATTTAGCCAGTAGTCAAACTCTATGAACCAATTTGATTCGAGTTATCAACAATTCGATTTATCGATGTTCGACTGAATGTAAAGAATAAATAATTACACAAATCAAATTCTTTGATTCTGATGATTCGATCCACTTGAAATTTTCCATAAGCATTCAGTATATCAGTTTTGACGCACAAAATAAATTTCACCTGAATCGGTTATCCTGTTATGGAAATGAAGAGAGTCTTTTTTCAATATTCCAATTGAATTTTCTATGGTTCTGTTGAAACTATGTCCACATAATTTTTCATGAATATTTAGTATAACAGTCTTCATTCTCAAAAAAATTCACTCGAATCGGATATCCTGTTATGAAAATATGAAGACGTCTTTTCAATATCCCAATTGAATTTTCTATGGTTCTGTTAACACTATGGCCACAACATTTTGCACGAAGATTCAGTATATCAATCTTTATCTACAGAAAAAAGATCACTCGAATGGGATATTTTTTATGGAAATATGGAGTTTCTTCTTTACAATATTACAATTGAATTTTCTATGGTTCTGTTTACACTATGGCCACAAAATTTTGCATGAAGCTAATCATGAGCATCTTGCATAAGGGCGCAACATTTCATTTCGCTGGGTTTCGTTTTGTGTGAGATATTGAGGAACAGAAATTTCGAATGACCATATTTTATGTAACACCCTGTACGATTTGGCTGGTTAACCAACTTAACCGAGTCATTTGAACCGAACCGAACCGAACTCACCCTGCAAATTTCAAGTCTCGAGGACAATCCCGTCTCCACGGACAGAATAGAATTTTACTACGAATTCGTCATCAGGGAGTAGAACCCTATCGATTGAGACCATTTTTGGCTCAAAATTAGAAAATTACAAACATTTCACCAAACTATAAATGACTCGTTTATAGAGAATGAGCGCTCAAAAAGATCAGAAAAAGCCTGAGCAGGTGCTTTTCAGCGATTTTTCATTGGTTGAGCACTAATGCTATTACCTCGAAAATTTGCACAGGCCTTGGGACCAATGTTAGGTATACGAATGCAAAACCCTAGCACGATCGGAATCAAATTCTTGATATCATTCAACAGATGAATTATATAACAAATTAATTATTGAAAAAAAATTAATTCTTTGGTTCTGATGATGCAATCCTGTAGGAATTTTGCATGAAAATTCTGTATATAAATTTCCATTCACAAAATAAATTAAATCGGATATCTAGACCTGGAAATATAAAGTTATTATTACCACATGCTTTTGTTAATAGGCAAAATCAGTTGATCGGATTCAGATTTGATCCCACCTAAACTTCATCCTAATGATTTTTCAATATCAATTAAATACCGAAATTTTCAGGCTGGGTCTAATTTCCGAATTCGAATGTTCGATTCAGGTTTATTATTCATTTCGCATAAGATATATTGCTCCATCTTGTGGAGAATTACAGAATTAATAATATGTATTTTCAATCAATTCGTAAGATTCAATTGAACACAAAGATCTTTTCCCGGAAGTTTTAGGACATACGGTTCCCGAGATACGGCCTGTCTATTTAGGAGGTTACAGGTAGGTATCGATTGATTAATCAATACTCACTCACATTTTTCTCTTCAGGTGAGTCCGTAGGCTATCAAATTTTTGCTGTTCATATTTTAAAGTTATTTAAGCTTTCCAATCGAATTTAATTCAGTTAGTATCATGCAAAATACGTTGACCCTTCGATATCAGTCTTAAAACTCGTATTCTTTTCCATTCACAATAAGTACATATTTTCAACTCAAGCCTCCATCGGTTTCCATCGTGAGTTGGAAATTTTCTCCAGAGCATGCGCTATGAACTAAATCATTCTGTTTTTAGAATGTGAAAGGTTAGTACAGTAGACATCGCGCCCACGGCTGAAGCGGTCCGACATTGTGGCGCGTTACAACTTGGCTCGCCTTGTGGCGGCCCGTTCCGCCATCTGGCGGTTGAGACGGACTGGCTCGCAAACCTGTGACAATGCAACTGATACAGATTCGTATGTACTTTAGCATACTACTACAGATCTCACTTCTGTTATTGCCAATACACCGCTCTTCTTGCTCTTTCAGTTCCATTGATAGTAGTGAATCCGATGACTACTTCACTATGAAATGTTTGTATAGTAGAGGAAAACATTCAACGATGTCATCATCACTATTCCAGGGTCGAACTGCACAGAGATTGCAGTCGATGAAATCTTGGCATCGGAAATAAAATTATTCAGCGATATGAACATCAAACTTTGTCTGACAAATAAGTGTGAATTATATTACGGAACTATTCAAAACGTTAAAAATAAACCGTTTTCTTGAATGAGCAGTCATTGACTGAAATGAATATTTCATCAACTTTGAAAATTGGGTGTGATAAGAAATTCCATCTATTTCAGTGAAAATATAATAGATGAATTAGTCCTTAATTAAATGAGCTTTCCGCACCACTATCGAACATAAGCTTCTTCGCTTCACTAAATGTTCTTAGAAATAAAGGGAGTATTTCTCTAATTTTCATTTGGTGATTTTCAAATTAACCAATGTGAGTCGACAACCCCGTTTTCAGTATCAATGGATCGATAGAAAAACTTCAACAATTGCTTAGGAACTTTTAACGGGATCATGTAATCATTCCGCTAATCATTTATACCATCTGTAATATAATGCACTTCATCTGTAAATATAGCAAGGACTTCGGGAATTATTACCGAATGTGAGCTCTATAAACAAATGCGAGGACTTTGGGAGATGATTTCTCGATGGAAATAAGCAAGGGTAGTTCATAAAAATTTTTTCGAAATCAACTTCAAGACACAGCCTTTGGAAGGCGATGTATTTAAAAATCTTTTGCGGTTTCTCTCAGACAACAAACTACTTTCATATCTGGCTTTTGCAGATAGATGCCAAGTGATTGGAGTAATTGCGATGGTTGAGGTAGTCAGTATCAAATCCACTCGTGACATAAAGCTGTCATATGGACTTTTTCATACTAATCGAATTGTGTAGACCAAGGGCACACCCAGGATTGAATTTCGGGGGGGGAGGGGCTGAATCCACATGCAACATAAAATATTTCATTCTTTCATTATATAAATTATACATATCACATTAAACATAAATGTATTTCTAAATATTCTAAATATAATAATAACTAAAATAAATCAAATCACAAAATCCAGACGACGTTTTTCCTGTGCAAGTTTTTCAATTATTTTTTCTGAATCTATATCAGTCTCATAAAAAATGTTCAACAAAGCTAAACCTGTTAATCTATTTTCTGACATAGAATTTCTCAGATAAGTTTTTAAACGTCTCAGTGTCGAGAAACTCCGCTCCGTCGTTGATGTTGTAACAGGTATCGTACAAAAAATTTTCACTAACAAATAAATGCTGGGATACAAATCTTTATTTATGTATGCTAAAGTTTCTATCGGGCATTGATATTTCTTACTTTCTGACTTAATAGGTTTGTTCCAACAGCTGACTTTTGTACGGTAATTTGACGGTCACGAAACTGTTAGTAATCGATCTTATGCGCACGTCTAAACTTTGACCGTACAAGAACCGTCCAAACAGTACTTGCTTCAGACCAGGGATCGAAATGACGATCACAAAACCGTTCCACTCACGGTCCCGAAGCAGGATGGAACAAAAACGAAACCGTTCTCAAACGATACAATTTCAGTTGGAACACATTTTTATCTATTGCGCAGAATCCTGACGATCATTGTACTGTCAATTCTTGAGTTGGAACAAACCTTTTAATTATCATTTTATATTCATCTCTCATAGCATATACTCAGATTTCAATAAATTTTCGTTTATAAAACCCTTATTTTCCGTGAGGTCACTTTCATAAAACTGACAAAGTTTCTTGAATATTCTAAATTCTCAATTTCATTATCCTCTTCTTTCGGAAATAAACATGTAAAAGAACATATGATATCTTTATGTTTTAAAAATCTCGATTCTAATTGTGATAATAAATGGTCAGCAAAAGTGTATTAAAATGGTTTCAAACAACTGCTAGGACTGTGATTGACAATCATAGTCTCTATGTTGACAATACACAGGGGTCAGTTTGAAAATTACCCGAATGAAACTGAATTGTGTATTGTGTTACTAGTTGGTGTTCGTTGCCTTGCACTAATTCGTTATAGGTATTTCCAAATTTAATTATTATTATTAGATCTTCTGGCTGATAGACCATGGATGATCGATATCAATGGTGTGACTGATTCTCTAATCAGAATTCTTCAGAAACCATGTGATGTATAGATTAATTATCTATGGGAGGAGCGTTTTCCATTGTAATCGTGGCCAATTTTAACGATAATAAATTTCGGGTGCGGCTGCAGCCCCATAGCCCCCCCTGGGTGCGCCCTTGGTGTAGACTGCCGTTATTTATATTTAGGGGAAGGTGAGGTATAATGATCCCCTTAAGGGAAAATTTTAATTGTGGCTAAAGTTGAAGGCAAAACCTCAAGATTTCAATTGTTGAAGGTAGTGAATTTACTTAACTTTGTATCTGGCTACTTATTTTTCATTTCATTTATGTAGTTTTTTTGTATTAGATATTTTTGTGAAAGTTTAGTAAAGGATCATTTTATACACCCCTGTGGATATAATGATCCCTGGGGTAGGGGCAAAATGATCCCAGGGATCATTTTGTACTATGAGTTACTAAATATCAAATAAAAATGAAATAAGAAAACTCTGCTGTTTATTTAAATGATAATATGTATTGTTCATAACAATTCAAGTATGTAAGCAAGTTACACGAAACAAAATATTCGATGGGTTGAAAAATAATATTTTCTTGGGCGTTTCTCAAAGTCGAGAGAAATTCATCCACCACATTCTTGTTAAAACCTCGCGCACGCATTGTAATGTCTTGATGTCTACGTCTAAATCCACGAAGCGATCAATTATTTCTTTCTGCCATTTCTGGTGAGCTGAGGTTAAGAAATCCTGAGTGGTCAGCCCGTATATTATTCAGGACTCCATGTCAACAAGTTCCAGTTCTTGTTCCAGGTTCAACACTGTTTGTTTGCTACCTAACTTTTTTGCTGAGCATACAGCTATTTTATTTTACCTTTGGCTCTTCTTCTTAATACCATCACAGGGACCTCAAATTTTCTTCTCGCGGTTTTGTAACCATACCATCTCTAGTGCCTTTTGCATTTGTTCTTCAGGCCTCTTTTGGCAATTAGTTTTACGTTTATAAATTCTCGGCATGATCTGTAAACAAAAACTATTAATGGGGTAAAATGATTCCAGGGATCATTTTAGACACACAGAAGGGATCATTTCACCCCAAATACCAAATTACAAAATATCGATCAAAACAAAACCTTCACATACCGCGTGCGATGATCGAACATTGCTTAAATATTAGCTAACTGCTACTAATACTCGCAAATAAACAACATTCAGTAAACACTTACATGTAAAAAAACGAAAGTGAAAAAACATGCTTACCTTAGATCAGAGCCACACTTTTTGATTTTTTTTAAATAAAATCACGCCAAGCACTCGCACCGCATAGACACTTTACAGGTAACTCGCAGGGGCGCAGGGGAACATGTTTCATCTGTATTTGGATAGATGTTACAAGCTGTTTCTGATTTACGGCGAGGGATCATTTCACCCTTACCGTATTACCTCACTTTCCCCTATCTAGGATTATAATATTCTTTCCTGGAAAAAGGGTGACCAGTCATATTGCCCCGTCATAATCCGTCCTCTTACACACTTTGGTTTGTCTATTTTTTTTTAGGAATAAAAAACTTCAAGACTACGTGGTCGGATTTTCCAAAAGGAGGCAGATACGATAGCTCGGATAGAATATTGTTGAAGATGTCTAAATGAGTTCCAGTGTAGAAGGATTCTGCCCATTTCTGTATCTAGTGTGCTCCCTTACTATTATAATATATCTGATATTCACTTTAACTCTAAATCTTCTTCTGGCAAGAAATCTGCTGATAAATTTTATCAAATTACCCTTTAATCCAAACCATTATGAGACCATTGTGAGACCAATAATGACATACGGGATTGAAACGAGAGCCGATACTAAAGTTATAAAGAACGCACTGCGAACGGGCGAGATGAAAGTGCTCAGAAACTTCCTAGGCCTCACATTACGAGATAGAAGGAGAAACGAAGAAACTCGCAGCGAATGTGATGTCCCGGATATAGTCCGATGGGGTCGCAATAGGAGAAGATCATGGAATGCCCACGTGGAAAGAATGGACGATGGAAGAATTGCGAAGATTGTGAGAGACGGAACACCAGGAACACGCAGACCGTTGGGGAGACCACCCAAACGCTGGAGAGACTCATGGAAATCGATCTCGCAGGAGGCATGATAATTGGAAAATACAAGCCAAAGGCTTAAAATATGAAGAAGAAGAAGACCCTTTAATCCCCAATTTTTCATATATCTCCAAGTTAGGTGAAAGGAGCATTCCAAATCGAAAAATATGGCTATGAGGTGGTGTTGTGTCTGAGCGAAGCTTGTTTCTATGGCATTTCATAACATCGATAAATTATTCATTGTGGATCTATTCTTTCGGAAGCCCATTTGAAATCCACAAATTGATTAATTTTTCTCGAGCCTTGTATTGATAATTTTTTCTCGTATCTTACTCATACTGCAAGTTAGAGATATCGACCTTTAACTTTGGGGTTTCGTTAGATATTTACCGGGTTTGATTATAGGTATTATCAGTTCTTCTCTCCAAGTATCAGAATAAATAGAGGTTTGCCATATTGTATTGGCAGAATTTCCTTACGAGTTTTTGTTTTTTTAATTATGTTATATTGAAATTTATTGGAATTCCTCTGTAAATGGTCAAAGCTTTCTTTTTCTACTGAATCGCTACTGATTTCTTTTTGTTCTGGTTGGTATTATTTATATCAATGATATTGTTTAGTTATTCAAATTAACATAGTATGTAGAATCAGTTTTGATGGGAGTAGTTGTCAAAGGAAAGTTTTAGAATAAAGTCATATAATTTGTGTCTTGCCACACTACTTTTTGAGCGCTCGTTCTACTTAGACGAGTGCTATATCGTTTTGCCCAAATGTCTGTATTTTCGAATTTTGAGCCGAAAATGGTCTCAAACGATAGGGTTCGACTCCCTGATGGAAAATATGAGGTCAAATCAAATTCTGTAGGGCCGGCCGGCCGTCCGTGAGCACAATAACTCTCGAACGGATTGTCCTAGAGACTTGAAATTTTCAGGGTGTGTTCAGCTCCCAAATAGCTCGGTTAAGTTCGTTAACCAGAAAAATCGTACAGGGTGTTCCATAAAAAGTGGAAATTCAAAATTTTTGTTCCTCAATATTTCACACAAAACGAGGGCAAACGGAATAAAATTTTGCAGCAACTCGCCAGATACTCATAGTGAGCCTCTCGCAAAATTTTGTGGCCATAGTATTAACAGAACCATAGAAAATTCAATTGGAATATTGAAAAGAAGAATTTTTTTATTCCATAACGAACCTTCCGATTTAACTGAAATTCATTCTGTGAGTGAAGACTGACACACTGATTGTTCATGCAAAATTTCAAGAGGATAGCATCATCAGAACCATAGAAATTCCAATTGGAATATTAAAGGAAAGACTCTTATATTTCCATAACAAGATATCCGAATCAAATGAAATTTATTTTTGTAATTGAGATTTATATATTGAATGTTTGTGCAAAATTTGAAGATCATCGCATCATCCGAACTATAGAAAATTCAATTTGAATATTGAAAAAAAAATTAATTTTCATAACAAGATATCTGAATTGAGTGAAATTTATTCCTGGTATAAAGATTGATATACTGAATGTTCATGCCAAATTTCAAGAGGATCGCATCATCAGAACCATAAAATTTAATTATTTTAATTTTCAAGGTGACCATAGAATTGAATTTTTTTAATTGTTTATATATAAAGTATCATTTCAAGTCATACAGAATTTTGAGATGATAGTCCTATTGCTCCACCAGAGAACGAGCGCTCAGAAGCTCCTGCTCAGGGCTTGCTTCCATTTTATTCCAAAACTCGCTTTTTATAAGTTTTCTGGGTATATCTTTCAATGCGACTAATCTTATTTATTCAGTTTTACCTTGTACATTTTCATATACAGGGTGTCCAGGTGATTAACGCCAGTAAGATCCAAAAATATCCCATTATTATTATCCGATTTTTTGTAGTTCTCGAGTTATGAATTTCTGAGTGTTTTTTGAGAGTATTTTGCAGCTAGGTTTGAAAAATTCATATTTTCCTATGCAGTGGGTATTTTGAAGATTCAATTTTGTCAACATGGTCGTCCTGAATGTGGTTGCAATAAAAAAATCAATTAGCTTTCTGAAGTCTCTGCAAGTTACTCAGAAAGTACTACTTGAAAGCTAGATCTTCAATAAGATGTACTCGAACATTCATTTCCGATTCAGAAATACGAGAAGGTGTTTTTATAACTTTTGGCTGAGTTCAAAACTTCGCTACCAGAGCTACAGAAGTCATAGGAGAAAAAGGTACTTCATCGGACTTTTTTTGTTGTTATCATTGAAACCCAATAAAAGTTGTTTTTCTTCTTTTCATAATTTCTATGGTAAAAATGGGATTTTGAATATATTTTATTTGAAATTCCTGTGAAATAATTGTGCTCGCCACTGGCAAAAAAAGTAAACATTCGTCAGAATTGCTAGTTGTAAAATTACCTGTTTTGGGATAGGAAACGAAAGGCAAATAATACTGAAAAATTACTATTCACTTCATCAATTTTGAAAATCCGTTCCTCCAGTTTGAATACATAATCGAAAACTTTAAAAGGGACGTATCAAGTGCTTGAAGCTACTCGAATAATCTTGTTCTATTTTTTACACCAGCTCTTTGTAAAATCCCCAAATAAAAAAAACGATTTCAGCAAAATTGGGCGTGCAGGGTCGATCGAATGGCCTGTGCGTTCGCCAGACCTCAACCCCAGCATTTTTTTTATTTGGGAATTTTACAAAAACCTGGTGTACCCGAAGGAGTGCAACAACGAAGAACGAAAGAGAATAGAGGCAAAAACTTTTAGGAACGGAAAGAAAAATAGAACAAGAATATTCTAGTAGCTTCAGGCAATTGTCACGTCACTTTTTAGGAACCAGTGTATGCATTCAAAATTCATGAAGTGAATCGTAATTTTTCAGTACTAGGTGCCTTTTATTTCCTATTTCAGGTAATTTTACAAATAGCAATTCTGACGAACGTTTACTTTTTCCGTCAGTGGTGAGCCCATAATTATGGTAAAAATTAGAGGACATTCAGTTATTTCACAGGAATTTCAATTTAAATCTATGCAAAATCCCATTTTTACCATAAGACCAACAGACCATACGCTTCCAGACCATAAAAATAATAAAAAGAAGAAAAACAACTTTTATCGGGTTTCAATGATTTTTAGTCTATTCGCCTTTCGATGCCAATAACAACAAAAAAAGTCCAATCAAGTACCTCTTTTTTCCTATGTCTTTTGTGGCTCAGGACTCCGCAATTTTTTTAAACTCAGTCAAAAACTAAAGAAAACATTTTTTGTATTTCTAAATCGGAAATGATTGTTCGAGTACAGTTTACTGAAAGCTCAAAATCTAGCTTTCAAGCTTTTTTTGGGTAACTTGCAGAGACTTCAGAAAGTTAAATTTTTTTTTTCTTGAAACAACATTCGGGACGATCATGTTAAAAAAAATAAAATTGCATCATACCCACTGCATACGAAGATATGAAGATTTTAATTCAAGCTGGTTGAATACCGAGTTAAATACTTTCGAATAACACTCAAAAATCATAACTGGAGAACTACAAAAAGTCGGATGATATACATGGGGTATTTTTGGAAAGCCACAGGTCTGAGGAATCTGAAAAAATTTATTGACGTCAATCGCCTGGACAGCCCGTGTATATCAACATCAGATAACTGTGTAACAGAAGCTTCAGCTTCATAGGAATTCCATTTTGTTCTACTCAGTATCCACCTTTCAGTGTAATTGATATTTTGTATCAGTTTTACACATATTGGGTGGGGGTCTGACTAGAGAGTACAGTTTTGGCTGACCACACATGCATATTTCGTCATTTGTGCATTTAAGTGCTACATGGTCAAATTTCTGGCATCGAAAACATTTCATCGGTGGTGATATAGTTATATTATTGGATATGCCTATTTTATTTGATTATTGTGAGATGAACGTCAAAGTTTAATTTCTTCAACTGTACAGTTGAGCAGATCACTACAATAAATAGCACCTCTACTCTGGTTAAGATTGATATGCGGACTCACTTCAAGTTCGAAATCGCAGAATTTTTCCGAAGTACCTACCTAATAACATTGATCGTCTCTTAGTAGAGGTTTTTATCAAATTCCTCCACTTACCTTCCTCACTTCTCTTACTTCGCCTGCAGTATTATTCAATTATTCGGAAAAAAGTCTCCCCATATTTTCGCTTGATGATCCAGGTACCGGGATTTTGTCATATTCATCTCCTGAATGGCAGAAGCTGTACGGGGGGTGGCGCCGCCAATTTTCACTTTTTCCGGGTTGCTGATGCTCTACTATGAGTCGTCCAGCACCACAACTTCGCATAACAACGACAGGTCGACGATGTTTCCGACATTCGTTTCTGACACTCTCAAAATTTCTTCATGTTCTACCAACAATGCTATTTTTGAGTTTGTGAAAATAGTTTGGAAAAAAAATTCGTCAAAAGAGTTTATTGGCCTTTTATGGTTCACATAATTGATGATGTTTTGTTTTTCTTTTCAATAAAACAATAATTTTTGACTCCAATAGAGAACGTATACAATAAATCTATACCTTGTTTGTCGCAACTTAGATTAACAATAACAGAGAAAAGTTCATACTATACTTATGAGTATGTTAAATGAATTATCTGACAACGTTAAGAGATTCAATTATGTAGGAGCTCTCAAGAACTTCATTAGAAATATGTTGGTTCGAATAAAGTCGTATCTCTTATTTTGAAACATAGATAAATTGAAAATAGTAATCATCGAAATGAATACAATTTTCAATTTATCTATGTCTTAAAATTCGTTAGGTTAGCCTCGTTAAAGGCAAAGAATTTTTTTTGTTAGTCATTTTTTCTTTATCTTAAAATCGTATCTCTTATCTTCAACTACTCTGTAACATCTGAAATAAAGAAGATCCATCTACTTTTTATAATCATTCCAAAATTGTTTTCAAACTCATAATATGTTGATATTGTTTCAGGGGAGGGTTACTGTGAAAAAATATACATATGTATATGAAAGGAATGAAAAATTCAAGATGGTAACATACTCAACATACTGTTGACGGAACCTCCGAATAGCACTAGACTAGGAGAACAAGCGCCAAATTGGGTGTTTAACATGAAGCTTAACAGAATATTGAAGAATCTCGCAACATAGTGAACCCGCTCTTGAATATGGATTTGGACTCTACCGTGCTTTTACCCCTAGTGTCCGCAAAACGAGGCTTTTAACCCATTAATTTTCCTCTACAAACTGCTTTTTTCCAGCCCACCAAGGGCACCATCTAACAATGCACAGTCTGACCATTATAAGTGATCCCGGAACTATAATTTTACAACCGTTAGATATAGAGAAAAATGAATGGCACATTGCAGTTATTTTGATTTGAGAAACTCATAATCCGTCAACCGTATTGCTCCATCTTTTTTTGTATTCAACTTGCAAGGCAATTTGGACAATTTCAACGGTCATTCTCTCCGTCCATGTTTGTGCTACGAACTCGAAACAAAAACATTATGTGTGTGGGTTCAATACAATTTTGTCTAGAGGGTATGTTTCCTATTCCAGAATTTTGAGTTTTGAAGTTGATATATTCGAAAGTAATCGTATTCACGGTCGGTCGCAGGATGGGTATCAAGAAGATAACTTCAAGAAGGGACGACTTAAAAAAAATACATTATAGATTCAAGATTTGAAGAGGATTTTTAAATTCATGAATGAATAGAATAGAACTAATAGCTCCCAAAATATTCAAATTTGATTGATCATTTTCAAATATGAACAAACACTAAAAAGCTTCTGACTTCTCATACCCAGTTTTTTTCTCGAGAATTTCATGAAACTGCGGTACAAAAGGATTTTTTTAACGATGATATGTCATATACTCATTCATGAGTTAATTCTAAGAAGATGGAAAAATGCAATTCTTTCATTACATTGAATCATAATGATTTCCAGAATAAAGAATTTTCAAAAATAATGACAATCCTCAGGGAACAATTTCCTTGAAGCTCAGTTGGTTTCGTTCATTCCACGTACACTGTTAATATATCCCTGAGGCGCGATTATGTCTTTGATGATAACGCTATTTCGGCGCACTATATGAAAATATAATTTATGTCGTTAGAATATTCGACAATAGTCACCACTGGGGACAAGTATATGAATAGTATATTTCCCAAGGTTGTCGTAGTTATATCCTGAGAGGTCGATAAACAATAGTAGCTTGAACATTTTTATTAATTATTAACATTGGATTTAAAATTTTTGAATTAGTCAAATTCTGATTTTTTATGTATGAGTAATTCTCCAAAATTTACCATGCCATGTACGATGTTACATTTTTATGGAATAACTGAACCAAAATGGATTACCGTTTCACAAGAGCAGAACATCTGGATGAACTTTCAAATCATTATCTAATTATACCAGGATCTTGAACTGTCCTGCATTTCATTTTTTTCTTCAATATGTTATTTCAATTGATTTTAAATTATTGTTGTATTAAATTCAGTTGCTGCGTAATTATTAATTGAAAATTGGTTAGTACAAATAGCAGCAATAATTGCTTGATAAACTCTTTTTTGCTATATTAAAGTTTGCGAGATTCATTTATATATCTTTTCAGTATATCATGTTTCAGTTCTCCCGTTGAAGAGATGAATGAATCTCTAGAGCTTGAATCGAAGAAAACAGAAAGTATCAATCAATTATTCCTGCTTTTCCCATTACCAAAGTTCCTATTAATTTATCAATTAAACCTATGCTGAATAGCCTTCTTCTTGAAATATATTAACGAAACCAAGGTATAAAGGTCCTTACTTGGTTTTTGAATAAGCATTTGAAAATAAACTACGAATATAATAAAACAGAAAATAATACTTCGTTTTTCTGTTTGAATTCAGTAGTCAGCAATGATAAAAACTGAAAATGAAAACAGTTTTTTTACGCCTATCTGCTATGTTTGTAAGAAAACACAAAAAGTGTAAGGAATCAATTTCTTTTTTCGGTTCTCAGAAGATAGCAACAACCTTTTTTTGAACAAAGATATTTGCTTCAAGGGGCTTGAAAAAATTAAAATGAAAACACAAAATCTGATTTTTTTCGGCAACTGCATGATTTTTATTTTGGGCTGCGGACTTTCACTTGGGAACTACTTTAACGCTTCAATTACACTCAGCCACTTCCACTGCTGCTCGCGCTGCCTGGGAAAGTTCGAGAAATACTTCGGTGGCAGATCGAAGGCAGTGAGCATTCACACTTTACTGCAACATTTCTCTCGTGACCAAGTTTTAACAATGGAGGACAAAGAAATTCCACAGCAACCCAGAAATGTGGTCCTTTCACTTCCGTACGAAAAACTTTGCCCGATGGGCAATGACTCAAACGTTATGCAATGAATACACATTTTCCACATTTTGAACTACATTTAATATATTACATTTCCATATGATTCATACGTTTTTTATGAGGTTATCATCATTGAGCGTTTCTGTTAATGAAAATTAATCGTGAAGGTTGCCTAGCTCTTGAAGTTATCTGTTCCGATTACTGGCGCCTCCTGCGGCTGCAGATTCAATACATCGCCATTATTAAGATTTTCTTAAGTGTCGAGGTATTCGTGCAAGTTCCAAAACTGATCAAACTGCGGAAAATTAATATTTCGGTTCAGTTATTGATAATATATCAAGTTCATCTATCATCTTTTGATAAGTACTTTCTGCTCATCTATTTCAAATTTACTGATTGACCACAAAGCCGCTGCAGAAAAAGCAAATCAGCCCCAACGCTTTTTCTGCCACCAGATTGAGGGTGACTTCACCTACACCTTCTGTTTCAGCTCTCGAGATAAGTGCAGATCTGCTTGTTCATTCTGTAGATTGCTCAATCTAGTCATAATAGTCATAAATTTGTTGCAGTCATTTGGAACATTTTAAGCGCCTTCACATTCGTTCATTATTTCTTGTTTCATCTTGAACTGGAAACGCATAAACAACTCAAACCACAACTATTGTATAAACCAGCCATTAGGTATACGTCTGTTTGCTCGGCCTGAATACTACCCATTAATCACAAGTGAATAATGAGTTATTATTCACTTAATGCTTAATAGATTCAGTTTTGTATTATATTCTTCAAATTAATATTTTATATTTTTTCAGTATTCTTAAGTACTCCAACTAATAAATATGACTGGCCAAATCTACTTTTATCACATCTATCAAAGCAATTTTTATTGCAAAATATACAATGACAATTTTTTCAAAAATTTTTTTCTTGTGTCAACTTGACATTTTCTATACTTGTAATAGAAATGTCTTGTCATGATCGCCAAAAATGTTTAAATCTTCAAGACATATATTCAGTAGTCGTGAATAAAGTATTGTATGCTACTCGCATATAAATGCTGTTATTCGCTCGGTTATAGTTAGGCCATTACCTACGGCTCATAGCTTGAACTTCACCTCCGAATAATAGCTATCACTATACGCTCGTTGCATAATATATTATCACATTATTTCTAATACCGCAAAAAAACGCCATCTATGAAGACTCATACGAACAACTTTTACAGCATGGACTTCAAAGGAAGTATCGATATATTATGTTTATTATCGTCTGTCGTCTTGAAACCGATGCGTACTCTGCAGTTCACGGATTTACGCTCATGTTATCGTCTACCAGACGCAATACGAATGCGATTTTACGTGTAACATCGTCATAAAAATATCAACGATGAAAGAAGCAATACTTAATACTTTTCGATTAAAATCACTCAATATCAAACTCTTACTTCTGAGTCGAAGCTAATCTAATCCTCGTTCAAAGTAAATACAAGGAAGTGGTATCAAACAGAGCATCCATAGATAGACATTTCGCCCCATCGTAGGGGCAAAGAGATTTCAAATTCAAAAAAGCATAAAAAGACCTGCTTTTGAAATTACGAATCCATGGATTCGTGAATTTTCCTTTTTTATAATTCCTTAAAACGTAATGGTTTGATTGCAATACTCTCCAATCACAAATTGTAAATTATTTCCAAATTTTGTGAAGAAAAAACGGCAAAACCCATTCTAATTTTACAACATCGCTAAAGAGGTAATCAAATCTTTCTTCATTTGATGTATCACAACTAGGGTTGCCAACCGTTCTTTATTTCAAAGGACAGTCCTCAATTCTGAACCTTTGTCCTTTGCCCTTTTAAAAGATGTCAAAGAACTGCAAATGTCCTTTATAATCCGAAAATATGAATAAAAACATTCAATTAACCACAATACCACAAACGAAATTTCAAATTTTCCCATACACCATGATACGCCATCCAAAACCTTAATAAATTAAGTTGAAAGCAAATAATTGTTCAGTTTATTTTTGAGTTGAAATGTTTAACATTATTATCTGTTTCATATTTGTTTTCAATGACTATGTTATTTCAATTTTTTGAATGAAGTTTTGAGTTATCTTGGTTTATCTTGGAGAAACTAAGTAAACCAATTTTTTTCACAAAAATCCTGACCTACCCTAAGAAATAACTCATATTTCTAAGCCTTTTATTTACCTTTAAAATTTTCTCTTTTTTTGCTAATCCTTTCCTCGTCCCCGGTTCTCGAATCGTTGATGTCCTTTATTCCAATAGCTCAGAGTCGGCAACCCTAATCACAACCCATGTAAGTCCATTTCAGAAATTAAATAAAAGTGTGTGTACATAGGAGAAATTGCTTCTCAAATTGAAAATGGACCTGTGCGAAGTTTTTGCCTGACTATTTCCCTCGTCGTAATTTGCAAAAATTCAGAAACACGCAATTGTGAATTACAAATGGTTTCTAGGTGGAAAAACTGTTTGGCAGGACCTGTCAGCAGTTTATTTGCGTTTACCCTCGGCAAAACTTGATAGTTATTGTCAAATCAATACCTAAACTTAATGCATGCAGAATAATTTGTCTCTCATGAAATAGTCTTGTCAAATACCATTCGGTCATCTAATTTTTCCTGTGAAAAAAATCGAAAAAACACATTGCAAAGTAATATATAGTAATTGAATGAACATTCAGTATTTCGATCTCCAGTCACAAAATTAATTTCACTCGAATCGAATATCTTCTTATGTGAAGATGAAGTTTTTTCTTTCGAATATTCCAATTGAATTTTCTATGGTTCTGTTTACACTATGGCAACAAAATTTTGCATCAGGCTTGTTATGAGCATTTCGCATTTGACTGTAACATTACATTTCGATTGGTTCCGTTTTTTCTGAGATATTGAGAAACAAAAATTTTGAATGGTCATATTTTATAGAGCACCCTGTACGATATGGCTGGTTAACGAACTACTGTATAATTGAGGTCCGGCCGTCTGTTAGCTCAATAACTTTCCTTGAGACTTGAAATTCTCAGGATGAGTTCGAGTGCCAAATGGTTCGTTAACCAGCCATATCGTACAGATATTCGATTCGAGTGAAATTAATTTTGTGGATGGAGATCGAAATACTGAATGTCCATTCAAAATTTCGCAGCCATAGTGTCAACAGAACCATAGAAAATTCGATATTATATTTCCAAAATAGGATAACCAATTCAAATGAAATTTATTATGTGGAAAAAATTGATATACTGAATGTTCATGCAAAATTTCAAGAGGATTGGATCATCAGAACCATAGAAATTTTTTTTTTAATTGTTTATTATTTATGAATCAAGCCCTTTGCCGAGAACCCAAAAAAAATTTAAAAGCTTTTTATTTTTTTTTAATTTCATTTTTCGTGAAATTTTCACACTATAATTCCGATTGTGCTGAGATTCTGCATTTATAGAAATCGAAATAGAATTTATTTATTTCAACAATTTCATCACAGTAAACCATGATAAAATAGTGAAACAAGTCAAATTTAGCTCAAAACCTATGTAGTACAAAACTGAACAAATTCATCAATTGTATATGGTTCAGATTGAATAATGAAATTGAAGATTGACTTTTTATAAGTGTTGAAGTTTGTCTCATTTTGAAATTTTCTGGGCTGGATATTGTAGAGTCTAATTGCATTGTAGAATGCAGTCTTTTCCATCGCAGTTGTTCGGTGAATCGGATAAATATAAGGATGCACTCTTCTTGTGTTATTTGTATTCTCACATGTTGAGAAACAGCCATGGTGTTTTCTAGTGAATAGCAGCAACCTGTATATGCACATTCCGTAGACTCTCATAATTCCATTTTTCCTAAATTCTCCACGGCAGGATTTTCTGTAGGTCAGTCTTTATATTGTTCTCAAAGCCCACTTTTGTGTAACAAATATTTGGTTCATGAAAGGGGAATTTGCTCAGAAAATGATACCATATGACAATACAGACTGAAAATTAGAGAAATACAAGACCTTGAGTATATCCTGAATTTGATTCCTTAGTCTAAAAGGTTTGTCTTGAGCTTTTTTCTTATTTGTTCTATATGTGGTAACCAATTCATATTCCTGTCCAGTCTAACTCCTAAGAACTTCACTGCGCTATTGATCATTACTTCAGTGTCCTGAGAGATAAATTTCTCAGGGCAATTTCTGGTTGTTTTAGCAATGTCGAAAATCATGCAATCTGTTCTTTGGAATGTCATAGTTAACCTGAATTCCTGACACTAGTGTTGGAGAACTGTAGATAAATTACAATTCTCCAACAGTGTATTTATGGTTGCATACCCTAAAATTAATCAAGATGTCGGTGTTCATGCTGAGAAGAAGAAGATACGTGAAAATGTAGCGCTTGAGTATCTATGTCCAAAAAACCTAACCTAAGAAACAATGTATGTAAGCTTCCTTCTTGAATAAACATCGAACCGAGTAAGTTGTGCTTTAATTCAAATAACCCACGTGTACTGCTCTGAATATTCCATGATAGAGAATATTTTACGTGCACAATAGTCCAAGCTAGAGACTATTTTTCAAACAGTTATTGTTTTTCTACATTGTGTATCAATAAAGAAAAGTGCTAGACCTATTAATTGGTCGCCCAAGTGTTGAGGAAAAACAAAAATTTCCCCATCATTTTTTGGTCCTTCGGGCCGGATATACCATATTGCTAGAAGCTATGGAAGTGTACCCCCTTTATAAATCAAAGCGTTCTATTGCAAAAAGATCCATCACTAGGATCGAGACCTGGTTAAATGGACAACCAGATTTAGAGGATGAGCTGATGCTTGCCAGGAAACAGCAGGTCTTGTTAGCAGCTGCCGAGGAATACAACAAGTGCCAAAACAAAATTGAAGAGATCGAGGATTTCGAAACCATTGATAAGGAAGACCGAGATGCAATGGAGGATAGATTAGAAGAACTGGAAGTAAGATTTGAGAAACTCCTGATGAAATTTAAAACTGTGCAGGTTGGTAATAGCCCTTCAGGCTTCTCGATGAGTTCACCGCAAATAAAATTACCAGAAATTAAAATGACAACCTTTAGTGGAAATCCAACTGAGTGGACCTCATTTATTCAGTTATTTGATACTTTAATAACTAATAACTTTAGTTTAAGTAATATACAGAGGCTGATGTATCTCAAATCTTTTTTGAAGGGTGAACCCTTGAATATGGTAGATAACCTACAGTTGTCTAATGAAAATTTCATAATTGCATTAAAACTTTTAAGAGGAAGATACGAAAGTAAACTTTCAGTAATTAAAACACATGTGTCATCTCTTCTAGATGTTGACAGTTTAAGCAAATGTACAGCTAAGGTTTGAGAAATTTTGTCACCCATCTAAGAAAACATTGGGAATTATTAAATAATTTAGAGTTCTCTAAGGAAGAACTTTTTGAGTATCTCATAATCCATTTAATGGAAAATAAAATTGATTATGGTACACGTAGAGCTTTCGAAACAGAAAGAGATATATCGGCCCTTCCGAATCTAGCTCAATTTCTTGAATTTTTGGATAAGAGAGCATCCATACTGGAGAATTTAGAACCTCCAGAGAAACAAACTAAGCCAAATACGAAAGTGTCATTACATTCAAACTTAAAGACAAAACCAAAAACAAGTTGTGTATATTGCAAACAAAACACACATTCGGTATTCAAGTGTGTCCAATTCAGGAATTGAGTTTAGATGAAAGGAGAAAAAATGTACAAGAAAAAAATCTGTGTTTTAATTGTTTGTATCCAGGCCATTCAAGAATCAACTGTAAATCAGAAAAATTGTGTAACATCTGCTCACAAAAGCACAATACCTTATTGCATGAATCATCAGTGTCATTAATTGTAGAAAATGAATGTGCCCCTGAGTCGCCTTCCCATGTTTTAGATACGCAAGCGCTGCATTCTCATTCAGTTTCTTTTTCAACACCCA
Source organism: Propylea japonica (assembly GCA_013421045.1). Taxonomy (NCBI): domain Eukaryota; kingdom Metazoa; phylum Arthropoda; class Insecta; order Coleoptera; family Coccinellidae; genus Propylea; species Propylea japonica. The sequence continues at coordinate 87,114,604 of CM024240.1, forward strand.
GCATAAATAGGTCACATGTTCTTCTGGCAACCTCCATGGTCACCATCTATAATGACAGTGGTAAACCAATTCAAGCTAGAGTTTTATTGGATTCTGCAAGTCAGAGCTCCTTCGCTACAGAAAATCTAGTAGCCAAGTTAGGGCATCTCCCATTTAAACAGTCATTGTGTGTTAGTGGTATTTCGCAGGACAAGTTCACATCGGGTAAGATGATCAATCTTGTAATACATTCAAATGTGCATAGAAATTATAAATTTAAATTAACTTGCGCCATACTACCTAGAATAACTTGTCAACTTCCGCAATTTGAAATAGATTCCATGCAGTTTAACATACCATCAGAATTTAAATTGGGCGATCCACTCTATCATATCCCTGCTGATATAGACATTTTAATTGGGGCAGACATGTACTATGACTTGTTGCAAAATGAAGTGTTCAAGTTGGGAAAAAACCTTCCTGTACTGCAAAATACTTTCCTTGGTTGGGTGATAGCAGGAAACATTCCGGTCACTCTGAACCCCAGCACCAACATGTCATCTCATTTGAACTTTTTAAATCAATCAGTATCATTGTCAATTCAAAATGATTCCTCTCTTCACGATTTGGTTGAAAGATTTTGGAAACTGGAAGAGATGCCAAATGAAGATATTTTATCCCCGGAGGATGCAATGGCTGAAGAAATATTTGTCTCTACCACTCAGATTTTACCCAGTGGTAAATTTGAGGTAAAATTACCTTTGAAATCTCCTAAAGAGTTTTTGAAATTAGGAGATTCATTTGCTATAGCCAAAAGGAGATTTAATCTTCTGGAAACAAAATTCCAAAAAAGAAGCGAATTCTCCAACATGTATAAAGACTTTATAAGGGAATATGTGAACTTAGGCCATGGTAAAGTCATTCCACTTGAACTTCGAGATTCCCTGGGTAGAGACCGATATTTCCTTCCACACCATGCAGTTATAAGAGAATTTGCAACAACTACAAAAATTCGAGTTGTCTTTGATGGTGCAAGTAAATCTTCTTCAGGTTATTCTCTAAACGATGTATTGTTGAAGGGTTTTCAAGTACAACCAGATTTGTATGATATTCTGTGTCGTTTCAGATCGTACAAATATGTACTTACTTCTGACATTGAAAAAATGTACAGACAGATTGGAATTAATCCCAACCAGAGATTTCTGCAGAATATTTTGTGGAGAGATTCGCCTGAGGATGTCTTACAGTGTATAGAATTGCAGACGGTTACATATGGCACAACCAGCGCACCCTTCCTAGCCACAAGAGTTCTGAAGGAAATTGCAGAAAACAATCAGGCAAATTATCCACTGGCCTGTGCAGCACTGAAAGAGCAATGTTATATTGATGATATACTTGCAGGTGCTGATCACGAGGATGAAATAGGTCAGTTACAAAGACAACTTCAGACTCTTTTATCTTCTTATGCTTTCAAGTTGCACAAATGGTGTACCAATATTGTTAATATGCAATCTGAGAAAACTTCTGAATACAACTTTGAGTTCAATTATGTACAAAGCAAAGTTTTGGGTCTGAACTGGGATCCTCAATGTGATGAATTGGGCATTTCACTCCCAGCTCAGTTTACTGGAAAAACATTGACGAAACGAATTATCCTTTCCCTAGTATCTCAATGTTTTGACCCGTTGGGATTACTCACTGCAGTAACGGTGATTGGCAAAATTATTATACAAAAATTATGGCTTTTGAAAATAGATTGGGATGCAGAAATAACAAATGCTGACATAATTAGGGAATGGTCTGAGTTTAATGATAATCTCCAGGCGCTCAGAACATTGAAAATTCCTCGGTGTCTATTCACAGGAAAACAAGTTCAGTTTGTCGAAATTCATGGTTTTGCAGACGCCAGTCAGAGGGCTTATGCAGCATGTGTGTATTTACGTGTGATTTATGCAGACTGTTCAGTATCAGTTCGACTAATTTCTTCCAAATCTAGAGTTGCCCCTTTGAAATCTGTTTCAATTCCAAGATTAGAATTATGCGCCATGGTTCTTCTAGCAAAATTAACGGCAAAATTACTTTCTATCTATCACACTAGACTTACAGTTACAACAGTGAATTTGTGGACAGATTCAACAATTGCCTTGAATTGGATTAAATCCCATGCGTCGAGATGGAGTACGTTTGTTGCAAACCGAGTTGCTAAAATTCAGGGGTTAACTGGAGATTTTACATGGCGTCATGTAAGCTCTGATCAAAATCCAGCCGACCTTCCATCTCGTGGAGTGTTTCCTCATCATATTCATGATTGCGGTTTGTGGTGGCATGGTCCTGATTTTTTACATGGGTTTAATGTGGACTTATCTAAGTTTGATGCATATGAAATTCTAGCTAAGATACCGGAAGAAAGACAAATTAGTTTAGTAAATACGTATAAGCCACAAGATGATTTCTTCTCAGAATTAAGTAACAAATTTTCTAAATACCGACGTTTGCAACGTGTTATGGCATATCTTCTGCGTTTCATTAATAATCTTTCCAAACCCAACCTAAAACATTTAGATGTGCTCTCTGTTGACGAGCTGCAACAGGCCAATTTGAAAATAATTAAATATTACAGAAGGTTCATTTTCATGATGAAATCCATTCTTTAAAGCAGAATATTCTACTTCGTGACAGAAAGTTTTTAAGTCTTCAACCATTTCTAGACAATGATGATATAATAAGAGTTGGTGGGCGATTAACAAATGCATCAATTCCATTTGAACAGAAGCACCCTATTTTGCTACCAGCACACAATCGTGTTGTTTCTATGATGCTGGAACAAGAGCATATACGCCTAGGTCATGCAGGTGCTCAAACAGTGTTGTCGAACTTTCGATTGAAATATTGGCCATTTGATGGGTTGAGGACAACCAAGCGAATTATTAGGAATTGTGTTAAATGTTTTAGATTCCGAGCACAACCTATGCAACAAATTATGGGTGACCTACCGGAATGTAGGGTAAAAATTTCGCGACCATTTGAGAAAACCGGAGTAGACTATGGCGGTCCTTTTCTAATAAAATCCTCTACCTTAAAAAAAGCGCCTTTACTCAAATCGTACGTGGCTATATTTGTGTGTATGGTAACAAAAGCCATACATATTGAATTGGTGTCGGATCTCACAACTGAGGGTTTCATTTTGGCCCTAAAAAGATTTGTATCTAGACGCGGTTGTCCATCTCAAATTTTTAGCGATAATGCTTCTAACTTTTTAGGAGCCAAAAACCAATTAAGAGAGTTGTACACTTTTTTACGAAACCAAAATAACTTGAGTTGCATCCGGGATTATCTTTGTCAAAGTGAAATAGAGTTCAAATTTATACCACCAAGAAGCCCTCATTGGGGTGGTTTGTGGGAGTCTGCTGTTAAAAGCACAAAATATCATTTGAAAAGACTCATTGGGGATGCATATCTTACATATGAGGTATTTTCGACCATTCTACACCAGATTGAATCAATACTCAACTCCCGACCTCTATGTGCATTATCAAGTGATCCAAACGATTTTGAACCACTTACACCGGGACACTTTCTTATCGGGACCTCTCTTTCTGCCCTACCTGAACGAAATGTCTTTCAGCTCCCTACAAATCGTTTGAAGTTATGGCAACGTGTCAGTCAAATTCAACAAACTTTTTGGAAACGATGGTCTGTTGAATACCTCAATCGCTTACAACATCGGCCAAAATGGATGAAACATTTACCGAATATACGAGAGAATGACCTTGTCATTGTGCGAGAAGATGGTTGCCCTCCCCTAAAATGGCCATTGGCAAGAGTTTTAGCTACCCTTCCGGGTAAAGATGGAAAAGTGCGTCTTGTAAAACTGAGAACCCAAACAGGAGAGTTCATAAGGAATATTACCAAGATTTGCCCCCTTCCAAATAATGACTGTCCTGAAAACTAATGCTTTAAATATTTCTTAGTTATGTTTAAATTATATTTATTTTTATTTAAATGAAGATACCCTTCATTTGGGGGGGGAGTATGTTGGAGAACTGTAGATAAATTACAATTCTCCAACAGTGTATTTATGGTAGCATACCCTAAAATTAATCAAGATGTCGGTGTTCATGCTGAGAAGAAGAAGATACGTGAAAATGTAGCGCTTGAGTATCTATGTCCAAAAAACCTAACCTAAGAAACAATGTATGTAAGCTTCCTTCTTGAATAAACATCGAACCGAGTAAGTTGTGCTTTAATTCAAATAACCCACGTGTACTGCTCTGAATATTCCATGATAGAGAATATTTTACGTGCACAATAGTCCAAGCTAGAGACTATTTTTCAAACAGTTATTGTTTTTCTACATTGTGTATCAATAAAGAAAAGTGCTAGACCTATTAATTGGTCGCCCAAGTGTTGAGGAAAAACACAAAATTTCCCCATCAACTAGTCCGTGACCTCACACAAAATGTGCCTGCAAACCTCATCAACTCATCCACATCTCCAGATCCAACCACTAAATTTTTGACATCAACATAGGTAATTGGTTTACACGGTATACCAAGTTCCAATATCATGCAGCATAAGTTGTTTACGTAGACTATGAAAATGAGGGGACCCAGAATGCTACCCTGAGGTACTCAGGTACTCCAAGTGCAGTGTTAATCTCATCTGAGGTGAAGGAGGCTCCATCAATATTGATTGTGACCTTTTGTTTTCTGTTCTGAAGTTGAAGTTGATTGTCACTGATTCCACAGCTCCCCAACATGTCCAGCAATATCTCATGATCCACAGAGTCAAAAGCTTTAGATAGATCAACAAACAGAGCTAGTGGAATATAACCCTTCTCTAAATTTTCAACCACAGATTGTAGGAGTTCAAAAATAGCTGTTTCAGTGTTCTTGTTTGTTGTGTATACATGCTGGTTAGGTTATATAACGTGAAACTTTTTGAAAAAATCAATCATCCTGTTAGCGATGAGTTTTTGGAATATTTTCGAAAAATACATACATATAGACATATTCGTATGTGTATCGTGTAATAAAAATAGCGAATTCTTGAAATGTATCTATTCGTATAATTAACCACAATGAACATTTTAAACTTAAAATACAATGTTGCTAGAAACGCTCTCTGTGGAGTCACTTGCTCTAGTACCGCTCCTCTTCGACCGTTGCGCCGACGCCAGCTGGCTGTCGTATGGCGACTCCCCTCGGTGGTTTCGTACTTGGGGTAGGCAGGGGCGTACCGTACAGTCTGTAGTTCGACAGTTCATCTTTATCACCTGTATCATGTGAATTACACATTAAGGAATATCAATAGCAAATCGCATTTAAAAATAAAAAATTCAAATCCCATGGAAAATTACCAGGAAGCAATAATCGACCTCATTTATTCAATATACCATTTCTAGGCCAAATAATATGCGAATTTTGCAGATTACAGCAACTCTGGAAGGCGGCCCATGACGAAAACTGTGTGTCGTCACAAAGAATATATAAATTGTACTTATTTAATTCTCAACAACATTTTTTGTTCAAGTTTTGACCCAAATAAATTATTCTAACTCCACCGCGAGTTTTACTTGGTTTGTAGTGGATTTACAAACTCCTACTCTCCACAATCTCACTGCTACTTCATCGGAATTACGAACCGTTGAAGAAAGTAGAAACATATCTTCATTCTTTAGAGGATACCCTCCAAAGATGTTGGAGAATTTTTCCCAGACTGTGTTCACATCATTAGTATCTGAGAGCAAAGCATTCCAATTCTCTTCTTGAACCATACTGACAAAAGTATCAGCTCTATTGTTGTTAAATATTCTTCTGTCATCATAAATATCTCTTTTATGTGAAGGTTTCAGAAATTCTGCTGCTGAAAATATTAAAGTTGAATGATCTGAAATATGATTGTCAGAAGTTCGACAGTTTACTTCCATATTTGTTATTATAAGATATCGGACGAGCTACCTAAGGCATTGGTAAATCAATACCAAATGTTCCAAATAATGCCCAAACTCAACCTTTTCATGACTATTGGTAAACAAATTTATATTAAAATCACCAGTTATTATGAAATTGCTACCGGTTTCACAGATTCGGATGATCATTGATCTAAATTGTTCAAGAAATATATTGAAATTGGACACTGGTGGTCTGTAAATGCAGATTATAATAATTTCTTTGGAAGAGGATAGATGTATAACATTCTATAGTATTAGGAACACTCAAATCCACCAGATCATACCTAGAAGCAGAAGCGAAGATCTACAATAAATTGGTGCCCCTCCATGTTCTTCGCGTGATGAGAAGCCAATTCGAAACCATTGAGATTATAAATAGGGAGTTCTTCCTGTGATAACCAATGTTCTGTTATTGCTGCCACATGAATAATTGAGTCAGCCAATATTATTTCCAGTTTATTTACTGCAGTGGTCATGGACTGTAAATTATGTAGAATAAATTTAAGTTCTTTCTGTCCGGAAAGCTGTTGATCGCTGTTTCCGTTTGTTCACATTGATGTCCCTCTGAAAAAAATTTCTGAAATCGAACTTTCGGATTATCACCCCAGCCGTCCAGAAAGCCGGATTTTGCAGTTTCTGATGCACTTCCTCATTTTGAGTTCCTACACTGAAGAAAGAGTTTGAGCCTTTTGTTAGTAGTTTACAGTTGCAGATATGAACTCCTTCAGGTCAGTTTCCGTAACCCCAGTACCAGCTTTTCTTCCTACTTGAAGCCATTTCTTTTTTACAGCTCCATGTATTTTCTTATTATCGACTTGTCCTGTACACATAATGCTAGCCTTCTGCTTACTGATTCTTTTTCTTTGTACCTCTATCCATTGTTATTCGCCAATTTCAGTTTCTTTTCCACTTTGTTGGGATTGTGCTGTGACAAATACTTACGATACTTCTGTTGACGTCTGCGAGGTCCTTTTAAGGTGATCGGCGCTGTCTGACAAATTTTGTCAAGATCTTCTTCACTGAACTCTGCAGATTTTGTAAACGAGAAAATGGACATCAGTTTGAACAGCATCTATAAAACAAAATTACAAAATTTTGTTATCATTTTGGATTCCCTAATGAACATTCGATAATTGGTAATTATAGGTAATCAATTATTTGAATTTTCAAAAAATTGCGAATTGAATTGAGTTAAATATTAAATCATGTGATGTAGATATTATGTTAACATTATTTTCGATTTCTAATGAAATCTTGACATTTATTTTTTGTTTTTAATGAACAGTCATAGCCTACAACTTAGTTATTGACAATTGAATTACAAAATCTTGAATTCTGAGCTTGGTTTTGAAAATAAATGCATAATATAATATGTTTTTGAAAAGCTGAGATTGTGCTTAATAAGAATTTCTTTCGGAATGGCCAGCCCAAACTTACAGTATCCTTTGTTCAAATCTGAAGTTTACATCAGAGTATCAATATTTATAATAGTCCAACGCCAACTGCGCTGTTATAATCATTTATAAAGACCCTATATTTCAACTAAAATTTTGAGTTTCGACTAGGTTTCTTTAGATTATATCAAATACACAACAGATTTCGAAACTTCAATTGAATTGACACGAATATGAATTCAGAAAAAAATTCATTCGATAACCATAGGAAATCTTTTTTCAGAATCGTTCACCGATCCATGTCTGATCATGAAAGATTAATAGATCTTTCGTTTATTTGCAAACATTTGGTGGAAGAGCTGAAGGTAATTATTTTGGATATTCAAATTAGGAAAAAAGGTTATCTTTATAACCACAAAAAATTACAGTTATATAACCTTCAGAGTCTCTGTAAATCTTAACTGATTGCATTATCTGTACAGAAAGTTTCCTCTGCAGAAATGTGCGTACCATAGAAAAAGGCGCATTTTTCATCGAGTTTGATCTGGGAGCATCAAAGATCTATTTGCTTGGTAGATCTGAGAGTAAACTAGTTTTTTTATAGACATAAATATCTTTCAACCTAGAGATTTGTATCCATGAAAGTTTTAAAAAGATATTTTGTGACAAAGCGTCCCATTTTGGTAATTTCACATCGGAAATCGTCATATCTGTTCACCCCAGTAATAACCCGTTTCAATTCGTAACCATGTAAATCCGTTGGAAAAGTCAGAATTAGGTTGAGCTAACATATTTTAAATTTTTTCTTCTGAGAAATTCATCAAATAATCTTTATCGACAATTATGTTTTGTTCTGAAATAAATATAGGAGAAAACTCAAGTCTCATTTTAAAAAGGTATATGCCTTTCTTGGAAAAAAATAAGGTTAGGTATACATGGTTGTTTGATATATATAATACCAAGAAGAACTACTTTTTGCATTAATTTGTAAAGGTTTTCATTCAAATCTAGCTCCTTCAGGTTGGACTTGAGGCTCTAAGGAATAATTTCTGTGGTTGATATGAATGGGAATGGTTCTGTTACTAGACATTCCCCACTGCCTTTCGATCTCAAGTTCAAGCTCTCGATATTTCGATAATCTTCCAGCGAGTTTTTGACGTAGTTTGTTGTTATTCGAGATGGCTACGTCTATAGGTATTGCTCTCTTCTGTTTTTTCTTCACTAGAATTATGTCTCTATGAGTGTGGAATTTGTAAGTACTGTGCGATCCCAGTATAGCCTGTAATGGTGGTTCTCCAGTACTGTAATGGTGGTTTTCCAGTATTACTACAGGCAGATACTCATAATATGGAATTGTTTCAGACTGCAGAATATTTAGTTGGATGGCAAGTTCCTGATGAAGTATTTTACAAACTACATAATGTCGACTCCTATACTCATTTCCAGAAAACATTTGGCAGCCTCCTGTAATATGTTGGATGGTTTCTGATGTTTAGCATCCGTAGCGGCATCTATCGTCAGTGAGGCTCCTATCCTTCATGATAGTTTTTCTGATAGTTTTTGTTTGCACTAATTGATCTTGAATGGCAAGGAGGAAACCTTCTGTTTCAGGAAACAATCTTCCAAAAGTCAGCCAGAAGTTCGATGCAGGAATGTCGACACGTTCCTGGATGACCTCATTCAGGTTTCATCCATGTAGGGTCTTTTCTCTCCATCTTGGAATGTTATCACTATACGTCTGTGTGGTGTTTTCATGAGGGTGCTCGCTTAGTAGTAGAGATGTTGAACCATCTGCTTCAATCAGTATCTTATGTTAAGTCGCTATTCTCTTTATGTCCACAAAACCTTGCCCGCCTCGAGTTCCTGGAATCGTTGTTCTTTCAACAGAGCAATCAGATTGATGCTTGTTGGCATTAGTACACAGTTTTCCCATGTTTTTCTGGAAGAATAGGTGAGAACTGAGCAAGCGTTGGTGTTAATAGCTTTTTTGAAATTGCCCCGTTCTTAATTATGTGATTTACCAAATTAAATTAGAATTAGTGAGGTGAAGATATACTGATTAATGATAAAAAGAGTTACTCTAATTTTGGCTCAGACCGGGTTAGGTCAGCGTACCTACCCTCGAAATCGTAATTGGTTTATTACAATTAAATTCAAGATACCTATATCAGTGTGGAATAACAATTTATCAAAAATCAGCAAATAACCTGTACAATTGTCTAAGGTACCCAATCAAATATCATAATCAGTCAAAAAAATATCAGAAAATGATTCATGCAAGAAGACTTCTCATCATTGCCAGAATTTCATGAACTTTATAATTTATAATATTGAAAGTGATAGTGCAGTTTATGGAATTACATAATAACAATAACAACTTAGAGCGAATGTCTCCTCTTGATATGGTCGGTGAACCTATTTCTGGTACAATAGGTAGGCCTCGATTGCTCTTTCAGGATTTTTCTACCAAGAAAATTTAATGGATTTTCCCCTTGGGAAGCTCGTCAATGAGCTGGTCGATGTCACCATTTAACGTTGGTCCAATTAAATTGAAGTCGAAGTTATTGTCCAAATTAGGTATGTCCAGAATCTATAAAAGTAATTTTAGGCTATCCGAATTCAATCGATTTGAAATAATGCCTTTACAGCTGAATTGACCAATTAAACTTATATTCTATATCAAAATGACTTCTACAACTTTGCTGCAATTTACTATTCATGACTATGTCTGAACTCACGAAGATCTCTAAGAATAATGAATATGAATTTTAAATTTAAATTTATCAGAAGCCAGATTTCAAAAGTTATAAAAACGAGTAAAAAAAACTGATAGTGAACCTACAAAAAATACACAATAATACGCAGAATTACTCCAAAGGAAAACGAAACGGTTGACCAACACTGACATCTACCCATACATTGACGAACTTTCCAATCTAGAAAACCTAATGTGAAAATTGAAAATGAAATCTATAATGATTGAATAACAATGAGATGAAACCCTTAAACAATTAAAATCACAATCGAACAATGAGAATTTCATAATATAAATTTGAAAATGAACAATGCAATGAAAATATGAAATGGAATTAGCTATGTTCTGACAATGATGCAAAATTGAACCTGAAATTAACAATTCATGGAATGAACCAAAAAACCAGTTTTTCAAACAATAGGATAAAAAGTGAACAGTAACAAAATTTCTGCTGTTAGTTCTTTCCCCATCCTTCATCATGTTTCATACCGAGGTATTTGTATGCAATGCCTCAATTTCTTCTCCGTTACATAAGGTAAGTAAGGTGTCTGTTTGATTTTTCCTTCTGCTATATTTAGGGAACGACAATTGTCCAGTCCAAAGTTCATGCTGACGGCTTTGGAAAACTTCTCCACAAGTCGTAGTAGGCACTCAAGTTGGTCTCTCAAGTTACGTCTTGCGTGTTGCCTTTCAGGTTGAATTCTTTTCTGGAGGATTTTAAAATACTTTATAATGGGTTCATTTCCATGCAGAACTCAAAGGGTCTCCTTGAAAAATTCCTTTCTTGGTGGATACTGTGCCAGTGCTTATGCCTGTTCTGCTGATTTCGATGTTAGTGCGCCCAGTTGACATAACTGTTTTGAGAAAGCTCACTATTCTCGGACCTACTTTATAGATCTCTTCAACTTTTATGAGCTATTCGTGCGGCATGGAGTCGAAAGCTTTCTTGCAGTCAAGATAAGCCGTGAACAAATTCCTCCTCTTCTTATGGGCTTGGTTGCAGATTATAGAGTCGAATATCAGTTGTTCTTTGGATCCCATTGTAACCCTGGGGCATCTTTGTTGTTCCGATGCAATTATATTTTTTTGGTTGATTGGGAGTATATTCGACGCGTAATACAAGATGTTATGAGCTTTTACATAGTTCGCAGGCAAGTCACTGGCCTACACGCTGGATCGTCTGTACTTTGGTGAAGGAGGTCATACTCTCTAGGCCGCTAAGAATTTCACTGTCTTAGTTGAATTACTATGTGAACAGTTGAAGTTTTTCAGCCAAAAACTGTGAAGCCCATCTGGTCCAGGTAATTTCCAGTTGTGCATTTTATTGAGAATGTCCGAAAGCTCTTGTTGTGTGATGACTGTAAGGATTATTTGTTTGGTGTTAGTTTGAGTTTCCTCTCGTTTTTTATCCACTCGGCATTTTTGTTGTGAGTAGTTTGTGTTGTAAGTTGTTTAGTCCAAAATTTCCCCATGTCATCCTTATTCGGTTTAGGGAATTCTATTGTTTTATATCCAGATGTCTGTAGAAAATTTTCTCCGAGTTTTCAAGGAGATGTTATCTTGCTTCCTCCTGTTGCTCTCTTTATATCTTCGCCATCTGTCGGAGTAGACACGGAGTTTTTCTTTCAGTATGTCGATGCACTTCTCTACTGTTGTGTTTTCTTCTTCATAGTTGTGGAGTGCTTGCGATAACGATAGATATTCCACCAACGATTTCAGCTTGTTTGTTTTGATGCCAGTTTCATATTGTGTCAGCCTTCCTATATCTTGCCGACAGTGTTGAACTTTTTCCTCCAGCCTTCTTTGCCAGTGAGGTAGGCGAGGTTGTGGACAAGGTTTAATTGTGTGCTGTCTTGTTTTGATCTTCATATCCTGCACTTCCACTACAGTTGTTGCTGCACAATAAAGGATGAGAAGGATTGTTTCCTGTTGTTTTTCCATTGAGAGGAATTTTGATATGACATCAGTGTTTATTATCTTGAGAATGACCGCATTCTTTTTGGATGATCTAATTCTAGATAGTATTGGTCTGGAGGGTGGATCGGTATCATTGTATTCGCTGAACAATCTGCACATTGCTGATTGCAGACGTTCCACCAAAGCTTGTCGTTCTTCGTTCAAAATGTGACGTGCGGTTTCTTCCGAAGAATTAACCTGAGTTTGTGTCCAGTTTGTGTCTCTTCATCCGTGAGAACATCTTCTTGGAGCGGTAATTGGAGTTCCGTTGTACTTCTTTCTTTTGTTGCTTCGCTGTTTTCATAAGATGTGTGTTCTGCTATAATTTGGTTTTCTTCGATTTTCATTTCATTCACAACTTCATTTCAAATTTCCTGTAGCCTATCTTCTGAGATAAGTTTATTTCTGAGGATTACGCGATACTGATCATTTATCCTCTATTCATTTATTTGTAGGTCTGAAAAACATCGCTTGAATTCGTTGAACAACCGTTGTCTGTATCCAGTTTGTTCTTGGCCAATGTTTAATATTTTGTAGTGATGAGAAGGATTGTTTCCTGTTGTGTTGCCATTGAGAGGAATTTTGGTATGACATCAGTGTTTATTATCTTGAGAATGACCGCAACCTTTTTGGATGATCTGATCTTGGGTAGTGTTGTTCTGGAGAGTGGATCGGTGCCATTGTATTAGCTGAATAATCTGCATATTGCTGATTGCATACTTCCCACCAGTGCTTGTCGTAAGTCGTTCTTCGTTCGAAATGTGACTAGCAGTTTCTTCCGAAGAATCAACCTGAGAGTGTATGTGTCCAGTCTGTGTCTCTTCATCCGTGAGGACATCCTCTTAGAGCGGTAATTGGAGTTCCGTTGTACTTCTTTCTCTTGTAGTTCGACTGTTTCAATAAGTTTTGTGTTATTATTATTATTGTTATTAATAAATTCAAGAACTCAATTTTTTTTCGTAAGAATCTATTAGAGTGTGTTCATCACATAGAATATGGAACATTTAAGATTTTCTCAAGATTATCAGTGTTTGAAAGCATGATATGAAACACACATCTTTTGGAGTATTACATTAAAGACACATTATTTCTCACATAGATGCAGAATACTGATATTTTTTTCGATCAGAACTGAAAAACATTAATTCTGTATGAGAAATGCTTAGCTGGTAATTCATTTGAATATTTCTAATGAATGAAAATAGGGTTGAGGAGGAATATAGTCGAATCGATAATTCACGACTGCTTGCCGACGCGACGGTAGTGACGGGTACGGCTTTCTTGCAACAGAATTTTTCCAATTTCTGAAGCAGGGTTAATTCAAATGATTGACACGAACTTCCAGAAACATCGATTTATGTCTATTCAAACTACCTCAATCGATACTGATGCATTATATGCGAGACTACAAGTGTCTACTTCATGTTTGTTCCGAAATTTAATTTGAGAGCCACGGCAAAATACTGAGGTTCGAACATATAATAGTTAGGGTACCTATAAATTGATTGACTACTGATTACCATGATAAATACTGGTAAAAACTACTACAAATCGGTTTTCAAAAGCTGATTGTAACTCTATGGCACCAAAGAATGAAAGATTCGAAATTGCATTCGAAAATTTCTAGAAAACCACTGAAGTCACAAGCATTCGTCCGCTTGCATATCCGCATATAAAAATGAAGAACTTGAAAAATCTGCGAACATTGCGATATTGAAAGAAAGTACTTCTGAAAATATAAAAGAAAAATGCAAATGTCGATGAGTTTCCAACCACCATACAAATTCTGCCATTAAAAACTCATCCGAGATATTCAAGATTTCTGTACGAAATATTCAATCTAACTTGGGAACCTGAAACCACCCCAAAAATTTTAAGTATCTATGTTCCTCTCTTCGAGATTTTAAATGTTTCCGGCTAGACGGACGGCCGGACAATATCACTTTTGACCACGTTTACTTGTTCATGGAGCCGAACCTAATTATTATTTATTCATGAAAATAAACTATAAAGCAGCATGAAATGCTGATAACATAGTTGTTTATAACTACAGAAGTGATTTCAATATAAACATAAATTTCTTATACATACAATCCATCAATCAGCTTCATAATTAAAAAACAAACTGAATGACAATAATTTTTTATAATGTATTGTTCGAGTTCTTTCACGAATTCTTGAAGTTTGTTGTGGAGGTGATTGTTTGCGGTAATTCATGGAAAAGCACAGTCGATGAGTATACAGGAGATTGTTTGCCTTTAACAGTTCTCAGCATATTATTGTATAATGTGTTTACATTTCTCAGGTTGCGTCCATGTATTTCAGCTCGTTTCCATAAATTGATTTTTGACTTGATGAGTTTGTTTTGTATTTTGAATGAGAATTTGCAGCATTCGAAGTATTTTAATTTGGGGATGTTCATAGATGGAAATTTCTTGAAAAGTGTTTCTGTTGGTGTATGATTATCCAAGTTGTAGATGGATTTGATTGCTTTGTTTTGCAGCCCCTGTAATCTATACTGATGGACAAAATTAGCGCACCATCTAAAATTTCGTTAAATTTTAACAATTGATATCTTTCCAATCTTTAGTCGGATTTTAACGTTTTTGTCTTTCAATTGTAGCTCTGTTATTGTCGAATTTCCTTCATTGAACAGAAGTCTAAAAAATGAAATCTTCATGTTGTACAGGGCGTTTAAATAATGTACTGTTTTATAGTCAAATTTTAACATCTTCTGTGGGCAATGCCAGATTGCTGAGGTATATAAAAACAATAAAGCGTTGTAGCCTAGTGTCTTTTGAGTAATTCGTTTTTTTTAACCATTTTATCTTGAAATTGTCCAGAGATATTCAATATTTTATAAACTCTTGTATTTTATGCATTAGGCATGAATATCTTCGCAACCATTTGTCCGATTTGAATGTTTTTTTCAGTTGTAGCTCTTTTTTTGGAGAATATCATACTACAATGAGATGTTCAAAAATAGAAATGCATCATGCTGTACAGGGCGTTTAAATTTTTGGGTTTTTTCATTACAGTTTAACGCCTTCTGTGGGCAATACCAGATATCTGAGGCTTCTCTACTATACTATACTAACTATACAGTGATGTAGCCTGATATTTCCTGAGTATTTTGCTTTTTTGAAAAGCAATCTAACTTGTACCCTTCCAGAGACATTCACATTTTTATAAAATCTTGCATTTCATACAATACTCGTATATTGACAATGAATATTTTCATTCAAGTGATACTGGGGTTTACAGTTGTCATAATTTTTTCTAATTAATAAAATTCATTTGAAATTAATAATTGTGTTAATTTCTGAAGTTTTCTTTACTTTAATATTCTTTTCATTCGTTAATGGAGGGAATTCGACATAAGAATGTCTATAATGTCTATATGTATAAGATGAACATTCCATTGTCAGAAGAAAAATAAAGAGAGAACTTGATATAATCAGACAAATAGCTCTAAACAATGGCTATGATCCCGCCTTAGTTGATACAATGAAACGAAATATGTTGATTAGACAACGAAGAAACTTGGCCTACCAAAACATCTCTGGCAATTCCACCATCAAATTTTACTCCCTGCCATACCTTGGTCATCTCTCAGACGCGATTTCCCATGTTCTCGCCCGTTCTAAGGAAGGAGTAAGAATCGCATACTCCAGCTCTAATTCTCTACGTTCTTTCGTATGGAACTGTTAAGACAAAGTGACCCAATTAAACTGTAGTGGCATATATAAAATCAACCGCGGCAGCTGCGACACCTTCTACATCGGCCAAAACAGAAGAAAACTCGCAACAAGAATAAGAGAACACTTGAACAGGCCACAATCGTCAGTATTCGGACGCCATCTGACATTTTCTAAACACCAATTTAGCCCCAGTCAAAATTCCAAAATTGTGCATAAACTCACATGAAACAGAGGCAGCATTAAGGCAAACCTGCATGAGGACCTCGAAATTGTACGTGAAATGAATTCAAATTCCAAAAGTGTGAAAACTCAGCCAATCTGAACAGTTACTTCACCCCTATTTTCAAATTGGGAGCATAGACTTATGAAAGAATGGACAGGACGTGTGAGAGAGAATATTGACATCAGACAAGGATAGAATAATATTAGTGCGAAGCACAGAAAATATTATAAAAACATTAGATATTTTTATGTTCTGTCAGTTTTCCAACATTAAGAGAGAGAGATATTGTGAAGGATGGAGTAATATTAGTTTAGTTTAGTCTATGCACCACACTAATATTACTTCATCCTTCACAGTATCTCTCTCTCTTATGTTGGGAGTCACGTGACGCCCTGTCCATCCTTTTATATGTCTGTGATTGGGACGCGATAGAGCATCTGATGTGTCATTGTCATATTCTCAGTGTTACCATGTTTTTAAAATTGTGGACTTCAATATGTTTTTTTTTGTTCTTTTATGTTACTGACGGATATTTGACAAGTGAAACATCTTTTCTGATTTGCTTTAAACAGTTTTTTTAAAATTTTACGTTCACAACTATCCTGGCATTCCAGCTTGTGGTATTATTCCTGGACGGGTAATTTATAATTATTGTTTACCAATTCATTAATATATTGATTGACGTTGCCAGGGAACTCTGATGATGGCCTAGGCCAAAAGCGCTCGGTTCTTACAGAAGAAATTTACCACAATGAAGTACTTCTTTTCCTTCCTTCTATTTATTGAACTTAGTGTGCACACCTACTTGTTGATCACAACCATACTCGTTTAAACTTGTTTATAAGCCAGGTAAAGAACTAAAAATTGCTGATGCTTTATCCAGAGGATATTTGAAAGAAATTCAAGAATTCATGAAAGATGTTGATTCGCCAATTTGTCCTTCAATTGATGATTCAGCAGTTTCCGATGGTAAAAATGAATTGATAAAGCAAATACAATGAGCATTCACAAAGTTTGGTTGATTTAATAGAAAATGGGTTTCCAGATGAAAAAAGGAATGAATTTATTGGACTTACAGAGATGAGTTCACTTTTATGAATGATTCAATATTTAAGGGTGATTTTTATTCCAGAAGATTTAAGAGAAGATAGGTACATTGAAGCCATTACATATAGGTCATATGGGCAGAAAAAAATGAAATATAGAGTTAGACAATTGATATTTTGGCCAGGTTTATCTTCAAAAATCGATAAATTGAGTGAAACTTTAAACCAGCAATGTGTATAGAAAACAAAATCCGAAAGGACCTTTAATTGGTCATAAAATTCCTGATAAACCTTGGATTGAAGTGAGAGTACCTATATTTATTTTTTTACAATAACAAAAATTATTTGCTTTTAGCCGATTTATTACTTTATAACTTATTGAAATTGTATCTCTCAATATGAATTCTACAACAACTAACGTTATCACGCAATTGGAAAGTTTATTTTCAAGACAAGGAAAACCCAAAGAAATTTGTTGAGACTCAGGACCTCAATTCTTTTCTACTAAACCCAAACAATTCGCGAATTTCTGGAACTTCGAACATACCATGTCTAGTCCTCACTACCATCAATCGAATGGTATGATTGAACGAATCGTTCAACCTGTAAAAAATATTTTGAAAAAATCAGCTCACAGTGGAAACGATCCATATTTAGCTTCACTTGAATATCGTAACACTCCTTGAGTAATAATGTAGGTAGTCCCATCACACATTGAATAGTAGAATAATCCAAAGCGCATTACCAATTCTAGAAAGATCACTAACTCCTCAAGCTCATAACAGAAGTTACATTGAGAAATATATAACAAAACTTCTAGGAAATTATCGAAATTAGAAATAAATCAGAGAGTTTTTGTAAGAAATGTTTCGACTAATGAGTGGTAAGATGAAATTATAACAAATATATGCAATGATATATCGGATTCATTAAAAATGACAAAAAACGACCACATTTTAAGAAGAAATAGAAGATATCTACGTCCGAATAAATCATTTTATAATTAGGATTTGGCGAATAATAGGTTTTTAGATGTATCACTGAACTCTTCAGATGATTATGTCAATATTTTTCATATGAAGTCAAATATAAACAATGTAGGTTCTAGATCTAGTGGTAGAATCATCAATCCTCGAAATTATTTGAATATAAAAAATTTGAAATCAAAAAAATATTTATTTTTCCAATATTTTACTGTTGCTTTCTCATAATTGTGTACCTTTCTGGCTTTCAGTTTATGGGTGTATTTCAGATATTTATATGTCGCATTTTTCATTAACGACAAAAGTGGCATAAAGGTTAACCGGCGATATTTCTCTTCTAATGCTATATTACGCCCAGGTTGAATTCAATAAACTTTTGAAAGTTTTCGATTAGGTGGATACTACACTCACAAGCACACAAATGGAAAATATTAATTTGTATATTTTATAGAAAGTGGAGCTTTTATAACTTTTCATTAACTTGAATTGTTATTAATATGTCAAACTTTATTTTAGTAGTTAAATATGTTCTCCACTTACTGTTTTCGTCATTCTTATTTAATTAGAAGTTCTGAATTCCAGTTAATTTCGATCACATTATGCTTTTATTGAAGCACAAAAAAATTGCATTGCTTATTTCGTGCGTTGCATTTCTACTTAAATTGAATTTATTATTATTGAGGAAACGGAATCAGATATGTTCAACTCATCCATGAATTATTATGTCCAAAAGTCTGTCGTTAATATACAATGTATAATTTTTCAAAAGGACTAATCAGTTGCTTGAGGCACTGCCAACCAGTACTTCCATATTTGAAATAGGTATATTAATGGCAGCTGTCGTAAGCATTTGGTGTTCAGAATCGTATCAAACTAACGGAAATTTTTAGATGGCATGTAAATGTTTTTCGAGTTATTTCGTATCGCTTACATCTTTGCATGTTCCTAATATATGTTATGCATATATTGAATTTTTCGTTTGGGATATAACTACTAGAATATTTTAGCAAGAATGAAATAGATATAACTAATGAGATCGATTTCGAATTATATTATAGATAATTTTACTGGAAGTAGCCCAAGGGAACAAAAAATAATCAATTGAAGAAAGGAGTTTCTCAAACTGTTACAAAACTCTCAAACGCCTTCAATCTGTTAACTGGTAGGAATCCAATAAATGATCATCTGATTTAAAAATTCCATGATTAAAAAAAACACGCAACCTAAAGACTCGCCCAATAAAGAGACTTTCAGTTTCTTACACACCTTATACGAATATCGTTGGTACCTCTGCGTTTGCATTGACCTCCTAGGTTCTGCTATCTGTTCTGCTATCACGTCTCGCCCACGGGTGGATCGAGATCCCCCTCGAGCGTACAGCTAAACGTGCGACATTGAGAGAAATTTGTGACCAGTCAATGAAATCCGGCCTCCGCACAAATGCCTCGTTTAATGAGTGAACCAAACAATAAGTACGCTGCATATCGGCTTGCCTACAGACCACAATTTACCAACGGTAATTTAGTAAAACGAAATCGTTAAATCGTTCCACGGTTGATTTGAGTGCTCTTACATTTCCCGTTTAACGAGTGTAGTGTTTCAGTACATGTTTTTGTAATATTCTCACATTCGTGAAAGTAAATGTGTATGTAATTGTGTTTGGTTTCATTATCGTTAAGTGAATTTGCTTATTGTTTTGTGATAAACCGGGTGCAGTGTTCTGATCTGGAGTAGTGAGTTTGAATTTGCACTTGCGCTGAGAACGGTGAGCAATCCTTAATAAGCGGAGAACAATCATGAGAAAAAACTAACACATCGCTTGTGACGTAACCAATTTCGTATCAAAAAACGATCTTTAGTTCATTTAAAATTCAATTATGTATTGATTTAATGAATGAGTCGATCAAGATAATTTGATGACTTTTCTATTTTATGATGCAATGGAACGAATGGAACTCTTATAATTGAGAATTTTTTATCATATATTAAACGTACGTTATACACATATAGATTGGTAATCTGAGGGTCTATCGACTCATTTTTGGAATTTGTCAAGCTTTTTCATTCTTTTAATGCTTTTTCAAGGCTTGTACAAAGGGGTAAAATTTTCTCCACAATGAAAACTAAAATATATTATTTCACATTGAACCTACGAAATGTGAAATTTTTACGGTCACTAGCTTCATGCTCAAAACGTTCGTCATAATTTGAAATATATGATATTCAACGGAACACTACAAAAGCATTGAATATAAATTAGCTGCATCGCAGTCTATGTATATTATATTATGAAAATCAATGAGTAATAAATTTGTTATTGATGTTTTGTTTATGGAAATGATTGAGGTTATGTTTTAGGATTCTGAGGATTCCATCACGGAATTCTATAACATAACCTCAATTCTTTACTTAGGCTAATTTTCAATTGGAGTTTTCTAGGGAGAATTCTAATTTATAAATATATATATTATATATATTAATTACAATGAGTTTTCATTCAAAATGATTGATGAATTTCGAATGAAAAAAAATTGAATACAAATGAACAATGAAGAAAACTTGATTCTAAGATTGCTGAGTTTCGAAAGATATATCCTAACCTGAAAATCTAAATATTGATACAAAAAATGTGAAAAAGCACTGATGTGGAATTAGAAACTTTTGTTCATAGTGGAAAAAGGATAAATCCAATTTAAATATCCTTAGGGCTACTGGCTTCATTCTCTTCATATGAATTCATCTTTCCCTTTCACCTATAACCACCGATCGTGAATACGATAGCTTCCTAAAGGGACAACTTTTAAGTTCGAAATTTTCAGTAGAGGTTCAAGATTTCAAGGAAAGATGAATTTATGAATGGGTAGAATGAAGCAGCTCTCAGGATATTCAAATTAGATTTATCGTTTTCTAATTTAAACACGAGCACTAAAGCTTCTGCTTTCACCTGATATAGTAGAACCACAAAAAAGTGGAATAAGTAGAAAAATAGTTTGGAAACCCAAAAAAGAATTCTCAACTTATGTTGAAGTGTGATTTTTACAGAAAATATTTGAATATGTTGTGGAGTATAACCAGAAATTGTCGTTGAGTGGTTGTTATAACGACGAATAAATATTGTTTTAACGTACACATTTTTGCAACGTTTCAACGGCTACATAGGTATTGCCTTTATGTTATGAAGTTATTATATATTAACTATCAAATGTTGTTATTTAGTTTTTAGCTTCGTGTAACTAATCAATTTGATTTGATATTTAAATAACCATATATTACGCACAATTTAAATACCAGAATGTAATTTACGTCATGAGAGGACTAGGGGTTATAGAAAAATCGCAGAAAAGTTTCAAAATAATGGAGTAGCCACTATGAACTTAGATCCTGATGAAATAATTGTATAATGTCTGATTTGTGGCAATGATCTACTGAAGGTGCTAGGACGTTATTCAAGAGACTTCGAAAAATTTCGGTGGTTAACTTATGGGTCCAGAACCTGAACACTGAATTTCATTCTTCAATTAATGTACCTAGATGATTTACTGAACTGAAAGTGTTCGAAAAAATATTTTATTTTTCACTTGTACATTATATGTTTATTTTACCTTAGAAACGGTTGCTATAAATACACTCATTATGCCCGTGGGCATTTTAGCGGGCATTATGGATCATAACGCCCGCTCTGAACCACCTTGACAGATGTCACAAACTTCCTTCTATAATTTAACTCAATTTTTTAATTCAATCGTTCCTGGAACAAATATACTTATCAATAAACGTTCTCAAACTATTCAAAAAGGATATTCGTACCTTGTTTTATTCGTATCTATTTATTTTCCTTCTCAAAATTGCAAATATTCTAGGGCATATTTGTCCTGTGAACTCGCTTGGGAAATGTCACTTACTCCGATCTTATTCCATTCATCCCATCAAATTCATCGTTTCTGAAACAAATATTTTTAGTAATAAACGTTATAAAAGGATTGAAAGAGGATATTCATAC
This sequence comes from Propylea japonica, assembly GCA_013421045.1. Taxonomy (NCBI): domain Eukaryota; kingdom Metazoa; phylum Arthropoda; class Insecta; order Coleoptera; family Coccinellidae; genus Propylea; species Propylea japonica. The sequence continues at coordinate 87,136,594 of CM024240.1, forward strand.
CTTGTTTCATTTGAATCTGGCCTATTTCGTTCACAATGAACAAATATTCTCAAGCACTTCCCACACGTAAACACACATGACACAGATCTGACAGTTCTCATTAATTTTCCGATGAGAATGACATCGAAAAATGATGCAATTTAAGAAATGTCAGAAATTCAACATTTTCTTTCGTTTTTTCGATATCTTGATATATTCGTGAAAAATAAAATCTTGTATGCACCACGAGCGTTGTTAGATCCTAACGCCCTTCGGGCAACATTCATCCCTCGGGCCAAAGGCCCTCGGGCCGAATGTTTCCCTCCGGGCGTTAGGATCCATATAACGCACTTGGTACATAAATAACTATTGTCCTATTGTTATTGCCAAAATAGAACAATCACTTTGATTCAAACTCTTTAGCCAATTTCAGCCAAAATTTTGAATAATTTTGCCAAGAATTTATTGAAGATATGATGAGAGTAGTATGAATGATAAAAAATAAGGGAGTCTGATATCTATAATAAAAAAACTAGAATTTATTTGTGATCCTATACCAGCTAGTGCTTTTATCATAGACGAAGCCAATAATTCAGGACCAGGAATACCTAGTATTGAGGAAGTATTTATGTTAGCAATGGACTTTATTTTGTCCAATTTAATAGCAGTGGACTGTGTCGAATAATAATTAATTTGTTATAGCAGAAAAACGATACATTATTTTTCATAATCTTCATTCAGAAGCAAAGCAAAATGAACAATACATGCATTTTCTACAATTTCCGTAACATATATGTAATTTTGTATATTTTAGCATGCGCTAATATTTCGATGAAATGAAATAAACAAAATTAGATATTTATCCTTTACATTCGACCCTCTTCAATTTACATAGGTAAAATGTCGAAACTAGTAAGCTAAAACAATATGAACAAGATTTTATAAAAAAGGAAATTTTGTTAAATTTATGCATAAGAACAAATTTAATTCAATTGATACTTTCAATTTGAAAACAAAGAGAAATAAACACACAATTGGTGTGAGGGTTGTGAACCGAAAAATGAAAACATATATAGTTCGTTTCAAATGATTGTCATCAGAGCAAGCCATGAAAGTCCAGTCGGGGCTTTATTTCTAGTTACTAAAAAGTCACTAAAAATTTCTGTGGGTTCATCAGTCAGAGAAGGGAAATAAATAAACATAACTAGAAATATATTTAATAAAATATTTTTATTTTCCAAAGCAAATTTCTGAGCTTGAGAATGTTCCTGATTCTTAAATACCATTTGGATTGTGTAAATCTCTAACCTACCAGCAATATATAATTTCTGACAATTGACAAATTTTCGTATTTACCATCATTTGCAGCTAAAGAGCGAAGAAAGAATAGGTATAGCCCCTAAGCTTGTGAATATCATGAAAAATAAACACAGTCATTTATATTTCAGTCCAGTTTAATCAATGGGATTCAGGTTTTATTACTATGCGCTGCCTCAATAAACGAAACTATAAACTATCAAAGTACTCTAATGAGATGTCATTCATATAATTCACCGATGAAGATTGAGACTCTATTGAAGATAATTAAGATATATTTTCTTTTCTCTGACAAATTTATTTGTAATTATAACTTAAAATGAGTGTGTTCAACTCAAATTCAACTGAGATAGCCAAACTGGTGAAACGAAACAAAAAGAACTTGTTGATACTTTGAAAGGTGTGGACCAATTTGTCATACATAATAAGACAAAAACACAAATTAAAGAATTTATTCAGTATGTACATTAATTGTACCACATTGTATAACTTTAATAAACTTATCACCGATTCTGTCTGTTTTAGTAAGAGGAATATTTCATTGAATAGCCAAAATATGAACAGAGTGTGTGTGGCAAAGGTGTTAAAATTAAAGTGAAACATGTGGACCACAAGATGTTATCATTTTGTATGAAAATCATACTTGTTTTAGAATATACTATTGCACAGATTAAATAATGATTTCATTCATTCATATGCCTTGGTTACGTTTGATATGAATATTGAGTATTTGTTTGTTGATTTAACATATCCATTATATTAATTAAGTAGGTACTATTCTTCAGATCCCCAATAGATGACACACAGTTTTCCCTAAGTCTAGAATAGAGAAATGGTGAATTTTTGCTTTTATTGGAAACGATTGTCAATTTAGCTTTTGTAGGTCTTGTCGGTGTCATTTTAGATAAAGTTGATTAAGTTCTTTGAGTGTTGGAATTCAGAGGAAGCAAAAGTTTTAAAATTTTGTTTCAATCCTTATCGTATGGGTAAGGAACACACTTAACATTGCTTAAAACTGACAATTTACAGTGAAAAACTAAATAAGCTTCGGTACAAATTGAGAAAATTCATTCAGAACATTATCCAAAAATTTTATTGTTAATTGGAGACAGAAATATTATATGCAATCATAGATCATTGAAAATAATTACTAAAAGTACAGTGGAATACTTATAGACTTATACATTTTACTATTTATTTACATATTAGAATTATCTTCTGAATGCAGTGCTCCGAAGCGAACATAACATGTAAAAACTGTTAGAGTAAACATCAAAATTGTATTAACAATTCAACTTTCTATAAAATCCAACAAAGGATTCAATATTTTTTAAGTTTATCATTTATAGGAAACTTATGTTCTTGTAGCCCTTGCCGAATTACTTTTTTATGAGAAGCAGTCGTGGTATATAATAACTCTGATTGAATGATATGGTGCATTACCCATGATAATGACACACTTTGTATCAAATAACTGCAGAGAGAGGATTAATTGTTCAGTAATCCATTAATGAAATAGTTCCCCATTCATGTTTTATGCTAATCCGTATCATTGATACCACTGTCAAGAATTAGATCACATCCAGGTAAAAATCCATCAAATACACTCATTGTTTTTGATTTTAGAAAAAATAAAGTCGTTTAATGTCTCTTTGAAGGTATAATATGTGGAATAGGTTCCTTCCAGTGCTAACTCTGGCTCTAGCAACTTGCCTTCTACTTTTTCTCCGAAATTCTTCGGACAGTTCTAGGAGAAATCTGAAATTTTAAAACTTACTTAATCAGAAACACATTGTACATGATCGTTTACCTGAAAAACGAGCCCAATGCCATTAATACTAGCCGAAATATCTGCTAACACCGATACACTGCCTGGCGTTCCTTGCAGTAAGATGAGAGGAATCTGGTTGTATTCCGGCCGTTTCAATTCAGTAATCAAATCAAAGTAGATTTAAGAGATATTTAAATCCACTTGTCGATTAAATCAAGAATATAACTGATATTAACAAATTAATTCGAATATCTTCAATAGGTTAACTCAAACTGGAAAAGTCAAAGTCAGTGATATTTTCAACACCAACCTAAAATCGGCAAATCGAAATCACCGAACGGACCGATACCAACATATTTTCGACTTCTCACAGCCGCCCGAGATGCCAATCATTTTGAAATGAATATACACATACTTAATATATCATGGTGCACAAGTACATGACTAATCTACCTAATAACCTGAAAGTGATAAATTATGAGGCATCGCTTTCAGGCACTGGTTTTGACAACAGGATCACATTAGTTACACGATGTTCCAAAATGGTAGTAGCAGTTTTTAGTTTTACAACTCGAACTAAGCCATCTTTTCCAAGACATACCTCTATACCTTTGGCTAAAGGCCACTTTGAAGGGGGATTATTCTCAGCAGTACTCAAAACAATGTCATTCAACTGAAGAGAAGGTTGGTTTGACCATTTATTTTTGACCTAAAGTGACTGAAGATATTTTCGCAACCACTGTTTCTACCAATGAGCAAGCATTTGCTGTACAATTTTCTACCTTTCAGTAGGAGATATTTTGACATCTAAACAAGAAGGTTCTGGAACGATGAAAGATGAAAGAAAGAGAATTAATCAAAAAGTGAGCTGGTATTAGTGGTTGTAAATCATCGATAGTATCGTGTACCCTAATTAAAGGTCTAGAGTTCATGCAAGAGTCCACCTGCGAAAGCAGAGTGTAAAATTCTTCGAAAGTCAAAGCATGATATGATATAACAAGTTTTAGATGGTGTTTAGCAGACCTGACGGCTGCTTTCCATATTCTTCCGAAATGGGGCGCTGCAAGCGGATTAAAATGCTAATTGGTACCCTCGCCCACAAGGGTTCCAGAAATATCATAAGTAAAGAAAGAAGATTTATGAAATAATTCCTGTAGCTCCCTATCTGCCCCAACAAAAGTTGTCCCACGATCACTATAAAGATCAGAGCAAAATCCTCGCGGAGAAGTAAAGCTTCTGAATGCGGCAATAAAATCTTTAGATGAGTAACCCGAAACTAACTCTAGATGAATATTGCGAGTACTTAAACAGATGAAGAGAGCAATATAAACCTTATATGTCTTTTGTCCTCGTCCAGATGAGGCTCTAATACTGTAAGGGCCTGGCATAGCCTACTCCAGCTTTAAGGCAAGGACGACTAGGTCGAGTTCTGAAATCGGGTAAATTTCCTATTTCTGATACATAGCGCTTTTTTGGTATCTCAGGCAAGAACTACATTTATGAATTATGCTTTTCACTAACTGTCGACCTCGAACTATCCAAAAATTTCTCCTAAGCGTGGCGAGTGTTAACTTGACTCCACCGTGTAAAATTTTTAAATGGTAGAGTTTAACTAGAAGTAATGAAAATGGCTATTCGAATGGTAAAGTTAATGGGTGTATCTCTTTGAATTCAACAAAAGAGTTATGTAGTCGACCACCCACTCTGATCAAACTGTCGTGCAGAAAGGGGTCTAATTTCAAAATTTCACTATTTCTTGGCATCGAGCAATTGTCTTTCAGTAATTTAAACTATTTTGAAAAATCAGATTGTTGCACAAAACAAGCCCATGCAAGACGTGACCTATTCCACTCATGAGTATTCAATTCTGAAGTATCAGGAATATGAACGTTTTTGAACCAACCTAATGAAAACATTATACATTTATGAGACAGATGGACATTGTTTAGCGATTTTATGAGAAATCTAAGAATATAAGCTGTGACCCACAAAAGTTTTTGTATATTTGAGCATCTTTCAAGGAGATCTTCGAATAACTCGATATGGAGAGAAACATTTTCATTATCTCTAATACTAAATTGAATGAATCTATTTCTACCAATGTATTGCACTGCCTAAGCATATAGTTCACGGGGAAAGTATCGAAAGGACTTACATAGAATATATCACAATTTTCAATTCTTAAGTTTATCGTTGGCACTCGAAACAATATAAAGATGATTAAATCAATTTTTTTCTATTTGATGCCGTTAATCATTTCATCTACACCTACAAAAATAACACAGTGCATATTCCTTCTTTGTAGCAGAGATTGCATGTTAAATTCTTCCAGCAAGTAATATGCAGGCATTAGGTAAGGGCATACACTATGTTTTTTTAAGACACAATATCTAAGAAACCTTTTTTGTACCTTCTCAATAAAGTTGCTACTGCTACTAACTTCAGGATCCCATATCGTCGATGCGTATTCAAGGTTTGGCCTTTATTAGCAATAATTATACAATATAATTGTTGTAGGAACACTGAAGTGTCCAGAATTTCTGATTACAAATCTGAGAACTTTATACGACTCGTTAACAATTTCTATGTAATGATCATTAAACTTTATATTTGCCTGTAGATGCATCCCGAGAACTTTACATTTGGTCTTTCTAATAATTGTTCGATTGCCTATCGTTTACTCATTCACAATGAAGTTAATTTTTCTTGTAAATGAAATAATAGTCAGCGTGCAATTGTGCTCTATTATTAATTGCCTCACTAGCAAGATTTGTTAACATACACAAATTACTAGTGGTAGATACACCAGGCAAGAAACCGTGTTGTACTGGTGAATATTTGATTTCAAAATTTCTCATTATGTCATTATGCGAAATCGTCTCGAATATCTTAGCCAGTGAGTTAATGATTCTGATAGGGCTATAATTATTTATGTTATTTATATCGCCTGCCTTGAATACTGGAGAAATAACCGATTCCTTGGGCTTTTCCGCAAAAATATTAATTTCAAGCGAAAGATTAAACAGATATGCCAGAGGCCTCAGAAACATTTCAGAGCAACCCTTAAAAATATATGTAGGTACATTGTCACTTCCAGTGGCCTTTTTAGGGTTCAACTTATCGATACTCAATTTCACATCATTCTCATTTATTATTGAAAATTTTAAAGAATTAAGAGAAGAACCCGCACCTGAACTTCCGTATTGTGTAGACAAAAACTGGTAGACTGAACTGAAGAACTGAGCAAGCGCATCTGCAATAACTTGACTACCACTGTGTGAACACTGACCCAAAGTCATTTCCGTAGGAAAGCCACTTCTATTTCCAATAATAATTAGGGTTCCGCAAAACATTTTGTTCGATATTAGCCTAATAATTCTTAAACTCAGCTTTAGTGGGCTTCTTTATAGATATCCTAAGTTTTCTGAACTCATCCAAATTTGATTAGCTAGCCGATCCAGCTCTATGATCTATGTAACCTTTTTTTGCCTGATTTCCTGATTGAATCTACACTTAAATAATAAGGATATCTTCCCCTCCGAACATTTGTACATTTCTTTAGTATAGCTATTTTTATACATCGATATAGTTTATCATAAAAAATATTAACACAATCATTGACCTCACTACATTCATACATACTAGATCAGTCAGTATCTCTGATTAGCTGATACAATAGATGAAAATTACCCCTGGCATAATCATAGCAGTAGGATGGTGTAACATGAGTTTGGCGACAATTCTCAACCATCAAATCAAGTGACATCTCAAGCGCAGGGTGAAAACAACTATCTTGTGCAACTAAGGTTGTTGTAGAATGCAGAACCCTCCCAGATTATATTTCAATCTATATCTGATTCAGTCATGTACACTTTTCACAGTCAGAGTACATGTATGTGGGACCACTGAAATCACCCAGAACGATAAAATTTACATTTGCTGATAGAACATGTTTAAATTTTCAAGAAAGTTGTTCATACAAGTCCACTTTTAGTTTTGGAGGTATGTAAACACACGAAATATAGAATGTGAATCATTTGAATCATACTCAAGCAAAATGATTTCTAAGATTTCATTACAGCTGAATTCAACCTGATTAACAGTAAGTTCCTTTTTAGTTGCAATCAACAATCCACCTCCTAAGGTTTTTATGTTATTCACTACGGAGGACTACGTAGCGATCATCAAAAAATTCTTCACTTTTGAAACCTTCACTGAGCCAGGTCTCTGTCAGCAGTATAATATTATAATCTCCACTGAGTACATTGGTATAAAAGCCGTGTGTTTTGTCCGTAGACCCCTTACATTTTGATGAAATATATTTAGCTTATGTGAATAGTGTTGACCTGTGATGGGATATGGTTCTAAGAAACCATTAAAATCTTCATAATGCCATTTTTCATTGTTTTCTACTACGTTGCAATCGTAGGATTCAATAGAATTTTCGAATTATTCTGAAAAAAACTCCTAAAGTTGAAATCACGAATAAGGACACCTTGTGGCCAACAGTTTTCTTTCATTATAGCTTTATACATATTTGATGATACACCAACACTAAACGACGAGTTATTACCTTTAGATTCAAGTTTTCTTACTTTGACACCTTCATATTGCAAGGAGTTACTAACAAACTCTTTGATTGTTTTCTCTTGAACATGTTTTTCAGCAATTCGGTCCAAATATATCCATTTTCTCTGTAAATGTTGCATTCTCAGATGTAGAACCAATGCATATAATAAGTTTAGTATGCTAAGGTTTATTTCTTTTTGACTTTACTTCTTTCCATTCGTCTGAATCCACTTTTGTTAAATTCCTCGTTGCTTTCATTTCTTCCATATCATGATTCAATGTCATTATATGCGACCACGGAACTATATGCTGACTTAAGTGGGGGCGGCGTTCTCTGAATCGGAACCAGATTTGAAGTTGGCGTTGGCAATGTTGACATTCCGCTTGCCCTGTGAACTTTATCATTAATATGTGTATTTTTTGTTTCCTGTTGTCGTTTGTTGATTTTTATCATGGTATTTTGATCATTCATCTCCTTATTCTTGGTTCTCTCACTAAGCAGAAGATTATTTTTCAATAATATTAAGTTTCTACTCTGTACCTCTAATAAAAGTTTTTTCAGGAACTCATTTTTCAATCTCAGAATGATTAATTCCGTTTGGATATGTCTAATATTTTACTAGATTCCTTAAAATAAACACAGGCGTTTAAAATATTATTTATTGACCAGAATGATTTACAGTAATTCACAAGTCGAGAGTGGCTTACAAGCGCCTAAATTTAATAATATGACAGTAGTGACATTGAGGTTCTAGGATGATCTAGAACATAGATTTTCAGTATCATAGACACTCATGTCAGGTGACATTAAAACTACTTACATTTAACTATAGTCCGTTCACGAAAGGTTGAGCGCATAGTAGACGTTTGTTTAGTTATCTGAAGTTGGCAGTATTTGCTGTCATAACGTAAAATAAAGTCAACGTTGCCGAATGTAACCAGTCTCGACCGACGAACTTGCGACTTATCAGACAACTCTATGCAATATTGACAACATTGCGTATCAATCTGACAAGGAAATAAACAATATAACCTAAAATTCTAATATACACAGTGGAAAATGCCAAATTTCTATGGCCAACCGACGGCTCAACCTTTCGTGAACGGACTATACAATATACATGTAATACATCGCCGCTTCTTTACCATGATTAAAAATTAAATTTTTTTGGTTGTTTGATTAGTCGACCAGACCTAGTTGTTATTTTAGGATGATTAGGAGTATCAATATCTTTTTTATTTTCAAACTTCTCTGAATCAGATAGACAATCATCAATGACCTCAGTCTAACAATTATTATTTGATGGTTTTAATTCATACAATAAGGCCGTTCGGCATTGACATCCGCGAGCAGACGGATTTTTTAGTCACGTGACCACAGATCGTACAGAATCATCTGTAATATCTGCGAAAAAACGAACGGTACAGAGCATCTGTCACAGGGCATACTGCTCTGTTCTACTTTAATAGATTACGAGATTTCAAAGATCGCTATTTTGGGATGCTCATCTTTTACCTTTTTTTGTAGAATTAATTAGGTTTTTAATGAATAAATGAAAACAGAAGAATAAAAGTGTTGATAATTATTAGAATTTTTCAATCTATCGGTTGTCTGATCAGGAAACTCAACATAAAACAAAAAAATATATAAAAAACATAAAACTCTATAGGCGAATTTTGGCGAAGTAACTACAGCATAGTTACATGTTGACAGTTAATACACGTTTGTTCTGTCAAATCATCACGTGATAGTTACGAGTTGACAGAAAATATGTGTATTAACTGTCAAGTATGTAACTATGGTAAGCTGTAGTTACATCGCCAAAATTCGCCTTATGGATAAAATCGCTTTGATCCGTCGAAATAGACCGAGCGAAAAGATCGACATCCGATTGCTCAGATTTTTATGCCGAACGGTCCAGATGTGTACTCTCCTCAATCCGGAGGTAATAAACGAACGGTTCATATCGATCCGACCAGTCCGATGTCGATGCCGAACGCCCCTAGTAGAAAATAACATTAGTCGATAAAATCAAAAATCAACTTTGTATGACATGCATGAATAGTTCAGGAGTCTGAGTTTGATATTTGTTGATTTTTGGTAGTGTAACACACCCAGGATGAAAAATATTTCTACACTTCATTGAATCCACCACTTTACTGGAGCAGTTGGCGCATATTATTTCAATTTTTTTATTTTCTTTCAAAGATTTCATGGAGCTCTCAGATGATTCACCTTCACCCTCCGCCATTTTAGTATATTCTTACCACTATTTAACTCGACTGCAAAATTATCTCTCTGATGCATTGACTATCGTATTTTTTTTGGATGTGAATTTCCATACCACTATAGATATCCCACAGTGTATAATATATTAAAATTTTAGGTTATGTTGTTCATTTTCTTGTCAGATTGATACGCAATGTTGTCAATATTGCATAGAGTTCTCTGGTAACTCGCAAGCTCGTCGGACGAGGCCGGGTACACTCGGCAACGTTGACTTTATTTAACGTTATGACAGCAAATACTGCCAACTTCAGATAACTAAAGAAACGCCTACTATGCGCTTAAACTTTCGTGAACGGACTATATATACTGATGGACAAAATTAGCGCACCACCTAAAATTTCGTTAAATTTTAACAATTGATATCTTTCCAATCTTTAGTCGGATTTTAACGTTTTTTCCTTTCAATAGTAGCTCTGTTATTGTCAAATTCCCTCTATTGAACAGAAGTCCAAAAAATAAAACCTTCATGTTGTACAGGGCGTTTAAATAATGTCATGTTTTATAGTCAAATTTTAACGTCTTCTGTGGGCAATGCCAGGTTGCTGAGGCAAATAAAAACAATAAAGCTTTGTAGCCTAGTATCTCTTGAGTATTTTGTTTTTTTAAAAACCAATTTATCTTGAAGTCGTCCAGAGATATTCAACTTTTTATCAACTCTTGTATTTTATGCATTAGCCATGAATATCTTCGCAACCATTTGTCCGATTTGAATGTTTTTTTTTTAGTTGTAGCTCTTTTATTGGCGAATATCATACTACAATGAGATGTTCAAAAAAAATGAATGCATCATGCTGTACAGGGCGTTTAAATTTTCGGGTTTTTTTCATTACAGTTTAACGCCTTCTGTGGGCAATACCAGATATATGAGGCTTCTTAAAACTATACAGTGATGCAGCCTGATGTTTCCTGAGTATTTTGCATTTTTAAAAAAGCAATTTCACTTGTACCCTTTCAGAGCTATTCACATTTTCGTAACATCATACATTTTTCTGTTTTTCTTAATTTCTTTTCGTTTATTTTTGTGTTGAAAGTTAATTCTTATTTATTTTTCTTTGGCCGTTGTCTCCGTAGACTTATGGAAAGTGAAGAAAACTTTAGAAATTCACACAATTATTAATTTCGAATGAATTTTATGAATTAGAGAAAATTATGACAACTGTAAACCCCAGTTTCACTCGACTGAAAATATTCATTGTCAATATATCGTATGAAATGCAAGATGTTATAAAAATGTGAATATCTCTGGAAGGGTACAAGTTAAATTGCTTTTTAAAAAAGCAAAATACTCAAAAAACATCAGGCTGCATCATTGTATAGTTTTTAGAAGCCTCATATATCTGGTATTGCCCACAGAAGGCGTTAAACTGTAATGAACAAAACCCGAAAATTCAAACGCCCTGTACAGCATGATGCATTTATTTTTTTGAACACCTCATTGTAGTATGATATTCGCCAATAAAAGAGCTACAACTAAAAAAAAACATTCAAATCGGACAAATGGTTGCGAAGATATTCATGGCTAATGCATAAAATACAAGAGTTGATAAAAAGTTGAATATCTCTGGACGACTTCAAGATAAATTGGTTTTTAAAAAAACAAAATACTCAAGAGGTACTAGGCTACAAAGCTTTATTGTTTTTATATGCCTCAGCAACCTGGCATTGCCCACAGAAGAAGTTAAAATTTGACTATAAAACATGACATTATTTAAACGCCCTGTACAACATGAAGGTTCTATTTTTTGGACTTCTGTTTAATGGAGGAAATTCGACAATAACAGAGCTACAATTGAAAGAAGAAAACGTTAAAATCCGACTGAAGATTGGGAAGATATCAATTGTTAAAATTTAACTAAATTTTAAGTGGTGCGCTAATTTTGTCCATCAGTATATTATAAACTCAGGGAATAGAGTGATATCTTTAATCCCGAAGCGAGAACTTTTTAGCCCGACCAGACGGAGAGCAACAATTTGCTGAGGGATTGGAAGAACTCCACTCCTGTGGTTTATACAATATTTTACAAGACTGAGAAGGCTCCGTTGAAAAATCGCTGAAAACACAAAAAAGGCGGCTGATCAGAATTTTGCTAGTACCGCTGAAAAGTTCCCATTGCTTCAACTCTAGAAGATTTAGTGTCAGAAGATTTTATTTGAAATAATTATGTGTTATGTAGCCAATTTTGTTGAAATAAAATGTAAAAATATTATTTAAAAAAAATTATATGCACTTTTAACCTCTGAGGGATTGAAAGTGTCACTTTGGTTCCTCAAAAGAGTGATTTAAAGCATTCTTTTATTTTCTAAACTGTACTACGTAGTTTATTCAGTACTAATGTGAAATTTTCGTGAAAAAAACATTTCACATGAAGTTTTATCGAACGTATGGCTGGCAACAGTTTATAGAGATTTGTTTGTTTTCAGGGACGGTGGAATCGCGGAAGCTGTTCGGAATTGCGGAGCCCGGCGCGTGCCCAGTCTCCGATTGGCAAACGGTCGTGTGGCGGCGGCCCAGTCCGAAGAAGAGATTCGTTCGCCGCCCCCGCACCGCCTAGCCAAGGATGACTCGATCAAGATCAGCATCGAGAACACGAACACGTGCACGGACTCTCTAGTGACGGCCATCGACGATGAAACGTTGCTCATAGCCGATTATCTCTCCAACGATATGAACTATAAAGGATCGGGCAAGGTCCACTTCGGCTTGGACGATGTGTCCCTGTATGGTACCCCAAAAGAGGAACCGGGTCCTACACCCATGGGTTCCGTGGAGGCTGGAAAGCAGAGCTTCATCAAGAACCAACTTCAAGCTCTCTTTCAACCAACTGATAACAAGTTGGCCATGAAACTTTTTGGGTCAAAAAAGGCACTTATGAAAGAAAGAATTAGACAAAAAGCCTCTGGACACTGGGTTATCCATCCTTGTTCCAGTTTCCGGTAAGTGACGGTTGCTCTCGAATATTCTCACCTAATTAGTGAATAAAGCACTGATGATAACTGATTTAGGGCCGCGTGAAGTTAGCGAAAAGTAGATAGAACAATGTTTCACGCAAGCCTACAATAATGGAGCACACTTTTTTTGGCCAGTATTTAATAGTATCCTAAGAGTCGCAATATGTTCTGTTGGAATGAAATCCATATCATTATTAACTTTTGAATTATTGACAATCGGTAAACCTCCCTATCTATAAGCGAAAAGCTTAGATACACTTCTTCGACTATTCTTCTTAGATATATAGATATATTACTTTACGCTGGGATTAAATAATTAGTGCTCAAAACACTCAATTGTTAATATTTCAAAAGTTACTAATGATACGGATTTCATTCCGAAGAAACACATTGGGGCTTATGGAATGCTATTAAATACTGGCCAAAAGAGGTGAAAGAAAAAAACTTTTCGCTCCATAGTTGTAGGCGTGTGTGAAACAGTAAATTTTTAATTCGAATTTATAACAACAGAGGAAATTGGACCTAATTGGTTACTTATTATGGAGGCTAAAAAAAGTTGAAATAGACGCAACTTTTCGCTAACTTCAAACTTCCACGAGCTCTGGCGTGTTCACTAAACTGTTAATATTTCAAGCGGAACAAATTTTGTACTAATTATTGTCACTAAATTTTTTTCGAAACTCCAAATGTTGGTGATAAGTGTGAAGTCAGCAAGCACCAAATAATAATAAAAATGCGAATTACTGAAAAACTATAATGGTGCTAAAAAGGTTCAAGTAGAACAAATTAAGAACCAAATTTTGGGCATAGTTTCGAAATTTGTTCTGACAACTTTTCATCTTTTCGCTAACTTCACACGTGGGGCGGAACACTTAATTTTTAATATTTCAAAAATTACTGATGATATCGGACTCATTCCAACGGAAATTTTTGCTAACTTTAGACTTGAACGAACGCGTTTGTGAAACACTAAATTCTTCATAGGTATTTCAAAAATTACTGATGATATCGAATTCATTTCAACTGAACAATTTGGAACAAATTAGTTACTAATTATTGGCTTGAAAATTTTTCCGAAACTAGAAAGTTGTGGTGCTGAGTGTGAAGTTCGCACCAAAAATTAATAGGAATAACTCAAAAATTAGTACGTTAAACGACGTGTGAATTATATTTCTCTCACGATGCATTTAGTCTAGAGGTTGCGTTAGTTGAACATAACTCCAAATATGAACAGGCATCTACCACAGAATATATTCTGTGCTTCTACAGCCTGTGAATCATTTTCAGTTCACACATACTGTGTAATGTGAATGCAGGCAGTTCAAGAGTGGCCCTGGGGCCAGATTACCGCGTTATTATATAGGGAATTTTTTTCTTGAAGGTACTGAGTTGCCAGTGAATGTTTATATCTAATCGGCAACTAGAAATATGCGGCCCCGAGGAATATTTTTTTTTCTATTGCCGCAGTCAATGTGTGATGATATTAAGATTTCTTCAACAAAACAAATTGGAACAATTTATGTTCTTATTATCAGCTTTAAAAATTTTTCGAGATTTGAAAATGTTGTTGCTTAGTTTGAAATCAGCACCAGATAATAGAAATGCTCATTACTGAAAAACTATAATGGTTCTTGAACAGATTTGAATGGAACAATATGTAACAAATTGGGTACTAAATATTGGGTCTAGATTCGGATCCTGTTCTATCAACTTTTCGCTAACTTCGCGCGGCCCTGCTTTAGGGTAAAGATTCTGTAATATTTCTCTTGATACACCTATGCAACGAATGCGATAACAAATTGTTACTTTATTTCTTATACGCTATATCTTATTTTGAGCGTTAAATTCTTGATAATGGCTCATTAGTTGACATATTATTCGGGCTGTTTCCATTATTGAATTGTTCTATCCAACGTTTCGGTGAGCATATTCGCCAGCCGTTCTCAGGGTATTTGCAAAATTGAACTTGAAATTCAGCAAAATTAATTAATCAATTTTGTTTAATTCTGCGATTACCCTGAGGACGGCTGGCGAATGCTTACCGAAACGCTGGATAGAAAAATCCAAGATAATGGAAACAGCCCAAATAATCTTTCAACGTTAAATCTTATTATAAAGTTCTGAAGATATCGAAATATCACATTCTTCACCTCCAAAATCATTTATGTTTTTTGCATTAACTCTGAAAAATATTTTATTACAGAAAATGAAATTAACTCAAAGAGAGAAACGGGCCAGTTGAAAATTCGGAGACATAATAAAGAAATTTCATATTATATTCATCAGATGAATTAATATTCGATCCAAAATTCCTCACAATGTCAAATTCAGCCCAGATGATGAAATACTCGACATAATTCTCATTGAAATCATTGATTGTTTGAAGTGAAGAGAGAAATTTTTGTCGACTATTTATTTAATTTTATTTATTGAAGCACATCAGATTCTAAAATAGTTATTTATTATGCAAGGGAAAAAAGTATTAGATTTTAACTCCAGGTTAAAAGAGAGCTAAAATCTAATATTTTGTCCGTGTATAATACACAATTTTTTTCTGTGAAAGGAAAAACGACCATTTAATAGTGAGAGGAATATAACCTTTCACTAAATTACTTTTTTGCCCACGGGAAAAAAGTGAGTACTTTACTCGGATACATAGACACTCAATTTTTTGACAGGGAAAAAAGAAATTTCGTAAAAAGTTTTATTTTGTGCCCTGTCAAGAGATATAAAGTGTCACATTTTTTCCCGTCACAGAAAAAACAAATTATATTTTATCGAAACAGATCGGATGACATTTTCTTTTTCTGTATTGTCAGTAATAGATTTTTTTCTCAATGAAAAATATGTGAAGTTACATTTTTATTTAGTATAATATTTCTATCTGTATGTGGAAGGATTTCAGTGTAATGACTGAGTGGGTCATAGCATGAATTATTCTGCGGCTTCTGTATAGATTCTTTGACTATGTAGAATATCTTATCCGAAGAATTCTGAGGCAAAAAAGAAAATTTGTTTTTTATTCCTTGTCAATTACAGTCTGTTGAAAATCGGCAAAAATTCGATTTTCAGTTATATCTCGCAAACGATCCAATTGAATGAGATGATTTTGGGACATAGTTTTCTAATGATGGCATGAATATTCTTTGAACATAAAATTTCATCCACATCCTTCAGTTTTCCGCACATATGACCATCATATTCCATAAAAGTAGCAGAAACTCAAAGAACTCAACTCGAGTTAGTTGAATTCCATATCTGATGAGTCTCGTCCTTGCTGTTTGTTCCCTCTCCTTTTTAGGTATGTTGTATTGTATGTGTTGATATTGTTAATATATCCCTCTACTTTTAAGATAAACTCATAGGAGTCTGAATTCATACTCAAGTGACAAAACTTATTATATATATTTTCCATTATTAAGTTAACATTTGGGGTGATAGTTTAATTCTTACCAATACGGTCTGGTGTAGTAAGAAACGGTGGATGTTTAGTTTCATTACAGCACAAATATGACGACTTTATTTACGTGTCTTGTTGGTGGTTGATTTTTAATTTAATTGTTGTAGTCTTAGCAAAAGAGCGCACTGACATAGTAATGAAATGAATATAAGGAAAATTTTAAGGGTTAACAACTCTCCCAGAAACTTAGTCAACGAAAGTAGTACTAAACATAAATTTGTACATTCCTCCGAAACTAGGAATAAATATTCTTACAGAATATCCAAAAATGGGGTCGAAACTTCGGCGATTTGAAAAATTGTGTATAATACACCCCACCGTCCTGAAGCCAAAAAATATTCCCCCTAATAAGTTGAATATTATATTTTGAAAAATTGGTCACCTTGGAAAATAAAAGTATTCCTCATGTGTTTTCGTATAATGCGCCGTTTTCGAGTTATTTGAATTTCAAGAATAGAAAATATTTTGGAAATTCTAATATTTGGATACTTTAGCTGAGTGCAACTCTGTTTGAAAAATTTACAGAAACTTTAAAATGAAAGTTCAAACTGCAAAAATCCATACATTTTAGTGATGGATTTACTTGGCTCACCATACAACTACCACACTGAGAGAACGTTCGTTCGTATTCAATAAAATACATTGGTACCAAAGAAATATCTGCTTTGAATACGGCTAAACTCAAGTGAGTTCACGTAAATATTTGTTATCTTTACAATTGGCAATTTTATATTTCTTTCACTTCAATAAAATATTAACACTATATAAAACTAATGAGAGCCTTGGGCGAGGACGAGATAAGCCCCGAAGTACGAGTTCAATATTGGTTGCTTTCAATCGATTAATATTGTACCTACTCTACTCTGATTTTTCGAGCGCTGGTTCTCCTTAATTGAACGAGTGCTATTCCGTTTTGCCCAAATGTCTGTAATTTTCGACTTTTGAGCCGAAAATGGTCTTAAATGATAGGGTTCTACTCCCTGATGATGCATTCGTGATCAAATTTTCAATATTGTCCGTGGGGCCGTCCGGCCGTTAGCATAATAAATTTCGAAGGGATTGTCCTAGAGGTCCCAGGGTAAGTTTGGCTCCCAATTGGTTCGGTCATGTTCGTTAACCAGCCAAATCGTACAGGGTGTTCCATAAAATATGGCCATTCAAAATTTTTGTTCCTCAATATCTCAGACATAACGAAAACGAAATGAAATGTTGCGGTCATATGCAAGATGCTCGTAACAAGCTTCATGCAAAATTTGGTGCCCATAGTGTGAACAGAACCATAGACAATTGAATTGGAATATTGGAAAGAAGAAACTTTTTCATAAAAAAATATCCGATTCGGATGAAATTTATTTTGTAAATGAATATTAATAAACTGAATGTTCCTGCAAAATTTTGTGGCCATAGTGGTAACAGAACCATAGGAAATTCAATTAGAATATTGAGAATTAGAATCTTTATATTTCCATAACAGGATATCCGATTAAGGGAAATTTTTTTTGTGAATGAGTACTGTTATACTGAATTTTCATGCAAAATTGAAACTGATTTAGAAATCAAGAGGAAAACATTCATCTCTCGTTTTAAAAAAAATTTAAATAACGGGTTCATAATATTATGAATATTTTTTTTCCCAAATGGAATGAAAAAGTTTACGCTTAGTTTAGTGATACCTTCTTATTTCGAAGGTTTGAATGATAATTGGTATATCTTATGCTAAGAAAAACTTCTTTATGCAGATTTCCAGGGATGGCATAGCTCATTATGAAAGTTGAGTGTTTTTTTTACATATTGGTATATTATTCGATAAAAAATTCATGTAAGTCAGTATGATATGCTAGATTTGCTCTATATTACCGCCTTTTAAATAATTCAAATCTACCGCAATATTATTTCGTCTGAGCAATTGAAGTGTTAATAGGCCAATAATCAATTCGAATTGAGGTGAACTCTCAAACTTCATAACGATACTAGCTGGCTTGGCAAACGTTATTTGTAGAAGATACTTTTCTAGTTCGATAAAAATAACTTACTATAAATGGTTTAGGACGTACTTTTAATTGAAAGCGTTGTAGAAAATGAAGGTATACTTCGTTTAGGTCAATAAATTATTTTTTATTGATGAAACGAATGTATATTTCAACTTACAATTCCTAATAGCTATTCAAACATCAAAAATAGTTATTATCATTTCTACTTACCACTTTGGATGAGCGTAAGATTTTACAGCAGGCGCATACTGAATGCTAGTCGAAGAAATGATTCTGATATAAATGCTCATATTTCACCTCTTTAATTGAGTTCTTCGTACCAAACCATCAGTAGATGCATCGAAGATACCTTATCGTGTATCGACAAAGAGAGCAAAAGATTTTAATTCGATATTGAACTTCTTCTTAAACGCTTTTATGGCAATCGGCTTAAGTTCAATTTCATATCTGTTAATCGAGAAAGTCTCCCTTGCTTCCAGTGGCCCTTGTTACCTTGTTTTCATTTCAAGGCCCTTAATTTCCTCCTCATATATTTCCGATCATCAAATATTTCCTCAACCAAATCTGGTTCTGGAACCGCCTGAAGACCATAGTCGTAATTTTTTTTCCGAAATCCTGCTGTTCATAGATTTTCTCAAATTTTTTGCTCATTTTAGTTCGTGCAACAACATTTATGGTTCGTAGAGTAGGACTCTTTCGCGGAAAAGCTTCGCTCATTTGTCCGTAGTAGTTTCATTTTGCGTTGAAGGAAACAGCTGCAACCATGCACCTTGTCTCATAAGTCTTCAAAGCAGAAAAATTCAATCGTTTGCCACTAAAAAATATGCAAACAATTGAATCATAATGTTCAGCAACATTGGTGTCCATATTTGCAATGAGACTGGAGACATTATAAAAGAATCGATTCATAAAAATCTCAATATCTCCATAGAGTCCACTTTTTTTCTGAATGGCACAAAATTTTTTTCATTGCCTCTTTGCGAGCACTTGAAAAAGGGAAGATTTCACAATTTTTGTGTTTTCCGAAGACATGTGAAATAACTTTCCTCAAGTCATGACACAATTTTTCACCTTAGTTACTCATTGGAACATTTTCTGCCTCCTAAAGTTCAATGCACTTTGGATGCATATTCAGTTATGTGCCAGAATAATATTCTCAACGATTTTTTTAAAATTTGGTGGTTCTGCCATATTTTCAAATTACTTCGCTTCCTATCTTTATAGAAAGTGGGAAAAATATTATCGCAACTATACAATATTGATGAGTAATTGCTGTTAACACCTCACTAGTAGATGGGCTTGAAAAGTAAGAGGTCTTTATGAATGATTGTATCATTGCAGATTGCTTTGTAATTCGTTATTATATCCAAATTATTTAATGTTCATAAATATAGGAATATTATCATATTGATGATCTGAACTGTTTATTGAAGATAATTCGGTTACAACACACTTCCCTCAATTTGCAGGAAAAATTACTGAGTTAGTGATTTCTGGCATTAAATTTTCTGTACCAATGAATTTCCATATGGCCTTCTTTCGATCAGCTTCCTATAGACGCATCTCCCACCAATTGAAAATATTTCAACCCGAGGGTTTTCATACTTAATTTCATGAGAGTATGAAGTGAGCAAAACTTTTTCCCCTCCTTCTCAATAAAACATTCTTTAGTAGTCGTTCATAAGGTAAATCTACCATTTATCGACACTTGGGAATATACAATGTTTTTCGGATAGTCAACGAATATTTACTCACACATAAAAGCCAGTTGCAACTCATTGTACCTTTAATTTCTCAAAACAAAAACGAAATTGTTTACAGGAAGTTTTGATATTCAAATCAAGTTGAAAGTCAGATGTCCCAATTATCGACAGCTCTGGAATTATTATTACATAGCAATTAGAGCTGAGGTAATAACCTGTAACAGCTCAGGAAATGAACAAGTAAAAAAAACAATCGCATAACACTCAACAATTCCAAAAATCACACCTCTCGCCAAACACAGAGATTGCAAGAAACTGAAAAATAAAAGGACACACAAGCACTACAAGTAACACGCTGTTCACACCATGAGTCATATCTAGATTTGAAGGCGTACACTGATGCGGCTCCAACAACACCAGCCGGAAGACCATTCCAAACATCAAACACGCGATTGGGCAAAAAATGCTGTCTTGCTGTAGTTTTGAAGATTTGTTTACGCAGTTTGTATGTGTGTCCTCGCAGGTGATTCAGGTATCCAACCCATAGAGCATCTGATGTGTAGCCCTATATGTTATAATCAGATCACCCCTTAAGCGACGCTCAGCGAAGACTGCATGCCAAGCTGCTTCAGACGTTCAGCATACGATGGCCTGAACTACCATAAGGAATGCGAGTATCCCACCTCTGCACTCTCTCAAGAGCCTCGGAATCTCGTACCAGTAAAGGGCTCCAAACAGGACCGGCAAACTCGAGTATTCGGCGGACGTAGGTGGTGAAGATCCTTGAACACACATCTGGATGACATCCGTGAAAGGCTTTGCTCATAAGGTAGGTAGTCCTCTTTGCTTTGGAAACGACATGCTCCACGTGCTTCGACCAAGACAGATCCTCTGAAATGACTGAAATGATCACTCCCAAGTCGTTGTGGTGGTCCGATGTATTCAAAATGGAGTTCTCAATCAAGTAGTTGAATCTAGGATTGCTCCTACCAACATGCAGAACAACACACTTCTCAACATTCAGAGGAAGCACCAGGCCAGAACACCAATGCGATATCGTGTTAAGATCTTCCTGGAGGACATCGTGATGTTCAATGGGATTCACATATAGCTTGAAATCGTCAGCATATTGTGAGCAGATGGACTTCAGCAGAGATGGCAGGTCAGAAACATAGAGCAGAAATAGAAGTGGCCCCAAAACAGACGCCTGCGGGACTCCACTGTTGATCAATCTTGATGAAGACAGCTTACCATTGATACGAACCTGCCACTGAGAAAAGATGTTATCCAACGAAGTAGGTTACCCCGTATAACCGAAATGCTCTAACTTGTGGATGAGTCGACGAAGGGCAACTTTGTCAAAGGCTTTGGAAAAATCAAGGTAAACAATATCGATAGGATACCCGAATCCACAGGTTTGGTCCAATCATCTACGCATTTGAGTAGGCAGGTAGTACAGATCTTCCTGGCAGGAAGTCATGCTGGCATGAGGTAAAATATTGTTGCTTAAGGCGAATTCTCGAAGTTGATCTGCGATAATTCGTTCACACACTTTGGAGGCAATACAGGTCAAACTTATGGGACGATAATTATCAGCTGAAAGTTTGTCGCCGTTTTTGAACACCGGTGTAACTGCTGCTTTTCTTCCGGAACCGAATGAGCAATTGTAAATTTTTGCCAATGGATAGAAAGCGAAGATGCACATGCACAATTTTTGGGAGTGAGCCCATCCAAGCCCGGCGCTGAGCTGTTATCCAGCTTTCTAAGATATTTTTCCACAGTTTCAACGGAAAAGAGATCAGGGAAATATCAAGAAGCTGTCGAGGCGTCAAAACAGCAGGCACTGTACCAGGGCTTTTCAGCGTGAAAGAGGACTGCAATGAATCACAAAAGTCTCGGCGTTTTCGAGCTCGTCCTGACAGACAACGCCCGCGGAGTTTCTGACGACTGGTGTAGACACTTTGGAATCTAGGAAAGCACGGACATATTTATGAAACTTTTTGGGGTTCTTGGAGGAAGCTATATTGAGCTCATGTTGCTTCCTAGTCGAGGCTATTGTTGCGGATAAATTGTTCGAATATTCACGATGCAATACATAGTCCTCATTTCTCTTGCTTCTGCGGAATCTTCGCCGAAGACTCCTTTTCTGACGAATCATCTGGTATATTTTCCGGTTCAACCAAGGCTTCGAGGGATTGAAAAAAAATTCCCTACTGAAGGAGTTGGCTTTGATATGATCATTGAGGACCTCCATGAATTTATCCCACATTTGATCAACATTTAGATATTGTAAAATATTTTTCCCAGTCCACAGCAGCAAGACTATCGTTCAGGGAAGTTTCATTGACGACGTTCACATTTTTTCTTGACAGCCTTAGAATTGAAATTACCAATTATATTATCGACACACATGAGTACCAATTATCGACACTGTGGAATCAAGAAGAATGAAGAGTTGTATGGATAAGAGCAAAATGAATATTTAATCAGATCGATAAAGTCAATGAATGACATCATGAAATCTGACAAAAAACATATACGGGGTGTTCCAGAATGACGTTATCAAATGCCAAAGGGGACTTCTCAACTTGTTTTGAGAAGAAAAGTTTATACAAAGATGGGTCCGAAACGGCTTCGTTACCGAGAGCTCGGAGGAAGAAATAAAAAAAAAATTTAAAGTGAAAGCAGAGAATAATATTAATCGATTCAAATCAACCAATATCAACTCATACTTCGGAGCTAACTTCGTCCTTGTTCGAGACAAAATGCAAGGAAGTGGTATCAATCAGAGCACCTACGGATGGCCATTTCGTCCTTATTAGGACTCATCAGCACAGGATAGCTCTGAATAACACAAGGTTTTTCTTGGAACATACAGCGAAACGGCATCCTCTTCAAGGTGTAGTCCCACACATCTATGCTATACTAGTAACACTGAAAGACACTGAATGCATGTTAAAACACCGAAAACGCCATCTCTTGTTCCATACGAAAACCTTCCTCCATAGCATGAATCTCGAACAAAATGGCGAAATGTTAACCATTTGTTGCCTTGACTGAAGCGTTTTTTGCATATCGCAAAATTTTCCGTCTTCAGTCTACAACGAGGAGCGCTCGGGTAACGTCAGGTAGTAGTGACTAGTGAATAAAAAAACAGAGGTTTAACGCGTACATTGCCATGAATGTTGACAAACAATTAAGTGAAAGCAGAAAATAATGTTAATCGATATAAATCAACCAATATTAAACTCACACACACTACAGCATTTCGCTGGATGTTTCAAGAAATACCTTGTATCATTCAGAGCTATCCTGTGCTGATAAGTCCTAATAAGGACGAATGGCCATCCATAGGTGCTCTGATTGATACCACTTCCTTGCATTTTGTTCGAGATTCATGCTATGGAGTATGGTTTTCGTATGGAACAAAAGATGGCGTTTTCAGTGTTTTTAACATGCATTCAGTGTCTTTCAGTGTTACTGGTATGGCATTGATGTGAGAGATAATACCTTAAGGAGGATGCCGTTTCGCTGTATGTTCCAAGAAAAACCTTGTGTCATTCAGAGCTATCCTGTGCTGATGAGTCCTAATAAGGATGAAATAGCCATCCATAGGTGCTCTGATTGATACCACTTCCTTGCATTTTGTCTCGAACAAGAACGAAGTTAGCTCCGAAGTATGAGTTCAATATTGGTTGATTTATATCGATTTATATTATTCTCGGCTTTCACTTCATTTTTTTTCAATATTCATGGCGATGTACGCGTTAAAAAAATTTTTCTTTTTCTATTTTAAAATTGACTATTGCTATCTTTTTGAAATTTGGTGTACGTTAAACTCATTCAAAATGCTCTGTGAGAATTGAGAAGAGATTAAAATTTCAAGTCAGGGTCATTGAATTTGGCACCTTCTTTTTCATCTATTCTCTTGACGAGGTAGCTTCAGTCATCAAAGACTCACATGTCGCAACGTGAAATATCCATTTCACCATCAATAGTTCATCCTTCTTTTTGGTTAGTGTGGTTCTGGGAACATCCAATTGTTTGGAAGTTCTCAAAGCAGGCATTACGTTTTCCACAGCCGCAGCGTCATATTTTTTTAGGGTACATTGTAACATGCGTAACATTTTATTATTCGGAATATACTGAAAATTTTACGAAACCAATAATCGATAGTGTAATGCACTCGTCATCGACATCTGCGAAAAAGTATGAAATAATATCATAATAGTTCATCAACATTCTGTGTCGATTGTTATGGTCTGAAACTTTGATCATTTTCGGTCAAAATGTTGATAAGAAATTGTTCATAAGGCTCACAAATTCCACAAAAAATACATTGAAAAGACATGTCAAGGTGTCCTATGATCGGTAAAAAAATTAACCATATTTCGACATAGAATTGAACCTATTACCGATATTGAAATACGGGGTCTTTATAAATGATTGTAACATCGTAGGTTGCTTTGGAAATTTTTTATCTTATGGTTTCTTATGAAGAGTCTGCGAATTTATAATTCCAGTCACATTATTCAGTTTCTTTCGGAATGACCAGCATAATCTCAAAGTATGGTTTGTTAAAATTAAAGTTTACATCAGAATATTAATATTTATAATAGTCCAACGCCAACTGCGCTGTTATAAGCATTTATAGAGACCCTGTATTTCATTTTATAATTGGGAAATTTGAGGAAACTTGTTATGTCTATAATTGGTACATATATATATATTCGTTTGAATTTACACATTGCCATATTCTTATAATGATAATCTAATTCTTCCTCGTGAGTCTTGTATTCATAAGGAGTCTTCCACTATATGTATTAACTTCTACTGCAGCTTATACCTTCAATGGTCCAATAACTTATTTCATCGAATTGGCATTTTTGAAATGGCAATGTGCTCACCAGGAGATCCGGAGACAGTCTGGTATTCGTTGTTGCTATTCATTCAGAATTACCCTGGAGGCACGTGTGACAATATATCACGGACGCGAATAGCTTTACCCCCATTAAAATACAAAAATTTTGAGGAGAAAAAATGAAGGACTAACTTGAAATTGTCACTTTGACAATAATAATTGGTACATAATAAATAATGATTGAATTGCATACAATAGTGTTCGTTTTGTTCCAAAAAAAGAAGTATATAAGCTCCAGGAAGTATTTCAAATAACATCACACTTTACCCAATTACCGACACTGTCGATGTATGGGGATGGTCGTATTTCAGATGTACCTATTATCGACACCCATTTTTTAATGAAAATTTCACAAAAAAATTGATTTTATTGATAAAACTGAAAGCAATAAACCATAGCAAAGTGTGTTAATGTATAACAAAACTCATATCACTTGAACTTTGCGAGTTTGATTGGATATGATGAGGAGGCTTTCCTTACTGAATTTGTAACATACAGGCTGTGAACTCGGTTGAGGCTGAGACTCAACTGAATGAACACACATTTTGCACTGAGGAGACTCACAAGAAATCGGGATAATATTCAGATATGTTGAGAAAACTATAAATTACATATTTGCGAAGAACCTAATTCTATGGATGGTCCCGAAACCTTAATATATGGAAAAGAAATGAAAAGTGTCGATATTAGGGACACTGTCGCTAATTGGTACATTTACTTCGACCGCCATCGAAATGGGCCGGCGGTTGACTGGATTATAGTAAATAGAGATAGATGCCTACTCTGAGTTCCCGATAGATAGATAGAGAGTTCATAGCGATAGGAGGGGCTAAGAAGTTTCCTTCACTTCATACTCCCGTGATATAGACTATAACACTGAGTATGAAACCCTTAAGCCGGCCATAGACATCGTTATTTTTCATCCGTTTTCCTCGCCGCGATTCGAACCGCCGAGTCTTATTGCGGAACTGTTTTGCCCACAGACTTCGGTAAATTCTATCAGTTATTTGCTGTCGTTCGCGAACAAGCACGTCATGAAGATGAAACATCTTTCAGCAGTGGCGGTCCCAGTTTCGGTGCTGAGTAAATAAGAAAGAAAGAAACGATACTTATACTACGCTAACGGAAAATAACCGCCGATTCTCGACGAAATCCCCCATCGGTATGGCACGACAACCGATGGACCGTCGTGACAAAAATCAAGCATCGGCAGATATTTGTACCGACGGTTTTTCGCCACACACATCGGTTTTTGGCGCTTTTGCTGGGACGGTTTTTATCGCCGCGATACGAACGGATGAAAAATAACGATGTCTATGGCTGGCTTTACAAATGATGTTGGATTCCATATTAGTAGAAGTTCCTTGCGAGTTTTTGAAGCATTTATGAACTGGCTTTTGTGTTATGTTTTTAGCCTGAGTAGGAGCACAAATGCAATAATACTCGTTTCTCACCCCAAGGAACAATAGTTCGTCTGTTCTGGTTCCAATAATACAAGCCTGAAAAAATGTAGGTGGGACCGGAATTCAAAATAATAGCGAAAAGATACAAATCACTCCTGATAACTCATAGTAATTAACTGAATATGAACGTCATCATTGCAATGCCATGTGAATCAGTTTGTCCTGAGTTACGGGCTGAAGGCCTGGTTTCGCTTGTGCAGCCGCTGCATGCAGCTGCGTCTGAAAGTAGCCGTTGCAGCTCTGAAATACACTGCTTCTTCGGAACTAGGTAGAAGTGGTTTCGCTTGAGCCACGACCGCAACGTTCTGACTGCCGACTGCTCGGGGGGTACCAGTCTGTGCGACGTCCCTGCAGCATACGTTGGGTGAAAAATGAGTGTTCAGAGTGTAGATAGATTTTCGCGCGACGAGGAAATGATAGAATTAGTGTCTATGAATAGAAGCTTAAATGATGCATCTCACAATGAGTATAAAAATAATCGCATACAAGATAATATATGGCAAAAGATCGTCTCGAAAAAGGGGAAAAACAGGTAAAACGCATTTTTTTTTGATATTTTTAATTTCAATTCAGTATGAGAATACGAAACATTTTTTTTACAATTTAATATACAAAATTTCGAACCGTTCTTACGTTTTTGTTACCATTATTTCTTGCCAAGCAATTTGACCCTCAGAAACAAAATATTCTTTGAAATTATCTCGAAATAAGAAACCATCTGCATTAGCAAAGCCTCCTCTTTTTGCGAGAGGTATCAAATTTTTTAGGGGTCCTTCTAATTTTACTTGATTTTCTTCTGTATGTTTCTTATTTGCCCTTTCATAGTCATTTCTTATAAAGTTGTGTAAGCAGACGGCCCCAGAAATTATGATATTTACCGTAGATGGTTCCACTGCAATAGGTGAATAAAAAATTCTGAAAGTATTACTTAATAGACCAAAAGCATTTTCTGAAACTTTCCTGGCTCGACACAATCTATAGTTAAAATGGCTTTATGAGTATCTTGTTTAGCTTGGTCTCTGCTATAAGGTTTCATAATATTTGTATGCAGCCGGAATGCTTCGTCACTGACAATTACATAGGGTAGTTTTCTTTCCGAGTTCGGTAATTCATTATCCGACGGAAAACCAAATGGGCCCTGATAGATCTTCTGCCCCCTTATAGACTTGGAGAATATACCACTATCTCCTTCTTTGCCATATGATCCGATATCAACTGCCAAAAATTTATAATTTGCGTCTACAATAGCTAAAAGGACAATGGAGATTTAAATATTCCTTGTAATTGAAACAAAGAGAACCATTTTTTGGAGGGCATACGATGCGGATATGTTTTCCGTCTATGGCACCAACGCAGTTGGGAAAATTCCATTGTTCCCAAAACTCCTTTGCTCTAACTTTGAGGTCGTTTCCAGATGAAGGGAGCAGTAATACATGAAAAAGTTGAACACGTATGGCTGTTAAAACCTCTTTGACTATCTTCGATATATAAGTGTGGGATATGCGAAATCCGAAAGAGAGTGAACGAAATGATTCTCCAGTAGCCAAGTATCTGAAATAAAGAAATTCATTATTAATTTAAAAGATGTGGATGTGGAATTTTTTCAGTCCTCATCTCATAATAAAGAGTAAACAAAATGTTGTTGGTTAAAGTCGTCATATACAGGGTGGCCGGACGATTGACGTCAATAAAAAAAACAGGTTCCTCATGTCATGGGATATTCGAATCACCCCCATGTATGTTATCCGATTTTTCACGGTTTCCGAGTTATGATTTTTTTATGAAATCTGAGAATTTTCAACTTGAACATCTTCGAAAATTTTTTTAAAGAAAAGTAAAAGATTTTTTTGATATTCTTTTGTTGTAAATAGATCGCCATGAATTGTACTTTTATACATAAAATAATCAGCATCGTAACTTTGATAAAAATTATGGAAATGTTGGATCAAGTGAGAAAGTTACGTATTTTGGATCATGATCTAAATTTTCAAATTTGAATTGAAAATGTAAACAGGTCACTTCATGGTTTCTCAGTAGGCTTAGAAACTGCGCTCAACACTTAGCTTTCAGAATCATCAATAAAAAATGGTACTCAACAACAGTCTACTTTTGCTAGAATTAGCCTTCAAAGTCAGCGAGGTGGAAAAAATCAAAGAACTAGAAGTTTACTCAAAATTTATTTTTTGCCATTTTGAGATTTTTCTGATCCAGCTATGATAGAAAATGCTGAAAATTTGCTTAAGGAGAAAAGTTTTGGATAAGAAAAAGAAAAAGGTATGGCAATAAATCACACATCATGTAGAAAAAAAAATTATTTATTAAAATTACAATAAAAGAAATAAATGAATAAATAAATTTTGCGAAGGTGTAGAATGTGTATTGAGGCTGGAGGTGGCCTTTTTGAAAACCTATTGTAAATTTTATACATAAATTTCTTTTTATCTACATGATGTGTGATTTATTGCCATACCTTTTTTTCTTATCTAAAACATTTCTTCTTATTCTAATTTTCATTAATTTTCAGGATTTTATATCATAACTTGATCAGGAAAATCTTAAAATGGCAAAAAATAATTCTTGAGTAAATGTCTAGTTCTTTGATTTTTTCCACCTCGCTGACTTTGAAGGCTAATTCTAGCAAAAGTAGACTGTTGAGTACCATTTTTTATTAATGATTCTGAAAGCTGAGTGTTGAGCGCAGTTTTTAAGCCTACTAAGAAACCATGAAGTAACCTGTTTACATTTTTATTCAAATTTGAAAATTTAGATCATGATCCAAAATAAGTAACTTTCTCAATTTTCTTTTACTTTTCCTCAAAAAAATTTTTGAAGATGTTCAAGTTGAAAATTCTCAGATTTCATAAAAAAAATCATAACTCGGAAATCGTGAAAAATCGGATAACATACATGGGGGTGATTCGAATACCCCATGACATGAGGATACTGTTTTTTTTATTGACGTCAATCGTCCGTCCACCCTGTATATACAGGTGTCCCGAAATTAGACCGACAAACTTCTAGTGGACATTATAGATGGTATTTTAGACAGATTCGACCCAAATCATATAATGCAAAATTGCTTTGTTAAGGACCTAGTACCCTTTGAAGATGACGTCCTGTCCAACTTTTCAACTTTCATTATTTTGCGAAATTTACATAATACTCATAAACTCTGATGTTTTTTTCTCGAAAAAATGTGCTCTTGTATAATAACGCCCAGATGCAACCGTTTCTGAAAAAAATAGATTTGAAATTTTCTCTCTTTTCACTGAGTCTTTAGAGTTAGGTAGTTAAATGATAAACATAATTTTTTTCGCAGAAATGCTGCATCTGGGCGCTATTATACAAGAGCATCTTTTTTCAAGAAAAATATCAGAGTTTATGAATATGATGTGAATCTCGCGAAATAATGAAAGTTAAAAATGCTTCAACTAAAAATACCCTTCGACCCCCCCCCCCCAAATGATACGATTGTGCTTGACATGAAAGAAATGCACTAAATCTAATCGATGCGTATTTCTGATATTAGCCAATGTGTAAATTTTCAGCTCTTCATGTGACTCCGTTTTGAGAATATGTGGCAAAAAGTGTGGACAGGACGTCCTCTTCAAAGGGCACTTGGTCCTTAACGAAGCAATTTTGCATTATATGATTTGGGTCGAATCTGTCTAAAATACGATCTATAATATCCACTAGAAATTTGTCGGTCTAATTACGGGACACCCTGTATACTGTAAGCTCTATTTTTAGATGAAATGTGCAAAAAAAGGTGGCGGACGATTAGAGATACGTACAGACGACAAAAGAAAAGAGGTAAACTTGGAACAGGATCAGCAGCTAAAAATCAACAGAAATGGCCGTTAGTTTCTCATCTTAGTTTTCTGGATAATGTTCCAGAAGAGAGAAGGTAGTTACTACAAAGTTAAAAAAAACCATTCAAACCACTGATATAATTTTCAGAAGTTTCTCGAACATCATTGAGGAAAGCCTGGATGTTCAAGCAGTTCAAGACCAGAACAGTGATAGTGAAAGCGAATATCACCAGACACCTGACGAATGTTCAGTTCAGTCCCCACCAATGGTACAATCACCAGATAGCCTTCAAAGCACACCTTCGGCCAGTTCATCAAAGAAAAGAAAAAAAATCACAGGTTGATGACGAGGATATGCTTCAACTCATAAAAGAAAATAAGAAAACGCGGGAAAAAATATTAGATTTTCTCGTTCCAAATAAAAATCCGGAATGTGAAGATGATGTAGATTTATTTTATAAAAGCATTGCTGTGTCTGTCAAACGGTTACCCAAACATCTTATATATTCGGCGAAAACACAGCATTTGCAAATATTGACGAACTTAGAAAATGAAGCTGCAAATCTGCAACAAGGAGCAATTCGACAAACAAGAGTGGAAACGAATACGCATCCAGAGAGGAGTTTTGATCTGAATCCGCATCAAACTTCATCGCCAATTATGCAAAGGTTTTCACAAGGAGCATTATTTTCACCGAATCCTCCAGGATCCTTAGGATTTTCTGAAAACGAACGCCAAATGTTTCCAGAGCGCCAAAGCTTTTCATCATATAATTACCCGCATTAATGCACATTTTAATATTCCTTTTGTATAATTTTTTTGTTACATTGAGAGAATAAAATTTTTGTTTGTTACACGTTGAGTTTATCTATATTTATGAAAGATATGAAATTAATAAACCTACTAAGAGTTACAGCCAACTTTTCTTTAGGTGAAATAGGCCTTCTCACAAAACCAGTTGACTTCTTCGTAATATTTTCTTTGATAGCTTGTAGCACATAATTGAACTGATTCCTGTTTAACCGAAAACAACTATGGAATTTTTCTTCATCATCTATTAGATGCCTTGTTATCAGGTTGTAGAAGGTACCTTCCTCACTCCTGTTTTTATACATTAAATGTACAGCTCGTCTTTTTCTATTTCTCATTTTCATGTATTTCAGAATTATTTCACTCTGCTCTTCTTCTAAAATATGGAGCGCATGTACATACTCCATGACTGTCGAATTCTCACTGCGACTGTCGATAGTTTGGTTTGGCTGCATGCAGCGGCTGCACAAGCGAAACCACTCCGACGTAGCAGCGGCTGCTTGCAGCTGCTGCATGCCTACCGAAACCAGGTCTTAATTCGCACTTCTCCTTACGACTTTCTTCCATGATTGCCCAAGCAGTTCACCAAATTTTTACACCAACAGCATCACAATGCTATTGGTACGTTTCAGAGGACATAAACGGAAAGTTTAGAATAGTGAATGAGTTCGTTAGCGGTAGAATAACCTATCCCAGTTGATATATGTTGTTGCTGGAGCAACAGATGAATTTATATTGTTTGCTACTAATGTGGTCCAAGCCAAGGAATGTGGTCCAACCCGAGATCATGTAGTACAGGGCAAACAATGTGGTCCAAGCCGAGAAGCTGAATGAAATTAACGTGAATGAAAATGTGCACAAAAATTTAACAGAACTCCTACTCGTTTCTCAAGAAAAAATAAGATATTTACATTATGTCGATAATGTTTAGTGAACCTAAGAAAGAATTCTGCTCTAGGAAAATGATAAGCGAAAAACAGAACTTGTGCTATAAAACAGAATGAAGGTAAACAAGGCAACAAATTCACAACCAGCAAATCACCTTATTAAACATTCTTAGTGAGATACTTGCTTGAATTGAAGGAATCATGACTTACCGAGAGTAAATATTATTTATTTTGTCAACTTAAACTTAGAAATCCTACACGGAAAAATCGATGAGTTTAGATGAAAATTTACACCATATATCCTTATAATAATAACTGTTCTTTATTTATAATGATATCAACAGGCCATCGACCAAAGTTCTTCAGCCCCGCTAACCTACATAATATTTCTGTTATATCTTTCATTAATTCAAAATAAAAATGTTACAAGAGAAACACAAAATTTAATTGAAAATAACGGATTCAAAGTATAAAATCCTAAAGGCAATACGAATTTCACATAAATTCTCATTAGAGTTTTCTTTACATTTCTGATGAAAATTACAGATTTAAAGACAAATTTATTTTCAGTGCCATATTATGTAGGTCACATGTGAGTTGAAAGTATGGATGTTTTTTAGCACTACTAATACAAGGCTTTTTCCTAGCTTTCTTACTATATAATCTTTGACAGTCAGTTATACAGTATACTTAAGTATTTATTTGGCATTATAGACAAAACGTTGTTCTTTCTTCAATAGCCTCTATTGATTCGAACCAGTTGCAACTCTTTTGTTTCATTAAACATTCCGGATTATTCATACGACTTGGTAACGAATAACAATATACTTTTAGTAATTATGACGTCATGTACTTGCACAGGAACAAAACTTTGAATACTACTTCTGTGCAGGAGAGAATTATACCAAACCAGCTCTCCAGAAACCACAGACAGGTAACTCCACATAAATGATCAATAATTACCGAATAATTCAGCCAACTGGAATACTCAAAAATAGCCAGGTTTTTTTATTTCATCGTGAATCAAAATAGTCGAATATTTATTTAGTGTAAACTCGTATTATTTTATCCCGAAAATGGGTTTGATTCCCGTTATTCACGGAAAGTGTCTGCCTTGAGTGCATCCTTCGTATAACTCAGGCTCGTTCGATAACCTCTCACCGCCTGACTAGTGCGATTTTCTGCTGAACACGTACGTTCGAACGAATTCTAAACACTTACTTTAGGTGATACGGCTTTGAGAGATCAGCATTTTTCAAGGATGCGGAAATAATGAGAATGAAAAGACACTTATATAACTGCCTTCAGACTACGGAAAAAGATTTTTTGTCGAAAAAAGTTGAGTGCAGAACGTTTTTTGTAGGTCAAGTCAAAAATTCGTGAATTTTGTGAGGTTCTGGATACTAAAGTTAGATAATTAGTTGTCTTTTTTCAATAATGGATTTAGTATTTTCACTTGTAATAAATTATTTCTTTTAGTGGAATAATGATACCCTTGCATTTTGTGAAAAACATTTGTTTTATTTCACTCACTGTGTCAAGAAGAATTATGTGTTCAGAGTTTATGTATGCATGCAATGTTGGAATGAGCTTTATACTACCTAACTGAAGAATTGAATAGTCGTCGTTCAAGCACGATGAGACCACTGAAATATTTTCCAATATGCCTTTTGGCATATTTATCCTGTTTCATTACTTACTACGCAGTCGAAATGAGAATTGTTTAAACTTCGTCTTATTGATCGATTTCATGATCATTATTATTATCTTTGTGCCTTGACGGGATTAGTTCCGAAGTGTGGGTTTAATATTGGTTGATTTTATATCAATCAATATTCTCCGCTTTCATTGTTTATACAGGGTGGCCATTTGAAAACGAAACAGACGAGATTACAGACGAAATAAATTTTTTCGATAGGAATGCTCGGACAGGTCGATTTCTGTTTCGAGGGGGACAACTTAGGATGTAGGTTACGGACGCATAGCGCTTCAACCCTTGCTACTACAACCCTCACCCCCAATTTTTGAATAGGGAAGATGGGGTGAGTGATACCTCATTTGAAAGGTATTTTTATACTGATGTCAGCACAGTAATTGTTTTTCATTTTATGCATTAGTTCTCGAAATATTCTTAACTAAGTATTTGAAAATGAAGTGGTGTTTTAGTGGCACTTGTAGTGTTTTTTTGTGAAAAATCGACATTTTGAGCTTCAAAACAACCATGTTTATCTAAATGTCGTTGATTGAAGAATTCTGCGGTTCTATTCGCACATTGATTGTTTGCAAAAAAAGTGAAATTATTTCCACCCTTTCTGTAATTAAATAAACCATGTCGAACAATGAATTAGAACACATACAGGTCTCGATTCAAAACTAAGAATAATTCACATGTCAAAGAAACAGTAAGCCAACTTAATGATCTCTTCGTAATAAATAAAAAATTATCGATTCTCATTTTTTTGAAAAAGATATGAATTCAATAATCAACAAAATGAAAACATTATTGAAGCCAACTGAGAAAACACTTCATAATTAAGTCGGAAATCGTTTCACGAATTGGGACTGGAATATTTCTGTGGCATCATTAATGATTTGATTTTCTTACCTAGTAATCTGATTAGAGATATGTACGTATTTGGACTTTTTGGAGATTTCTATCGATCAAGTGTTACCGCATGTTATTGGAAATACTGCAAATTATATCGAAGATAATTTAGCTTGAGTTTCAGCAAGATTGAGCTCCTTCGCAATACGCTTTGTTTGTTCGACATCTTGATTAAGATTTCTATGTCAGTGGATTGGAGGAAGGAAGCCACAGTCATGGTTGTTTCGAAGCTCAAAATGTCGATTTTTCACAAAAAAACACTACAAGTGCCATGAAAACACCACTTCATTTTCAAATACTTAGTTAAGAATATTTCGAGAACTAATGCATAAAATGAAAAAACAATTACTGTGCTGACATCAGTATAAAAATACCTTTCAAATGAGGTATCACTCACCCCATCTTCCCTATTCAAAAATTGGGGGTTAAGAATATTTCGAGAACTAATGCATAAAATGAAAAAACAATTACTGTGCTGACATCAGTATAAAAATACCTTTCAAATGAGGTATCACTCACCCCATCTTCCCTATTCAAAAATTGGGGGTGAGGGTTGTAGTAGCAAGGGTTGAAGCGCTATGCGTCCGTAACCTACATCTTAAGTTGTCCCCCTCGAAACAGAAATCGACCTGTCCGAGCATTTCTACCGAAAAAATTTATTTCGTCTGTAATCTCTTCTGTTTCGTTTTCAAATGGCCACCCTGTATATTATGCCCGCGTTACTCTTAAACGCAATAATTTTCATTTATTATGATCATTATTGAGAAATTGAATGACCTTTGTAAAGATATCGATAAACACTGCCGGTAAAATTTTGGAGATTAGTTTCATATTTGACCAGGACAGTTCGAAACATAGACTTTGAGGAAGCCTGTCTCAAGTCTTAAAAGGATCGCGGCCACACTCAGTGGAGAAGGGAGTTAGTTATATCCGTTGGAAGTGAATAAAAAATATAATGGGTGCCAGGTAGAGTAATGCCTGCCTATTCAGGGTAAAAGAACTGCTTACTCTTCCACCGGAGTAACAGTTAAAAAAACCCTTAAAATTCAAGTGACCTAGTTATTGCACAACAAAATAAGAGTAAATATGCAGTGGTTGCCACAGTACGACCTAGAATTCTATTACCTTCGAATGGGTAGTCAAAGAAAGGAAAAGAATCCTAGAATCTATAGTCTAAATCAAATGATAACGAATAATCAAAGCTGACAAACCAGCCTAAACAGTTTTCCAATTCAATCGGAATATACAGGGTGTCTACTTTAAAAGTGGACAAACTTGGAGAGGTGATTATACAAGTAAGTTTCAACAAAAAATTTCATATAACACATGGTCAAAATGTTGACGGTTATTCTTCAATTTAACACTTCTAGATTTCACGAAAAATTTCAAGTTTTTTCTCTAAAAATATCAATATTCAGTTTTCCTTGCAGTCTCATCAAATTTGACCACATAACACGGAAAGGTCCATTAATTTGCTACAAGATGAGAGAGTCTACGTGCAGAAAACACTCTTATTTGTAGAGTTGTAGATTCGGTACGAAAACGATGTGTCAAATGTATTGAGAATTTCTTCGTTATCATTCCGATTCAAGATGAATTGGTGATATTCATAAAACTACATTAAAATTCGATCACGAAAAACTTCGAAATAGACCAGGTTCGAAATTTTCAGATTTTTTTGTTATTATCATGTTAGCCATGATACATAGCCAGCAAACATAACATCGATATCGGTGTTCCTCAAGGATCGGTACTAGGGCCTCTCCTATTTATATTATTTGTGAATGATTTGCCTGAACACCTTACTGTCTTCAAATTGATCAAATTGATTTTATTCGCCGATGACACCTCTATTGCTATAGCATCTGAGAATATTGATGAACTTCGTTCGTGCTGTAGCAAACTGATAATGAGCTTTTTAGACTGGTGTAAAGCCAATGCACTAATTGTGAATTTGGAAAAAACCAACCTCATTTCCTTTGGAATCAGAGATTCGCTTCCATTGACTCTCCAGGTGGGAGATGTGATAATTTCTTCTTCGGAAAGTGTGAAATTTTTGGGTGTTCATCTGGACAGCCAACTGAGATGGTGTGAGCATATTGATGTGTTGAGTAAAAAACTGAATACATCCTATTATGCTATAAATAAGCTGAAATTGTGTTTACCTGTTCAATCAATTCTGGATGTGTACTACAGTTTAGTTTACAGTCATTTACAGTTCAACA
The DNA here is from genome assembly GCA_013421045.1 of Propylea japonica. Lineage (NCBI taxonomy): Eukaryota > Metazoa > Arthropoda > Insecta > Coleoptera > Coccinellidae > Propylea > Propylea japonica. The sequence goes on from CM024240.1 coordinate 87,173,346, forward strand.
TCATATTATGGGGAGCTTCTACTGACGTAAACAGAATATTTTTGGCACAAAAAAGGATAATACGTATGATTTTCAATACCAGTCAACTTTCCTCCTGTAGACCACTCTTCATCAAGCATCACATTTTGACGGTCACTTGTATTTATATCTACAAATGCCTGTTATTTATTAAACGAAATCTTGGAAATTTTGTTGGACTGTCACACTTTCATAATTACTGTACGAGGAACTCACGAATGTTATGTCTGCCTCAACATAGAACATCAAAATTTGAACTTTCCCCATCTTATAAGGGCATAACACTCTACAATAATTTACCAGATGAAATTAAAGGATTAAATGAGTTACAATTTAAAACGACCATAAAACGTATATTAATTAAAAAATCCTACTATAGTATAGCGGAATATTTAGCCGATAGTCATTTCGCATAATTTCTGTATACTTATTTGTGATTAGTATCACAAAATCATTCATTCATTGTATTCATTTTGATTTTTCTTTACTAAGAACTTTTTTTATTTGACCTGTCCTATACATTCTTATTTGTAATGTCAAAGGGATTAATAAAGAATTATTATTATTATTATTATTATTATTATTATGGCGGAGGATGAACAACTACCACAAAAGTTGATATGTCATTCGAAATCCACAAAATGAGGTATTTTTTACTGAAGAGAAAGCGTGTAGGTACATATTTATTAATATTTCATCGAAAAAACCATTGCAAAAATAAGACTGATTTTGTTAACTTCAGAATCGTGATATTCTTCTCCTTACCACGTCTGCAATGAAAGTGTTTTCTGCACTCTCTCATCTTGAAGCAAATTTATTGCCCTTTCTGAAAATATGGCCAAATTTGATGAGACTGCAAGGAAAACTGAATAGTGATCTTTTTAGAGAAAAAACTTGAAATTTTTCATGAAATCAAGAAGTGTTAAATTGAAGAATTATCGTCAACATTTTGACCATATGTTATATGAGATTTTTTTTGTTGAAAACCACTTGTATAATCACCTCTCGAAGTTTGTCCACTTTAAAAGTAGACACCCTGTATAATACTTTTTGTTTTTTCACAGTCTTTTTTAAGGTATGTCTACGCGAGGGCCCTCAAAATGGTTAAGGATGCTCACGCTCCCCTTCTCCAGAGAGGTGACCGCGCGGGCACTAGGTTCTACTTCGACGAACCCTACAGGGTAATTGTTCCCGACAGAGACCTATGGTCTTCATCAAACAGGCTTCTTAGTCCAGAAGGTCCCACCTGGTTCACTGATGGCTCTGTCACAGCAACAGGGTCTGGGGCCGGAATCGTGGGTCCTCACTTCAATCAGGCTATCCCTCTGGGGAAGGACTGTTCCATTGTGCAGGCTGAGCTATTTGCGGTTCTTGCATGCGCACTGGAAAACATTCGCAGGGGATACTCTGGCCAGCACATTTATATATGTTGCGACAGCCGGGGAACTCTGAAATCTCTATCTGATGTTAGGGTTGATTCTCTTTTGGTAGAAGAATGCAGGAAAGCTCTGCGTGGGCTGGGCTCTGATAACTTTTTGAAAGTGATCTGGTGTCCGGCTCATGCGGATATACCTGGTAACGTCAAGGCAGATGAACTGGCTAGGCGGGGAGCCGGATTAGCATTTGTTGGTCCGGAGCCTTCGCTGCCAATCTGTCGCACATCTGTCAGAAGTTTATTCAGGAACTGGCCGAACAGGGAATTTTCCTCGGAATGGAGCGCAGGGGTGGGCCTGAGGTGGCCGAGGATTCTCATTGAGAGACCGTCCTCGCGATCTGAGGTAGGCTTCTGCTGCTGGAGAGGAAACAACTCAGTCTGGTGACTGGTGCATTGACTGGTCACCTGTTTAACAAGCATTTGAAGAGAATGGGATTGACGAGCTGCTCCCTATGCCAGTGGTGCAGGAGTACTGATGAAACGGTTGAGCATATTTTGTTCAACTGTGGAAACCTTACTGAGTTAAGGTCAACACACCTAGGAAATCCAACACCTTCTATTCCTATGGTGAGAGGGACCACTCCTGGCAGGCTCGCGACATTTCTGTCTTCGTGTCTGAGGAGCTGAGTCTCTATAGAACGATGCGGGTGAACAATGGGCCACTAGGCCTCAGTTCGGCCGGTAAGGGACCGCACAGGGAAGAAGAAGAAGGTATGTCTAGTTTGTTTAGGGAGATTAGACTGGGTTATTTAGAGTAAAGTGGTTTTTTTTTTTGTTTTTTGACCTAGCTTTCGAATAATATTTTATTCTTCCTCAGGGTCTACTACAAAATAACTACAATTATATTTTTATACATTAATATTCACATGAAAATATATAAAATTTTCACAGTCGAGGTTATTTACTCTTTTACATTGATGTTTTTTAGCTCTTTATATTTTTTTCCTTTGAGTTTATTTAGCTGTTCTTTCATAATTTAAAATCAAAACTTTTCAATTGTCATAAATGAAATCTTACTTTTACGTCACATTTCATATCTTTCTTTTCAGCTGTTGTGTTGTATATTATTATAAGTAGTAGTCATACCGTGGTCAATCCAAACAAACATACCAAAAAAACTCACAGAAGAAGCAAGTGAAAGTTTTCATGTGTCGTAATTGTGGAAATACGCATAGTGTGAATAAGTACCCTGCCTTCGGAAAAAAGTTTATGAAATGCGGTAAAGTAAACCATTTTGCGAAACTCTGCCGATCCATTCATCAAATCAGTATTGAAAATCCTTCTTTCAGCTATTTTGACTCAGACCCGGAAATTTATATCGACACTATTTCAATGATAAATGAAACGAAGCAAATGTCTAATATTAATAATTGGAATATTAATTTTAGATTCAAAAATGGAAAAATTATTAATTTCAAACTTGATCCTGCTGCCAATATAAATGTCATACCTTTCAAATTCATGAAAACGCTAGGTATTAGTATTGAAGAACTCAAACCTTGTAAATTAAAAATATCTACCTATACCGGAACCGGAATCAATGTTTTGGGTAAATGTTCTCTGTTATGTCAATATGAGAATTTCAAAAATTCCATAGAATTTCACATTGTTGACCACAAATATGCAACTGCAATTTTAGGAAAGCAGGAATGTGAAAGAATGAATTTGCTTAAATTCGTTGGCAAGGTTGCTTGTGAAAAACTTGATTATAATTATAATCATATTATACATGCTCCGCGTAAAGTTCCATTCTCTCTTCATGATGAGTTAGAAAATCTTCTGAAAAATCTCGAAAGAAATAAAATTATCACCAAGGTTAATGAACCTACTGAATGGGTTAATAGTTTTATTTGTTTCTCATTTGTAAACGTCAGTTTCCAAAAACACAATATTAATCAAGGAAGTTTATTTTATCAAGTCACTAACTTGTAAAATTGACAGTTAACTTGTAAAATTTTTACAAGTTAGTAGTATTATTTACATTGAAAGTTATCAAGTACTTGCTTCTAATTTCATTCATCCTTCTAATCTCAGAGTTCCTGGAACAAATGTATTTCTCTATAAACGTTCTCAAACTATTCAAAAACGATATTCGTACCTTGTTATATCGTATCTATTCGCTTTCCTTTTCACGTACTTGCTTCTAATTTCATTTATCCTTCTAATTTCATCGTTCCTGGAACAAATATTTTTAGTAATAAATGTTATAAAAGTATTAAAAAACAATATGCATACCTTGTTTCATTCAGAATGTCAGAAATCAGCAAATGTTCTCGAAGGACTTCCTCTCGTAAAGCCACTGACAGTTGTCATAATTTTCCGATGTCATAAATAATCATAAATAGCTTACGACATTTGCGACAAATTATTGAGATTTTTTTTGGAATTTATCCCACCTTTTTACAAACGAGAAACAAATAAAATATAAAACAATACACGCAAGGTAACGGGTTGTACTGGCTCAAGGAGGTAACTGACTCGCCTGCGGCTCGTCAATTATATCCTCCATTCGCCAGTAAAAACCCTCTTTCCTTGCTAGTAATGTTATATACTATAGTACTAGTTCATAAACCAAATGGAGATCTGAGAATATGTATTGATCCTAAACAATTGAACGAGGCTATTGTTCCACTCAGGCTTCTGGCAAATTCGCCTGGATGAAGAAAGTTCTTATAAATACAAGTGAGGTATTTCTCGACCGTGAATGAATATTTGGTAGAAGCTTTATTAGGATATCCTGGTCTTAGGAAATGTGAAACACTTTTATTTTAATCCAAGCTTTCGGCAAATTTTATTACCTTTTTCAAGGATAAATATTGTGATTAAACTCCTTAATACAGTTATAATTTTAAAGGACATGCAAGTGTGGCTGACGTATTACCGTTCACACAGAAATGTTTGAGAATATTTCGTGATTATTGAAAGCAGATTCTGTCAATTCGAAATATTTTCAAACATTTCTGTGTGAACGGTAATACGTAGGCCATAATGGATACAAAAAATTGCTAAAAACTCCTAGAAGTATGCATTTTTCAGCTTCGTGACTGTGGAGAAATTTGATCCGAAGGATTAGTAGAACATCATATAAAATTTTCAGCCAAATCAATCGGAAGCCAATTCCCATAATACGTAAGCCATAATAGATACAAAAAATTACTAAAAACTCCTAGAAGTATGCATTTTTCAGCTTCGTGACTGTTTAGACATTTGATCAGAAGGATTAGTAGAACATCATATCAAATTTTCAGCCAAATCCACCGGGAGCCAATTCCCATACAAAATGTGCGGGGTCCTTTATAGAAGTGAAAACTTTAGCAAAAAGTATAACGTCGATTGATATAATCAACAAACTTAAGGAAATTTTCTCCTTGTTAGGTATACCAGAGGAAGTTTTCTCTGATAATGGTCCCCAATTCTCTGCTAGCTTATTCAAAGAACACTAACAGCAGTCCCCATTATCCTCAGTCTAATGGGCAGTTTGAAAGAACAATCGGCACTGTAAAATCCATACTGAAAAAATGTTTGTTTGATAAAACAGATTTCTACCTCGCGTTACTTTAACTTCGAAATACACCCATTGACCACAATTTGTATTGTCCTGCACAACTACTTTTTTCCAGAAATTTACGAAGTATATTGCCAACTACAGAAAAACATTCAAAACCTAAAATTATCAATAACAGTTTTCATAGGAAAAATATCGAACAGAAACAAAAATTTTAATTTGACCGTAAAGCAAGAACTATGAGTAAGCTTGAGAAAAATCAAAATGTTCTAACTTGGAAGAATGGTCTCTTCAATATTCCTGGTACAAAAGTCAATTTAAATGAAAATCCTAGAAGTTATGAAATAAAAATTAATAACTCTAATCGAACGGTCACAAGAAATCGACGTCATATCAGAATTGACCCATCAGTAAACAAAAATCCTGATCACTCTGAAACTAACCTCAATCATAAAGATGTTCAATGTAATTCTAATTCTTATGTAAAAAGATATGGAAGAACTTCAATACCACCAAATCGATATCAATCTTGAACATATTTATTTTAATTTGAAATAGGTTTGTCAATTTCGATGAGTAATTGTTCGAGTGATGTTTTCGATGTTGGACTTCGAAGTTTTTGACATACTCATTTAGTGGCTGTTATTGCCTTCTGTGGCTGCGCATGTGGCTGAACAGGCCAATTCTTGAAGATATATTTCTTCCACACTCCACACACTGGTAGTTTTCTCCAGAGAGATTTCGACGTGGCCTGTCTGGTTGGTCATCGTTAAACAGGGAAACGATCCTTCTCCATCTTGTGCAGTTTCTTCCGAATTGTTTTAAATATTAAGAGCCTTTAAGTCTGAGTGCAGCACATCTTTGTAGCGCTTCAACTGTCCTCCTTGCTTACGAAATACATCGTTTAATAAAACATCACATAAGTTATAATCCTTTACAACGAAGATGAATTTAGATTCAAAATTTAAAAAAAGGAGAAATGATAATATGATACCGTTACAAGTTAAATTCACGAAGCGATAAAAAGATGCCAATAAATATCAGAATCTCTAATATCGAAATATTGATTTTTACATATGAAAAGCAATAATAAACAAACTGATCGACTCTAAACATAGTGAGTGATCGGAAGGTATTGCAGTAAAAGATTTCTGAAGAAGAACTTTTCTTCTTTATTGATTTCTGTGATTCGGCTAGGTTAAAAAAATACAGACCTCTGAAAATCAATGAGAAAATTAAATATTTAATTTTTTTGTGCGAGCGTTTCGTCCAATGAAATGATTATGAGAATATAGTTTTTCTATAATGAGTTGAATAGTCTGTACCGTCAGTGCAAGCTGGCTATTATCCACCATGTTGAGGAAAGGTAATTCATGGTCAAGCAATTCTTGAAAGATCCAAATGAAATATACCTGCAATCATTTTGGATATTGTCTTTCATTGGTTTTTTTAGCTCTTGGTATCATATCTTCAATTATAGAGTAGAATCCTAGCATAGCTCCCAACACCGAAAATCAAGCACTAATCCCTTCATGGATTCCTCGGAACATGAAAATGACTGACTTTCACGTGATTGGAAGAGTAAAAGAACTGTTTTTGCATAAAAACTTCTTTGTCTCAAAATAACGATCTCGCTGTAGTAACTTGAAGTCAGACACAATAAATAGAGCTGACAGAAAAAAACAGACAAACAGACCTGTCTCAATAACTGAACCTCCGAACTCAAGCCCCCTGATACTTGCTATCCGGGATGAGTGAATGTTCCCCCTAGTAATAATTTATTCATTTCATTTATCAGAATACGTCCAGACCATCAATATTATAACAACCAAATAATTGTATACACATATATAACAGAAATCACCACAAATATCATGGTTTTCACAAAAGTACAAAATTCTTCCAGAGTATGAAAATACTTCTTCAAGAATTTCCTTCAGAGCTTCACTAAAACATTTAAAATTCATATTTATCAAATGAGGCGGTGGCATGTTAAATAATTTACATCCTTACTTATCCGGAGACTTTTTATGGAAAGTATGAACTGAACTTTCTTCACAAAAACGATATTGGTATCTGGTTTCATAGGAGTATACATCTTTACTTCTTTGTATGCGCGACTTCTCCTATATATATACAATATAGGGTTTAGGGATGTCGACCTTATATCAAAAAAGTATTGTTGTTTATTCTTTATTTACAGCCAAGCTTTTGAAACTCTCTGTTTCTTCTTCAGGGCAATGAATTTTGAGATTATATACATGAGAAATTTGAAATAGACGGGTAGAGACCGTTTGTCAAGCAATCAACTCTGAATTTGAAGTGAATCATACTATTAAAATTGTTAACAGTTGAAAATAATTGAATAAATAAATTAAAATATTATGTGAATAAATTATCACACGCAAATACACAGTAAACAAGAAACAATTAATTAAAATTTTCAGTTCGTACGTCAATTCTAAAACTTCTTTTGTTTTCTAATTGACGTACAAACTAAAAATTTGAAGTAATTCTCTCAATTAAATGAGGTTTCAATTTATTTTCACAAGTTGGTAGTAATGGATTGCTTGTCGACCTAAGCATTAGAATTTCAGCTGGAGAGAAATTTGTGAATAGGGGTACGTTTCTTAATTGAAATAGAGCTAGGTAGAAATCTTTATTATCCTCAATAGTTTTCTCCACTGAATTTTTGGAAATTTGAACATTTCGTTCAGCCATTCCATTGAATTGGCTGTACGTTGGGGATGAAATGATGTGATGGAATTTCCAATGATTTAAAAATCTTCAAACTGTTCTGAAGTGAATTGTGTCCCACCATCTCTTAGGAAATAATTAAGAATTCCGAATCGGGAAAAAATCTTCTTCAATATCGCTATAACAATACGACTGCTAATGTTTTGGCCATTTGATGGTTTTGTTCCTATGAGAAGAGAATATCTTTACTGAGAAGGTCTCTCAGTGGTTTACTATGCAAGGAATAATTTTTAATATATTTGTTCATATAATTTATAATTCCTAGGAGTCTCTGGGCATCTTTTTTGTCTTTTGGTACACGAAACTGTTTTCTTGATTTGAGACTATCATTATCTAGGGCTACACCATTTTCTGTGAGAATATGTTCCATGAATTTTATCGTATCAATAGCAAAAATACATTTTTTCAAATTAAATTTGACATTAAATTTTTTATATTTTGTCAAGACTTTTTCTTAAATTTGATTCTCTGACATCCGTGCATGAGTTTGAATCTAGATACCTATAACGTTACGAATTTTTTTCTTTTTCTTTATTTTTCGAGTTTGTTCTTCTATATGATGTGGAGTCAGGAGCTTTTGCGCTTTCGTTCATATTAGGAAAACAATAAATCAAATCTAAATATTCCCAGGGCTATTCATTTAATTCAATTCATTTCCGCTCGTCCTTCGGCTGACCGAAAACACGGCGTTTATTGAATATACAGTGTGTTTGGTCATGACTTAGCGATAATTTAAGGGCATCAAATATACGTAATTTTATCGACAAAAACACCCAAATTTGGAAGTTCACCCCCTTAGTTTTGGAGTAGCCCCCATTTTAAATTTACTTTTTTATTTCCGTTGACCCTTCCAAATAATATCGATTTCTTTGTACATAAAGGTAATACAGACGTGGAAAAATGTTTTTTGAAAGTTGATCATACCACCTTTTATTGAAGCATAACAATATAAAAACATTTTATTTGTTTCTCATTTGTAAACGTCAGTTTCCAAAAACACAATATTAATCAAGGAAGTTTATTTTTTCAAGTCACTAACTTGTAAAATTGACAGTTAACTTGTAAAACTTTTACAAGTTAGTAGTATTATTTACATTGAAAGTTGTCAAGTACTTGCTTCTAATTTAATTTATTCTTCTAATCTCAGAGTTCCTGGAACAAATGTATTTCTCAATAAACGTTCTCAAACTATTCAAAAACGATATTCGTGCCTTGTTTTATTCGTATCTATTCGCTTTCCTTTTCACGTACTTGCTTCTAATTTCATTTATCCTTCTAATTTCATCGTTCCTGGAACAAATATTTTTAGTAATTAACGTTATAAAAGTATTGAAAAACGATATTCATACCTTGTTTCATTTGGATCTGGCCTTTTTCGTCAGAAATTAGCAAATATTCTCGAATGACTTCCCTCTCGTAAAGCCACTGACAGTTGTCATAATTTTCCGATGTCATAAATGATCATAAATAGCTTACGACATTTGCGACGAATTATTGAGATTTTTTTGGAATTTATCTCACCTTTTTACAAACGAGAAACAAATAAAATATAAAACCATACACGCAAGGTAACGGGTTTTACTGGCTCAAGGAGGTAACTGACTCGCCTGCGGCTCGTCAATTATATCCTCCATTCGCCAGTAAAAACCCTCTTACCTTGCTAGTAATGTTATATACTATAACTTGAAAACGCCATAAAAAAATTCTTCAAAAAAGTTTTAGTAACAATATGCAGTGATTTTCTCAGTAAATCCGCAATAGTACAAGAACTAGCACATTGAAGTATAATTGTTTTTCAATGATTTAACACGCAAGGATATTAGCTACGAAACAACACTTACATCTTTTCTTTAAGTTACATAATTTGAGAGTTATTGGTGTCCGTGAAGTTAGCACCCACTTTTTCGAAAATGAAAAATTATTTTCTTGCATTCGTTAGTAACTCGTTTGTAACTATTTGTAACATCAAAATTTTCGTTTGTACCTCAAAGGAACTGGTGAGAAAACACTGCATTCCGCTGGGTGCTAACTTCACGGGCACCCACATTTTCGAAAATTAAAAAAAAATTTGTTGCATTCCTTAGGAACTCGTTAGTAACCATTTGTAACGCAAAAATCTTTGTTTGTAACCTTATCTGTCATGAGAAAATGACACCCCCAAAATGCGAAGTTAGCACCCACTTTTTCGAAAATGAAGAAGATTTTTTTTGCATTCGTTAGTAATACGTTAGTAACTATTTGTAACTCAAAAATTCTCGTTTGTAACCTAACCTGTAATGGAAAAATTACACCCCTAAAATGCGAAGTTAGCACCCCACTTTTTCGAAAAGGACGAAGATTTTTTTAGCATTCGTTAGTAGGTCGTTAGTAACTATTTGTAACATCAACATTTTTGTTTGTACCTCAAAGGAACTGGTGAAAAAATTCCGCTGGGTTTTAACATCACATTTTCGAAAATTAAAGAAAAATGTGTTTCATTCATTAGTAACCATTTGTTACGCAAAATCTTTGTAACCTCACCTGTCATGAGAAAATAACAACCCCAAAATGCTAAATTAGCACCCACTTTTTCGAAAATGAGAAAGGTTTTTTTCGCATTCGTTAGTTACACGTTAGTAAATATTTGTAACTCAAAAATTTTCGTTTTTAACCTAACCTGTAATGAAAAAATTACACCCCTATAATGCGAAGCACCCACTTTTTGGAAAATGGAACAATTTTTTTTAATCGTAAGTAACTCGTCAGTAACTATTTGTAACACAAAAATTTTCGTTTGTAACCTTATCTGTAACGATGAAATTACACACCTGAAGTGAGAAGTTAGCACTTACTTTTTCGAAAATGAAGAAGATTTTTTTTGCATTCGTTATTAACTCGATAGTAACTATTTGTAACACAAAAATTTTCGTTTGTTACCTAACCTGTAATGGAAAAATGACACCCTCAAAATGCGATATTAGCACCCACCGTATCTGAAATGAGGAAGATTTTTTTAGCATTCGTTAGTAACTCGTTAGTAACCATTTATAACACAACAATTTTTATCTGTAAGACAACCTACAATAGAATAGTCACATCTCTTAAATGCGCGGTTAGAACATACTATTCCCAAAAAGAAAAAAACAAGTTTTTTTCGATTCGGTAGTAACTCGATTGTGTCTGTTTGTTTTAGAAAATTATGAGTTTGTTAACTGACAATAAAAGAAAAAACAGCAACCCTTAAATGCTGAGTTAGCACCCACTATTTCGGAAACGCACACATTTTTTTACTTTAAAAACTTTCTTGCAAATGTGATTTCACTTTCAATATTGAATAATGTTAAGAAACATTAGATTCATGTTTTTAATTCATATGAATCAGAATTATATATTACTTTCATCCAAACATCAAAAATAAATTGAAGAATGCTCTGCGACAAAATTGGAAATTAGAGAAAAAGATCGTAGCAAAATTCCTATCATTTTGAGGAGGATTGCTTTATTTGAGCATTTCTGGAGTTAAGATAATCATGACACTCATGTCTTTTTTTCAATCAAATTTGACCCTCCAGTCTGATTCCATTGAGTTGATATTAGAATATTAGAAATAGGACTTGGAAAATAAACGAAATAGCATGTCCTATTTACCGTTTATCTATATTTCAAATTGATTGGTTATTATATTATATATAAATGAATAAATAAAAAATTATCTAATGCGCCAGGTGACTAAAGCAATATTTCGTTTTCAGAAGTGGAATATTATATATCTTCGTAAGAAAAGTCTCGAAAAAATATACTGTCGCATTAAATAGGAGAGGACCTTTTCAAAAACATATCGCATTACCCATATTGTCTGATAAAATTAAAGGAATCACGCCTGCCGTTCACAAGAATTAAATCATAAAATGATGGATTTCATGTCGAACTAAACCCTTAAACGAAATTGACGATTTTCCAAAATCTTGATATCTGCTAGAAGACGGCACTTCTTGTAAATGTGAAACCGTTTATGAATTAATTAATAGGTATGTGATTTATTAATTTCAGACAAGTTATATATTGGTATGCTCTAGATTTTACCAATCCATGAGTAACTTTCGATATCTCATAAAATACTGTCTGTTCATACATTCATGAAAATAATTTGCATTATATTGTAACAAAAAATATATTTCCAAAACAAAATTAAATTTTTTACTTCATATTATGATTAAATACTATACAATAGTAGGTGGACATCAAGCCCCATTGTTTTCGGTACAAGCTTAATTTTTTTAGTCCTGTGATCATATAACACCAAAGCCCCATCATTTCTATGACATACAATAGTAGTAGTGTCCTTAACGAAAATTTTTGAGTTACAAATAGTTACTAACGTGTTACTAACAATGCAAAAAAAATCTTCTTCATTTTCGAAAAAGTGGGTGCTTACTTCGCATTTTGGGGGTGTCATTTTCTCATGACAGGTAAGGTTACAAACAATTTTTTTTATTTACAAATAGTTACTAACGAGTTACTAACGAATGCAACCAATTTTTTTTTAATTTTCGAAAATGTGGGTGCCCGTGAAGTTAGCACCCAGCGTAATGCGGTGTTTTTCCACCAGTTCCCTTGAGGTACAAACGAAAATTTTGATGTTACAAATAGTTACCAACGAGTTACTAACGAATGCAAGAAAAATTTTTTCCATTTTCGTAAAAGTGGGTGCTAACTTCGCATTTTAGGGGTAAAATTTTTCCATAACAGCTTAGGTTACAAACAAAAATTTTTAAGTTACAAATAGTTACTTACGTGTTACTATCGAATGCAAAACAAATCTTCTTTATTTTCGAAAAAGTGGGTGCTAACTTCGCATTTTGGAGGTGTCATTTTCTCATGACAGGTAAGGTTACAAACAAAATTTTTTGCGTAACAAATAGTTACTAACGAGTTACTAACGAATGCAACCAATTTTTTTTTAATTTTCGAAAATGTGGGTGCCCGTGAAGTTAGCACCCAGCAGAATGCGGTGTTTTCACACCAGTTCCTTTGAGATACAAACGAAAATTTTGATGTTACAAATAGTTACTAACGAATGCAAGAAAAATTTTCTTCATTTTCAAAAAAGTGGGTGCTAACTTCACGGACACGAGTTATTGCTGTTCGAACATGATCACTACGCGAGGAAAAGACACAAGACAGGTCGTCATGAAGGCCACTGCCTGTCTACAGAGCAGAGGCGGCCATTTTGAGCAATTTTTATGATTAATTTGTTTGGTTGGTCATTAAAAATTATCGAAAGTACAGTACTGAGTTTTTTTTTATTTTATAATTTTCATAATGGTCATGTTCGAACAGCAATTACTCTCTGAATATGTAACTTACCGAAATTATGTTAGTATCGTTTTGTAGCTAATATCCTTGCGCGTAAGCTCATTGAGAAAAAATTATACTTCAATGTGCTAGTTCTTGTACTATTGCGAATTTACTAAGAAAATCAGTACATTTTTTCACTTAAATTTTTTTAAAGAATTTTTTTATTATTATTTTATTATTTTCAAGTCATATGTTTTCATATTGTATCACTTTAATAAAAGGCGGTAGTATAATCTTTCAAAAAACATTTCTTTCACATCTGTAGGACCTTCATGTCCAAAGAAATCGATAGTATTTGGAAGGGTCAACGAAAATCAAAAAGTGAATTTAAAATTGGGGCTACTCCAAAACTTAGGGGGTGAACTTTCAAATTTGGGTGTTTTTGTCCATAAAATTACGTATTTTTGATGCCCTTAAATTATCGCTAAGTCATGACCAAACACACTGTATATTGGTGATGAGGCAGGTTAAATTATGATCCCAAATATCTGGCAATCGCATCGAAAATTCTTCAGATTATTGTTTTCTTCAACTCAATTCTCCTTTCGCATCCTCGTTGAATTAGGATGACGGTAATAGAACTTTCAGAATACAACAGGCGTACAATCCTTTTTGTTTTCTGCAACCTTCCGAACGGCAGCGTCTCCAATAAAAGAGGTGATACTTCTACTACTTACGTGCACATGATCCTATGAATGGAAGACGGCTCTTTGAATTTTCCACTCGAGTTGAGTTCTTTTAGGGCAACCTCTTTATTAAGCGAATACTACCGTCCATATATTTAGTCCCCCTTTATTCATAAAAGCTGCTTACTGCAGAAACCTCTTCATTTCATTAGAAACTGAGTTTCAATGGAAATGTTTTTTTATCTATCACGGAACATTTTGGATGGATAGCATTACAGAGTTAATAGATATTCATGACAGTATGATTCAGAGTATAGCGTTTTCTTATCTAATTCAAAATATTTTCAGAAAATTTGTGTTCCACATAATATGTATGACAAGTTATCTCATATATTTAAAAGTATTATATTTCCTCTTGAAATGTATCCTTAATTATTTGCTGAATTTCACAAAATGATAAGCGTATTAACTCTCAGTTCTATTTTTTCTTATTTGATCCATTCAGATTTTATAAACCAGAACAGAATTAATATTTGAATATCCAAATTTCGATAGCTTCAAAATCAGAATTGTGAATGATGTCAAGTTGACATGTAGAACCAAATTTATGTTTAGTTTTTTTAATGATCTGCATATTCCTCCAACTAACTTTTAGATGTTTTTCAAAAAGAATAAACAACTAGAATTAAATCTCAATTTCGTAAGTTTACATTCTTTATAAATAGTTATATGTTTCCATTACTTTATATGGTAGTTCTCCTGACGAAGGGAAAATAAATTCTCGAAAGCTCGAGCAAAGAAAAAAGAGTTCAATTAAAAACATTGCTGCAACTCTGTAATGTTTTCCACTCCACTTATTAAAATAAAGTAAAAATATATAATTTGAAATAGCAATAGAGAAGTAATATCGACAACGGTTCGGGAACAAGTGTTTTATTAAAATATATATGTACAGATACGTCAGATGGATTCTGCGTAAAACTTAAAATTAAATACATTACAAACTCCTATTATCCAAAACTAAATATTTCCTCTTGAAATATATACCAACAAAAAACAAAAAATTAAAGTAAAGCCCTAAGCAGGAGCTTTTGAGCGTTCGTTCATTGGTGGTGGGGCAATCAAAATTTTATATGGAACTTGAGATTGATAACAAATATTTAAATACAGAATCTCAGCACAATATAAATTGAAAAACTCAAATTTTATGGTTCTGATGATGCGATCCTCTGTAAATTCTGCATGTATATCAGGTTTCATACAGGGTGTCCCATTACTCGACGTCAACCCGGAACCGGGTGAAAAGGCAAGTAAAGCTGGTTGTCAGAAAAATATAAAAAAAAATCTAAGTTGCATGATTTTAAAATAATGCGCATTTTAAAAAACACGCAAAATTCCACACCCTGTGACAGTCTTTTCGCTTCTGTTGCCACAAATATCAACTTTTTCCAACTTTTTCCTTTGCTGTGTAACCTTGAATAATGCTTGTCTAAACTGTAATCAAATTTTGGACACCAGCTGCTCTGGGTTTCATAAAAATAGGGCTTACTTCTCAGAAAAAAAATTCAAAATAAACAATTGCCTAGTTTCAATTGACTGTATTGAAAAAAAAATGTACTACGTAGGTTTGGCATGTTTTTTCAAAAGTTGGCGCATTTAGTAAGGATTCCAAAATGGTATAATACTTGTTTAATTGTAGCTGCCGTAGTTCAAATTTATTTTCGATTGCCTTTGAATACACTTTTTCGTTAACTGCTTCCCAGTAATAAAGTCCAATGGATTCAAGTCCGGTGAACGGGCCGGCCACGAGATTGGACCAGAACGTCCGATCCATCTTCCGGGAAAAAATGTTACCAGAAAAAAAAATTTTTAGAAGAATTTCTCCGGAAAATTTTTTTCTGGAAAAATTATTTTCTCTGGAAATTTTTTTTCTGATAACATTTTTTCCCGGAAGATGGATCAGACGTTCTGGTCCAATCTCGTGGCCGGCCCGTTCACCGGACTTGAATCCATTGGACTTTATTACTGGGAAGCAGTTAACGAAAAAGTGTATTCAAAGGCAATCGAAAATAAATTTGAACTACGGCAGCTACAATTAAACAAGTATTATACCATTTTGGAATCCTTACTAAATGCGCCAACTTTTGAAAAAACATGCCAAACCTACGTAGTACTTTTTTTTTTCAATACAGTCAATTGAAACTAGGCAATTGTTTATTTTGAATTTTTTTTCTGAGAAGTAAGCCCTATTTTTATGAAACCCAGAGCAGCTGGAGTCCAAAATTTGATTACAGTTTAGACAAGCATTATTCAAGGTTACACAGCAAAGGAAAAAGTTGGAAAAAGTTGATATTTGTGGCAACAGGAGCGAAAAGACTGTCACAGGGTGTGGAATTTTGCGTGTTTTTTTAAATGCGCATTATTTTGAAATCATGCAACTCAGATTTTTTTTAATATTTTTCTGACAACCAGCATTACTTGCCTTTTCACCCGGTTCCGGGTTGACGTCGAGTAATGGGACACCCTGTATACAAAATAAATTTCCCTTGAATCGGTTATCCTGTTATGGAAATATAATATATAAATATATATATAATGTTATGGAAATATAATATATAATATAAAGATTCTTTTTTTCAATATTCCAATTAAATTTTCCATTGTTCTGTTTAAACTATGGCCACGAAATACTCGATGAACATTCAGTATATCGATCTCCATACACAAAATAAATTTCACTCTAATCGGAAAATTTTGCATGAGGCTTATTATGAGCATATTTCATTGGTTTCGTTTTGTTTGAGATATTGAGAAAAAAAGTTTTCAATTACCATATTTCATGGAACACTATGTACGAGTTGTCTGATTTACGAACTTAGCTGAGGCATTTGGTAACTGAACTCACCCTGAGTCTCTAGGACGATCTCTTCGGAAGTTATCGTGCTAACGGCCGGTCCCACCGACAGAATTCAGTTTGACCACGGATTTTTCGTCAGTGAGTCACAACCTATCGATTGAGACCATATTAGGCTAAAAATTCGGAAATTACAGACAACTGGGCAAAACGATATAGAATTCGTTTAAGTAGAATGAGCGACGAGAAGAGCGGCGAGCAAAGCAGTGAGGTGATCTCTCTCATATAAAAAAGTTGCTGTTTATAGTCGAGCAGCGGAATTCTCACGAAATATCTTCGAAAATGAATATGACTCTATATCCAACAGAACATTTTCCTTAAAAAACTTGGTATATATCCTTCAATCCAAGCCAAATTGGAGAAATTGCTAGAGAAAAAAAGTTTTTCTTTTGACCTCAGGAACCTATGGTTAAAATAATTGTCAAAGTCAAAGACTCACCCCGTATATTTGGTATCAATCTCAAGTCTTATACACAATTTTGAGTTAATAGTCTTATTGCTCAACCGAAGAACGAAATAATATTCAATTCAAGGGTTTTTTTAATTTCTGGTATTTTTACGGGATATATGTTCACGGATATCAGAAACACCAATTATGATCATAAGCGACAAAAGCGATGCCACTTAATTCTGAAACAATAATGAAATAACTCGTTTTCTGAAATATAGCCTTTTTAGTGCACAACATTTTCATTTTAACACTTCAAAATTCTGAAATAACCATCTTTAGCGAACAACAGAAATTTGAAAAATCGTGTGCCATCAACGCTTAGAAGAATTTTCTTCTTCTTTCATTCATTGAAGAACATTGGCGGTGAATAATAATAAAGTATAACACCATGTAACTGTCTATAAGGTTTTCCTACAAACTTTCTGTACTTTTTCAAAAAAATTTCGCAGAAATTCGCCATTTCGTCGCCAATTACACATTCGTGAAATCGCAAACTCACAGATAACACGCGCAGACACAGTACACTTTTTTTCGGTAATTGACTAAATCTGGAATGAAATACAGAACTATCTGATAGCGAAAACAATCGAAAAATCGACGCATGCCCGGCCGGGCTCAAACTCAGGTTTCTTGGAATGCTACACGAAAAAGATCAGCTAGGCCAAAATCGCTATGTCAAAACGTGCAGTACCTATCAAAAAGTTTTATGACGACCCGAAGAAGCCGAAATTTGTTTACAAATATCGGAGAAACTTTCTTGTATTATTTCAAAATATTCAGGTCTCGAATCGGAAATCGTTATATAGCAGTAAGCCACCGAAATTCATTTTTCTTCGAAACCGATTCGCGCCAGAAATTCGTCTCCTGAAAAAAGCTTTTGATACCGATAGGAACTCGCCGTTTTCGACCCGAAAATCCATCCCTGAAATTTCTTTTTGAGTGCTATATCGTTTTGCCCAAATGTCTGTGATTCTCGAATTTTGAGCCGAAAATGGTCTCAAACGATAAGGTTCGACTTCCAGATTGTTACATATTGTATCCATAGCAACGGTAGTTGCGCAGGTATTGTACAGATGTGCGTCGGGTCAAACAGTTGAAATTAAGGAATAAACGAGTGAAGTTAAAATGTGTATCATTGCGTTCATCCCAAATTGAATGAAGCAGATTTATATCAAATTATATAAATCAAGTAAAATATATCGACAGATATATAACACTGATGAAGAATCCGTATTCAAACTCAATTCTGTCTGTGGGGCCGGACGTCCGTTAGCACAATGAATTTCGAGATTATCCTGTTTTTTCGCAATAATCGATTGTCTCTTTTTCTGTTACGTTTATTCTTCGTTTGATAATACTGAAACCTGATTCCACTGTTATCCATGATAGAAGTTTCATTCGTTTCATTTCTAGTATTCACTGAGTTTTTACTCATAAAAAATGAAACGTTCTTTCTCATCCACCTTGACTCTAAAAAATGTTTTTCCGAAATTTTGCCATATAACCTCCGTTATATACAGGGTGTCCCAAAACTCGACGTCAACCTGGAACCGGGTGAAAAGGCAAGTAATGCTGGTTGTCAGAAAAATATTAAAAAAAATCTACGTTGCATGATTTTAAAATAATGTGCATTAAAAAAAACACGCAAAATTCCACACCCTGTGACAGTCTTTTCGCTCCTGTTGCCACAAATATCAACTTTTTCCAACTTTTTTTTTGCTGTGTAACCTTGAAAAATGCTTGTCTAAACTGTAATCAAAATTTGGATACCAGCTGCTCTACGTTTCATAAAAATAGGGCTTGCTTCTCAGAAAAAAAATTCAGAATAAACAATTGCCTAGTTTCAACTGACTGTATTGAAAAAAAATGTACTACCCAAGTTTGGCATGTTTTGTTAAAAGTTGGCGCATTTAGTAAGGATTCCAAAATGGTATAATACTTGTTAAACTGTAGCTGCCGTAGTTCGAATTTATTTTCGATTACCTTTGAATACACTTTTTCTTAAACTGCTTCCCAGTAAAAAAGTCCAATAGATTCGAGTCCGGTGAACGGGTCGGCCACCAGATTGGACCAGAACGTCCCATACATCTCCCGGGAAAAAATGTTACCAGAAAAAAAAATTTCCAGAGAAATTTCTCAGGAAAAATTTTTTCTGGAAAAATTATTTTCTCTGGAAATTTTTTTTTTGTAACATTTTTTCCCGGAAGATGGATCGGACGTTCTGGTCCAATCTGGTGGTATGGTACTTTTCATTTCCACAAGATGAAAAATTATACTCTTGATCGAACAGAAACACTAGATTTCAGCTCGAGAAAAGTTTGACTTTCTTCTGAGAACCCCTGAACAATAATCCATCTAGTGTTTATGTTTTCAACAAAATTTATTTTTCAATAAAATAAAGTATAAATTTTGAGGACTTATTTTCCTCTAAAATGTACTTATGTAGGTGTAGCAATTTCACCTTCTTTTGAGAAGCATATGAATTTCTTTAATGCGAACAGAATATTAGGAAAACAAGTGATTTTTCAGAATAAGGGGTTCATTATTCATTATAAATAAAATACATCCTTCTACACAGAGTAGGCATATTTCAAAATGTGACCTTTATATTCATACATTCATTGGTTGTGAATTATTGGGAATTTTGTCGTTTGTTTATCTACTAAAAATACTTTCCATATTCACGAATGAAGAATATGTAGATGATACTTGTTTTTGGATTCCGCAAAATGAACACATATAATATTTGGTCTCAGAATAATCCTCATCTCAAAAGAGAAATGAATCATTAGAGTTCAAGAGAGCCAATAAATGCGTTGAAGCAAATTGCTCTCATTTCGAGCATTTTCTTAGTTGTTTTTTTATGAATCATTGAATTATTTAGTTGAAGAATAAATTTTGTTGAAAACATAAGTACCAGATGGATTATTGTTCAGGGGTTCTGAGAAGAAAGTCAAACTTTTCTCGAGCTGAAATCTAGTGTTTCTGTTCTATCAAGAGTAAAATTTTCATCTTGTGGATATGAAAAGTGTTTGAATTGTTCAAAAGAGCCAATAAGTGTGTGAGGGGAATGACTCTCGCATATCGAGCATTTGTTTATTTGATTTTTTAATGAATCATATGTGCTACTGTTAATCTTTTTGTGTTTGTATTGTTTTTTGAGTTTTTCTTATTATATTGATAGAAAAATTAATGAAAAAGTATTTCAAGAGGTGAAGGAATATGCAAAATGCATCAGGATTATTTAAGCATATCAAATTCAGTGTTTTTTTTTTATCAGGAATAGTATGTTTCTTGAATTCAATATGAATAAATTTTAATATTCGACATTCAACATATTATAAAAACCATAAAAAATTTGTGCCATTCAAACTAAAAACAGATTATTACCCAGTGTTTTTTGCAGATTCCAATTTTCCTATTCAATCTCATATACTGAGTGATATTTCTCACCTGACATGGAAATTGAAATTTTTGAATACGGACCTGCAATTTTTGGGAATTTCTTCTTCTCGATCTGATGTAGAATATGTATAGTAACAAGCTTGCCAAATATCAGCGAGAAATTTGCCATATTGACGAAGATATGGGAGTTTATAGTTTTACGTAGTTTTAGCACTTTTGCAAAAAACACCCTGTATCTCTGAAACTAATAGCCTTATGGGACATTTAAACCCTCAATCCTCATTCAGTTTGAGGTCCTCTATCTCCAGTTAGCCGTTGTCCCTTACGTCACCAGTCACCCTGTATATCATCAGTAGCAGTTATGACACGGCGTGGACGATATTGAAAGAACGATTCGAAAACAAAGGAATAATTGCTGAGAATTACGTATCAAGAGAAAATAGTTCCCAACTAAGGTACTTAGTCGATACCTTCGCCAAGACGATGCGATGTTTGAAATCTCTAGAACAACCAATCGAATTCTGAGATGTTTTAGTATTACAACATTTGGCAGTATCAAAACTGGATTCTCGTACTAGACGCGATTGGGGAGCTTTCGATAGTCGAGACGAAATACTCTCATGGAAAGAATTTAGTAAATTCATTAAAGGTTGTTAGAAAAAATGGTCATAACTGAAAATAACACAGGGTTTTCCTTTTAAGTTGGCCTATTAGACGTTTTAGGAGAACTAGTGAATATTTCATTCTGAAATTTTAGGTGAGGGTGAATGAACTGTTCGCCTGAAATACTTTCAAGTCTACATACCTACTTTCTTATTTCAAATGGAACTACCTATATTTTCATTAATGTATCGATTCATTACCACAATCGCACTACAACCTACTAACAAAATTTTCTCTGCTATGCAATTTTTGATATCTGCATTGCCAGTTTGGAAATGCAATATCTAGATTATTTTTTATGCGAACGGAACCAAACTCAGCAGTCTCATAATAGAGGATCCATGCATTCATGTGGTACATTCAGTATTTTGATATATCGTGAGGTTTTTCGAAGATATTGCTCCGAAAATGTGGAACTTAAAATTTAAATATTTCGAGATTTTCAAAGTGCAACCCCATATTTATTTCACAGCATGCGATTCGAAATAAAAAAATGAATGGTAACCTCTTTCTACACTTATTATTTATTTTGGATAGTTTTCGAATGAGATGAAAAATACTGAAATTATTCAGTTTTTATAGTCATGATCTATGGACATAATGCTGTGTGATTATAAAGCGAAATATCGGAATGAATTCTATTGTTGAGGTCATGAACATTAGGCCAGGATTACAAAAAGCCAAAACAGTTTTCGGAATTTCTTTCCAGTCATTCTTGCTAAATGTGGATAACGATTGTTAAAGGTCCTACAGGTCCCAACTATTTTTTATGACATCCATAATCATCGAACACTTTTTATCATCTCAAACCATAGAATCTACCTCAAATATTTACTCCATAATCATAGAGCCATTTCATCGTAAGCACGACCATATATTGTGCCTATAAATACTGAAAAATTTCAGTATTTTCAATCTCATTCGAAAACTGTCCAAAATAAATAATTGGTGTAAAAGGAGATTGCCATTCATTTTTCATTCCGAATCGAATGCTGTAAAATAAATATGGGGTTGCCATTTGAAAGTCTCAAAATATTTCAATTTTAAGATCCACATTTTCGGAGCAATATCTTCGAAAAACCTTACGGTGTATGAAAATACTGAATGTAAGTACCACATAAATGCATGTATTCTCCACTATGAAACTGCTAAGTGCATAAGCATAACTTAGCAACAGTGCATAGCAGAGGAATTTTTTTTAGTAGGTAATACTGCGAATTTGGTATTGAATCTATACATAAATGAAAATATAGGAAGTTTCATTTGAAATAAGAAAGTAGGTATGTGTTTGAGATAGACGTGGCAAAACTGTCGCCTTGAAAATATCTTAGGCGAACAGTGCCTTCACCATCAAGGCTCCACCTCAAATTTCAGAACGAAATATTCACTAGTTCTCCTTAAACGTCTAATAGGCCAACTTGAAAGGAAAACACTGTATGTTATCCTTCAACAGTATGAAAACTCTTTCATGTTATTATTGCAAAAATAACAATCATTCGGTGTATCGTGTTGAAAAATTACTAGCTTTAGAATCCAAATTTGCACCAGAACAACATGGTTTTTTGCTTGGTGTATCTACCACTAGTAATTTGTGTATTTCAACAAATCTTGCTAGTGAGGCAATTCATAATAGAGCACAATTGGACATAATAATGACTGACTGTGCAAAAGCCTTCGATATGGTCGATCATGGTATCTGTGTAAATGTATTGAACTTTGTCCTTTCGGATGATGCATGCGCTTTCATTGAATCCTATCTCGAATCAAGGTTCCAACGTGTGAAAGTTGGAAATTGTTTTTCAAGTTGGATTCATGCTATGTCAGGTGTCCCAGGCAGCAATCTGGGGCCTCTTTTGTTTTTGATTTTTGCTAATTCTTCGCCAAAATGTATAAGATTTTTCCTCTGTTTTATTTTCGCAGACGACTTCAAGTTTTTTGAACTTGTTCGCACACTTAATCACTGTGAAGAATTGCAGAAAGACCTAAAATCAGTTGTGCAATGGTTTAGAGGTCATTAAACATAGAAAAGTGTGGTGTTATTTTATTTAAATAAAAATTAACCTCATCGTGAAAGAGTACACGATAGACAAACAGAGAACTACACTGCGCAAAAAAATTAACGCACATTATGGAAATCTCAAAATTATTCTACAACTGAAGGTATTTTCAATGATGATTATTTTTATCAGAATAATGCATGCATATGTTATCCACTTTCAACGTTTTTCTTCAATACAAATGTTTTTTCTCAGCAGGAATAAAAAAAGATGAGATTATCAGATTTTGAATGTATCGGCTCCATTCTGAAATCAGTTGTTCTCGATCAATTCTAGTGATCAATAGTTTTCTTTCGTTTGATTTTCTACACTCGATCGCTATGCAACGTGAAACACGCAATTTGACCCAAGAGGAATGTGCCCAAGCGGTAGTATTGCGAGAAGAAGGGTGGACATACACAAGAATTGCAGAAAGGTTTGGAGTTTACCATACAAGTGTGTCCAGAATGTTACAGCGATTCAGGGAGACAGGTATGAATGTCCGAAGACCAGGACAGGGTAGACCACGGGTAACAACTGCCATTCAAGAACGTTACTTGAGAGTTTCTTCGTTGAGACAACGGTTTGCAACCGCTTGCCTCCTTCAAAATCAGCTTGAGCAAACTCATGGGGTGCAAATTAGCACTCAGACAATAAGAAATCGCCTCAGAGAATATGATTTAAGGCCTTGTGTCGCGGCAAGAGGCCCAGCTCTTACCCCAGCCCATCGAAGGGCGCGTTTGGATTTTGCGAGAGAGCATATCCATTGGGAAGAGGCTGATTGGGAAAGAGTTCTCTCCACAGATGAATCTAGATTCTGCCTCTTCCATTGTGATCGACGTTCCCTTGTATACAGACGTCCACATAAATGATATGCTCTGTGCAATTTCCTGAATACTACTGGTTTCGGGGGAGGATCGGTATGGGGTAGAATATCTTTGACTGCTCGCACAGACCTAGTGGTCATTGATAATGGAGCTATGAATGCTGATAGGTATAAAAAGAAAATTCTTGAAGAGCATGTAGTGCCATTTGCCCCATACATTGGTGAAAATTTCATTTTTATGGACGATAATACCAGACCCCATCGTGCGCGCATCGCTCAGGAGTATCTTGAAGAGGTTGAAGTCTCTCGAATGGAATGGCTAGCAAGAAGTCCAGATTCCAATCCGATTGAGCAGGTTTGGGACAACCTCAACAGAAGGCTGAGAAGTTAAGAAAATCATCCAGCTACTCTTAAACACTTAGGAATCCAACTCAGAGAAATCTGGGAAGGATTAGATCAGAACATTTTAAGATCACTCATTTTGACTATGAACCGTCGGTCGTTGCCGAGCTGTAATTAATTCAAGGGGTGGAAATACCAAAAAAAAAAATTACTTATCAGCATTTAAGTATTTTGAAAATTGTTTATTTCTCTTCTTTCACATAAGATTCTGTGAAATCCTGAATTTTGCTTCCATTTAATGTGTCTTGTTCTGTTCAAAACCTTCCCGAGAGAACATAAAAAATTAGTTATAAAGTCGAAGTAGAGTTTACTTTCATTAAAATTGAGATTTTCAGAATGTGCGTTAATTTTTTTGCGCAGTGTAACATAGAAATTGTTAAACAAGTCGTATACATTTCTCGGACTTGTAATCAGAAATTCTGGACACATCAGTATTCATTCAACAATTAGATTGTATAATTGCTTAGTAAGGCCCCAAACCTTGAATACGCGTCGACGATATGGGCTCCTGAAGCTAGTAGCAATAACAATTTTATTGAGAAGGTACAAAAAAGGTTTTTCAGATATTTGTTTTTTAAAAAAATGTTGTATACCCTTACCTCTCTGCTATAAAGAAGTAATATGCACTGTGTTATTTTTGTATATGAAAGAATTAACTGCATTAAATATAAAAACTGTGATTTAAACAACTTAATATTGTTTCAAGTTCCAAAGATAAACTCAAGAATTGAAAATTGTGATATATTCCATGTAAGTCCTTTTAATACTTCCCCCATGAACTATATGCTTAGGCAATGCAATACATTTGTAGAGAAAAATAATATAGATTTATTCAATTGTAGTATTAGAGATATAAGGTAATGTTTCTCTCTATTTACAGTTATTTGAATGTCTGTTGTTTTTTGCTTTGTTGTTTTTTGTGTAAGCACTGTTACATGTTATTACTGCTCAGGCGGTGTTTGTAAGTTTAACCTAATAAATAAAGAAACTATTCTATTTCCGTCGTGGAAAATAGCGTATCGGTTGCTTAGAAATTCTTATGTGATTTAAAATTTTCGTCGCTAATTGAAAAAAAGTTACACACAGACGATACAGTGATTAGTAGTTCCCAGAATTACGCAGTGCATACCATTCAAACAATCGATATTCACTGTTTCAGTATTCTGCAAGGGAGACATGTTCCACATTCAATGAAAGCAGGGATATAGATATCTTATGCGGCGTAAACTTATTCTACGAATTGCTTCAAATGAAACAGTGGTCTCAAATCTAGGGATCACTCGTTTGACGAACGTATACGTTCGTGATATTTTGAGCGTAGATTTTTTAAAATTGTGATAATTATATCCGACATTCTCGAGCATAGCGTCATCTTCTGGTTCCGACTAGAGTGCACGTTCATTTCGAACGGCTATAATTACTTCGATTTCCAAAAATTTAAGCTTTGAGTATCACGAACGTATACGTTCGTCGAACGAGTGATCTCGAGAATTGACACCCAGATTAGGATGAATGATTGGAGGGGAAATTAATTTTATGATTTCCACAAATAAAGTTCAGAATTTGTCACTCGTAAGTGCAATCGTTAATGACGAGCTGAAAAATGAGATTTCCAAATTTTGGCGAATTGACATAAATTTAAAGATGAATATTGCGAAAGGCACTCCTCTGACAAAATGCAGAGTAATTTTGACGGAAAATTCGTGGTGAAGATATCATTTAAACGTACAAATGTTGACATTGGCGGGTCAAATATCACAACCTCGAAAAGATTGGGTCACTTGGAGAGAAAACTCAACAAAAACAATGATCCAAAAATCCAATACATGTTTGCGCGGTTACAAATAAATGGGTTACATGAAGAAACTCGATGTGGATGTGTAAAAGCACAGCCGTCTTCAACTCAAGCCGTGCACAGAGAAAGGCAACGTCGCTTACGTTGATTCAGGGAGTCCTAAGGCGAATTTTGGCGAGCTGTGGTTAGATCTTACTATCTAACTATGGGTACATGATTTGACAGAAAATATGTGTATTAACTGTCAACTATGTAACTTTGGTAAGCTGTAGTTACATCGCCAAAATTCGCCTCTATGCTATCTCGTTGATCCGATGTTAGTTCGACGCGGACTCCTTATGTCCGCATCCTCAGTTTATTACAGTTGTTGCAAAATACACGGAATAATTCGAAAAGTACTATTGTTGGGGAGAAAATTCAGTTTTTTTTGTTTTAAATTATTAGAAGAGGTAGTTTCCACAACACCCAGGAGGTACTACCGTGAAGCGTTACTTTTTAATGGGTAGTTCGCCAGTAGCCCTATTTTCCCAAAAACAATCGGTATTCAACCAGAAATGAAAAATAAAAATAACAAAACATAAACTCTGTAGTTGATAAAAAGATAAAATAATATAGATATTCTGTGCAAATAAAAATAACGAAACAAAAACTCTTATCTAGTTGATAAATAAATAAAATGATATACACCCCACTATATAAAATAATACAGATACGTGTTCTGTATGAATTCATATATGCTAAGAAAAATGAAAATACCTCTGTTCATGCTATCTGGAGAGTTTTTAATTTTTCTTTTTTTGGCGAGGTGTTTAGATGAGGGTGAATCGGTCGTTTTGGATTCAATGTTAGAGTTGGTCTACTTTTTTCTATAATCATTTAATATTATATTCGCAAACACTGACAGCAAATGAAATAAAATTTTCTTATAGTCCTTTCCACATAAACAAGTATTTTGAAATTCTTCAAAAGCGTATTATGTCTGAATACTCAGAAACGTTAATTTTGAAAGAATATATTTTTGATCAACCTCTCGTAGAAAGTTCGATTCTAAGGAACTATCATTTAAAATAACCTCGAAAATAGCACACAAATGAAGAAAAATTATTCTGACATGATTAGGGTTGGAATTGATAGACCCCCTCTTTGCAAACTATCAAAATGTTCATAATCTACGGAACTGCCTTTCTCTTCTACAACCAAGGACAAGCAAATACTACAATCTAATTTTTTGGAAGCACTATGGGATCTATCCTGCAATATTAATTGATGCCGATTAAATGATTAGAATTAAATATTTCACTGAATTTATCGATATTTAAGGTGTCCTCATCAAAAGTAACACTATACGAGTGATTCATTTCTAAAGAAAAATTTTTTTTTATATCATCAAGGAAAAAAGTTGATCTATTGCATTCGAATATTCGCTTTACTCTAATTTTCTTTTCCGCATTCAAAACTGCATCCAATGATACATTATAATTCCAAACATTTAAAAGTCTGTAATTGCCGAAACACTTTTCAAGTTTTTCGGTGGTGAATTTACCCGGTAAAAAATATTCAATGTCATAATTTGTGAAACTATACCTTATAACCTCCAAAAGTGTAAAAGTACTCTCAACGAAAGCCTTGTAAGTATCATTTGTGAGATGACCGTTTGAATCTAAATCATGCCATTTATTTATCCACACAACAAATTTCTCCAAAAACTTAACTCTATAATCATCATCTTCATTCGAAATCGGTTTAGAAAAGTCATTTCCTCTAACGATGCTCTTTATGACACTGGTATTATTAACAATATCCCACCAATTTCTTATCAACTGCAGTCTGCAGTGTCGTTAAAGTTAAACCCAAAATCTTTCAAAGCAGCTATTGTGGTATCGTGAAATAAATTGTCAACTAGTGCAACTTTTTGCCTTTCGAAGCTATTTGAGAATAATGTTTAGAAATTCAATTTAATGCTTTCTTAACTATTGATTTTTTTTCCGCTTCGTAAACTTTTCTGACATCACTTAATTTTGCATATTTGATAAGACCTGTTTCAAAATCAGGATAAACCAATGTTTTATCTAATTTTTTTAAATTGAACCAGTTGTTTCGAATATTTTTATTAACATGAACAAAATCATAAGACAAGAATATAGTTTTGCCAGTTTTTGAAGGATTGGGAATAAGATTTGAGTTGGACAATTTCTTAAACAATGTTTGGTTTATTCTACAATTATCTGTTATGATGCATATAATTTCAAATCCACATTTCTGAACTTGGTCAAATACACAAGTTGCGAATGGAATAATTTCACTTCCGCTTATACTGCCAACTGGAACTTATTTTACAATTTCATGAAAATTCCCAAAAGCTGAAGATATCATAAATGCCAAAACAGTTTTGCCAATTTATCTCTGTTGGCAGCGTAACCAATCAAATTTTTGGAGCGATAGTCCAATCTTAGTGTTACATAAATTTCGTCTATCAACAACAACTTTTTCCCTAGGCGTTAAATTTGGGATATATTTGATATATAATTATTGTTATGCATTTCATTATTTGGAGAAACATTAAGGCCAGAAGATATTCTCTGTAAATATCTTTTATTAGGTAAAATGAAGAAACCTCTCAGAAGTTCATACATGGAGTGGGAAGTTGTATGAATCAGAGAAGCCATAATAATGGTCGATGAAGAATATCTATTTTTCTTTAGGGTGATCTGTCTTAACTGATCGATTAAAATTTCGAGATTTTTTGAATGCGGTAAATTCTGTTCACACGAGTTAATTCTAAGTCCAAATATTTTAAACTTTTCTCCATGAGATAATTAAATGATTCAAAAAATATTTCGGTATCACTTCTGAAGTTTTCTTTGTCTCTTGACAAAATGTTCTCTAGTTGTAACCATCTGCTCAATGTCAAACCGAAAGGAAAAATTCATTTTAAATCATTGAAATTCAACTTGTTTTTAAACAGAAAAACTTGAACAACCATATTCTCCTTAATTGAAATTTGAGTTTCAAGCAGAAGCGAATCCAGATTTTCCTGAACTCTCAACTGATAGAAATAAATTTTATTTTCCATTTTGTGAACTATCCAATTAACAAGTTCTAATTTATTAGCATATTCATTCAACAATTGATCGAAATTTTGAATAATGTCTGCAGTTTCAAATTGGTGAGCAATTTCATTATCTGAATCAATATAATTTTGACGCCTTTCATCGAGAGTTTCGCTTGCAGAAACAGAAGGTTTAGAAAAATATCCAGGCAAATTTGGAAACATTTATGGAACCGCATTTTTATTTAATTTTGGATATCTGAGGAGGTTCTTCTCAATAGTGCATCTTTACGTTTGAATACATCGTATCTAATTATTTCATTCTCTTGGAGAACTGAACAAACGGCTAAATTTTGGGAAGGTGACCAATTTTTACGAGGTATAGCGAAGATCCATTTCATTCTTGAATCAGGTTCCTTAGGAAATTTAAAAATAGATACATACCTATTTTGCCGTAATTGGACTTACAACCTGTAGCACAACAGCGACGAGGCATTTTCAATGTTTTTCTGGGAAGACAGGAAGAGTCAGAAACTTTGTACCAGATCACTTTGTAAATAAAATAATATTGATAATTATGCACACGATTTCTTCTCAGTAAAAAGTCTCTCAATTAGTGTACTCTCGAATGACATATCAACTTTTGTGCCAGCTGCTCATTCTCCGATATAATATCACGGCTAACATGATAAAAACGAAGAAGTCTAAAAATACCGAAACTAAATTTGCTCTATTTTGAAGCTCTTCATGATTGAATCTTAGTGTTATTTTATGGAAATCATCAATTCATCTGTTACCTGGGACCTGACTTACATTTTGTAGGTGGTAACAGAATGATTCAGGAGAGTATGGGCTAAGGATATTAAGGACTGTTTCTCATTTCCAACATGAATTAAAATGAGGTTGGCAGTCACGAGAGGAGAACTTTTCGGACCAGTTATACTTGCCGATCATTTTAAGGTTGAAAAATTAATCAGATTAATCCAGCGCAACTCGACAGACATACTCGATTAAATGCACCAATCTAACAGATTAACTGTCTTACTGTCTAGTTTCTAATGAATGGCTGCCCAGCACATAATAGTCGTAATGTCAAGATCTATATAATGAATAATATATTGTGATACAATAGATTGGAAGCTACGGTCAGATGGCCACCGAAAAGCCCCGATCTTGCGCCTTCGAATTTTTATTTCTAGAATACTTTGGAAGAGAAAGTTATATCTAATTCGCTTTCAGACTCGGAAGGGTTTCATCAACAGAATAAAATTGTGTTGTCTAGGAATGCGTTAGAAACCCTATGAACTTTGTAGAGTTGTAGATTCAAAACGAAAACGATGTGTCAAATGTATTGAAGAAGGAGGTTCATTTCTTCGTTATTATTTCGATTCAAGATGAATTGATGATTTTCATAAAACTACATCAAAATTTGATCACGAAACGAAGAGCTTTGAAGTAGAGCATATTTAGGTTCAGAATTTTTAGACTTCGAAAGTACTCTAATTGAGGTACTTTTTACTGAGAAGAAAACGTGTGCTTAATTATCACTTTTTTATCGAAAAACCCATTAGAAAAATAAGACTGACTTTTAAACTTCAGAATCGTGATATTCTTTTCCTTACAAGCCCTGCAACTCGGCCTGCAATAAGAGTGTTTTCTGCATACAGACTCTTTCATCTTGTAGCAGATTCGTTGCCCTTTCCGAATGTGGTCAAATTTGATGAGGGTACAAGGAAAACCGAATAGTGATAATTTTAGAGAAAAAACTTGAAACATTTGGTGAAATAAATCGAGAAATGTTAAATTGAAGAATAACCTTCAATATTTCGACCAAGTGTGACATGTGACATTCTTTGTTGCAAATCACTTCTATAATCACCTCTCTACTTTAAAAGTAGACACCCTGTAAATTTAACATGGCGGCTACTCCAAAACTAAGGGGGTTAACTTCCCAACGTGGGTGTTTTTGTCCATAATATTAGGTATATTTGATGCCCTTAAATTATCGCTAAGTCATGACCAACCACACTGTATACAGGGTGTCCCAAAACTCGACGTCAACCCGGAACCGGGTGAAAGGGCAAGTAATGCTGGTTGTCAGAAAGATATGAAAAAAGATCCCAGTTGCATGATTTCAAAATAATAGGCATTTCAAAAAACACAGAAATTTCCACACCCCGTGACAGTCTTTTCACTCCTGTTGCCACAAATATCAACTTTTTCCAACTTTTTTTTGCTGTGTAACTCTGAATAATGCTTGTCTAAACTGTAATCAAAATTTTGATACCAGCTGCTCTAGGTTTCATAGAAATAGGGCTAACTTCCCAGA
The DNA here is from genome assembly GCA_013421045.1 of Propylea japonica. Taxonomy (NCBI): domain Eukaryota; kingdom Metazoa; phylum Arthropoda; class Insecta; order Coleoptera; family Coccinellidae; genus Propylea; species Propylea japonica. The sequence continues at coordinate 87,204,894 of CM024240.1, forward strand.
AAAAATATTCAAAATGAACAATTGCCTAGGTTCAACTGACTGTATTGAAAAAAAATGTACTACGCAAGTTTGGCATGTTTTGTCAAAAGTTGGCGCATTTAGTGAGGAGTACAAAATGGTATAATTCTTGGTAAATTGTGGCGAACGTAGTTCAAATTCGCTTTCGATTGCCTGTGAATAGACTTTTTCTTTAACTGCTTCCTAGTACAAAAAGTCCAATAGATTCAAGTCCGGTCCCCGACCGATTAGACCAGAACGTCCTATCCATCTTCCGGGAAAAAAATGTTTCCAAAAAAAAAAAATTCCAGAGAAATTTTTCCGGAAAAATTTTTTCTGGAAAAATTATTTTCTCAGAAATTTTTTTTTCTCTAAACATTTTTCCCGGAAGATGAATCGGACGTTCTGGTCCAATCTCGTGGCCGACCAGTTCACTGGACTTTCTTTACTAGGAAGCCGTTAAAGAAAAAGTGTATTCACAGGCAATCGAAAGCGAATTTGAACTACGGTAGCTACAATTCGCCAAGAATTATACCATTTTGGAATCCTCACTAAATATGCCAACTTTTGACAAAACATGGCAAACTTGCGTAGTACATTTTTTTTCAATACAGTCAGTTGAACCTATTTATTTATATTATTTTGATTTTTTTTTCTGAGAAGTTAGCCTCATTTTTATGAAACCTAGAGCAGCTGGTATCAAAATTTTGATTACAGTTTAGACAAGCATTATTCAGGGTTGGAAAAAAAAAGTTGGAAAAAGTTGATATTTGTGGCAACAGGAGTGAAAAGACTTTCACGGGGTGTGGAATTTTCTGTGTTTTTTTAAATGCCTATTATTTTAAAATCATGCAACTAAGATCTTTTTTTATATCTTTCTGACAACCAGCATTGCCCTTTCAGCCGGTTCCGGGTTGACGTCGAGTTTTGGGACATCCTGTATACAGTATACAGTATCAAATATACCTAATATTATGGACAAAAACACCCACATTGGGAAGTTTACCCCCTCAGTTTTGGAGAAGCCGCCATGTTAAATTTACTTTTATATTTTTGTTGACTCTTTCAAATAATATCGATTTCTTTGGAAATAAAGGTACTACAGATGTAAAAAAATGTTTTTTGAAAGATTACACTACAACTTTTCATTGAAGTAGAACAATATGAAAATATTTAATTTTAAAATGCCATAAAAAAATTCTTTAGAAAAATTTACTGATTTTCTTAGTAAATCCGCACTAGTAATGGGTGGGCCATCTGTTAGTTTTTTTTTTTAACCATGAATTAAACACATGCATTGTGGAAAAAATTCATTAATTTTTATTGAAAATCAAAGGATATTTATGCCATTTATGTGTGAAAAATCACATCATTCATGTGACCACCACGGCTCTTCTTACAAGCTTGCAATCCGAACATCAAAATTTGCGATGACTTTTTCCAGTAAGAGCGGATCTGTGGCCTCAATTTCATGCCGAATTTGCGTTTGAGGTCTTGAATTGTCCGTGGGGCGTTAGCATACACTTTACTCTTCAAAAAACCCCAAAGAAAATAGTCCAATGGTGTCAAATCGCATGATCTTGCTGGCCAATTCACGTCAGAATTACGGGAAATTAAGCGTTCACCCAATTTGGTTTGCAATAACCTATTGTTTCGCGAGTTGTATGCGATTTGACACCATTGGACTATTTTCTTTGGGGTTTTTTGAAGAGTAAAGTGTATGCTAACGCCCCACGGACAATTCAGACCTCAAACGCAATATTCGGCATGAAATTGAGGCCACAGATCCGCTCTTACTGGAAAAAGTCATCGCAAATTTTGATGTTCGGATGCAAGCTTGTAAGAAGAGCCGTGGTGGTCACATGAATGATGTGATTTTTCACACATAAATGGCATAAATATTCCTTTGATTTTCAATAAATAATGAATTTTTTCCACATGCATGTGTTTAATTCATGGTTAAAAAAAACTGACAGATGGCCCACCAATACAAGAACTAGCACATTGAAGTATAATGATATAATGATTTAACACGCAAGGATATTAGCTACAAAACAACACCTACATCATTTCTGTAAGTTACACAATTTGAGAGTTATTGCTGTTCGAACATAACCACTACGCGAGCGGCCCAAACTTTTTTTTTTGTTGCTACAGGTCGTCATGAGGGCCACTGCCTGTCTACAAAGCGGAGTCGGCCATTTGAGCAATTTTTATGATTAATTTGTTTGTTTTATCATTAGAAATCATCGAAAGCACAGTACTGAGTTTAATTTCATTTTATCAATTTTCATAAGGGTCATGTTTGAACAGCAATTACTTTCTAATTATGTAACTTGGTATCGTTTTGTGACTAAAATCCTTGCGTGTTAGATCATTGAAAAAAAATTATACTTCAATGTGCTAGTTTTTGTACCATTGCGAATTTACTATGAAAATCAGTACATTTTTGTACTAAATTTTTTTTGAAGAATTTTTATGACATTTCTAAGTGAAATGTTTTCATATTGTTGCACTTTAATAAAATGCGGTAGTATCATCTGTCAAAAAACATTGTTTTCACATCTGTAGGACCTTTATGTCCAAAGAAATCGATATTATTTGGAAAGGTTAACTAAAATAAAAAGTAAATTCAAAATGGGGCCACTCCAATACTGAGGTGGTAAACTCCTCAATGTGGGTGTTTTTGGCGATAAAATATATATGTTTGATGCCCTTAAATTATCAACACACTGTATATCGTTTTGCACAAATGTCTGTTATTTTTTAGCAGAAAATTGTCTCAAACGATAAGGTTCGACTGAAATGACGAATTCGTGGTCAAATTCAATTCTGTCCGTGGGCCGGCCGTCCGTCCGTTAGCACGATAGGATTGTCCTAGAGACTTCAAATTTTCAGGATGAGTTTGGTTTCCAAATGCCTCGGTTGAGTTCGTAAAGCGGCCAAATCATACAGGGTGTTCCATAAAATATGGTCATTTAAACTTTTTGTTCCTCAATAACGCAGACAAAACGAAACCAATCGAGATGGTATTTTGCGGCCAGATGCAAGATGCTCATAATAAGCCTCATGCAATTTTGTGGTCATAGTGTTAACAGAACCATAAAAAATTGAATTGAACATCGGAAAGAAGAATCTTCATATTTCCATAAAAATATATCCGATTCCAGTGAAATTTATTTTCTGTGTGAATATTGATATCCTGAATGTTAATGCAAAATTTGGTGACCATAGTATCAACACAACCATAGAAAATTCAATTGGCGTATTGAAAAGAAGAATCCTTATATTTTCATGACAGGATGTACGATTCGAGTGAAATTTTTCTTGTGAATGGAGACTGATATACTGAATTATCATGCAAAATTTTAGGGCCATAGTCTCATAAGAGCCATAGAAAATTCAATTGAAATATTGAAAAAAGAATCTCTATATTTTCATCACAGGCGATCCGATTCGAGTGAAATTTGTTTTGTAAATCAAGACTGATTTACTGAACGTTCAGATTTCAGGAGGATCGCATCATCAAAGCCATGGAATTTAATTTGTTGACTATTTATTTTTTACATATTGAATTTTTTGAATAATTTCCAGAATATAATTCCGAATGTGCCGAAATTCTGCATTTATATATTTGATATCAATCTCAAGTCCCATATATTTTGAGATAATAGTCTTATTGCTCCACCAATGAACGAGCGCTCAAAAGATCCTGCTTAGGGCTTTTCTTAATTTTTAATTCGGTGATGCACTTGAACATGTAAATATTTTGCTAGGTTCAATATACTGCTTGATTGTTCTGTTTTGTACACATTTCAGGGTGGGGAGTATGTTAACGCCAATATTGAGATTGGGTTGTGTTGAAAATGTCTTCAAAAAATATTAGGTGTTTTTCTCAATAAACCCCGATTCTTTCGAAGACTGTCAATTTCCGCACACATAGAATCAATTTTGTTTCTCTGTTCATCAACAATTGTTTCCTTGCTTACTATTCTCGATACCTACTGATCCTGATACTATCTGAGGATATTCATGCGTAAAAACTCCCTTGACTACAGTTTTAATCTTCTCCAATTCCGCTGCAACCAACCCCATAATGACAAACGCAGTATAATTTCAAGTACGAGTACTATACGAAAACAAGAAGCTCACATTAATGGTTATAACAATGAAAAGATATCAGGTCTCTTAGGTTTACGGTAATATTTCATTTTCTGAGTGGTAGGGATTATTTGAGAAATTTCTAGCAGCTCGTGATACTCTCAACGCCGCCATGCGATCGCTCAAGGCAAGTTAAGTTGGTATTATAATTATCTAATTTCGTATGTAGAACCGGCACGCTGCGCTGGGACGATGTAATTGGTATCCATAATTTCGCAATTAATCATTCTTCAATTCTACTGCATACAGCTAATGGATAGTTCACGTCTGGTTGTTCCTGCACATGTCATTGTTTAATTATTATTGCTCTGTTCATCAGCTTCGCCTCATTCATTTTGAATTTCTCGAATTATTCAACAGCAAGAATTCTTTTTTATTGAGGACCAGGACATATATACTGACGCTGTCGACAGTTTCTGAAAATAATACTCTTTCATCTGAAAGAAAAGATGACTTTCAGATTCCACATTATTTGAAACTCATTCAGTTTTTTTATATAATAAAAATTTGAGAAAAGCCCTGAGCAGGAGTTTCTGAGCGCTCGTTCATTGGTTGAGCAATGAGACTATTACCTCAAAATTTTATATGATACGTGAGATTAATACCAGATATATACTGATGGACAAAATTAGCGCACCACCTAAAATTTCGTTAAATTTTAACAATTGATATCTTTCCAATCTTAAGTCGGATTTCAATGTTTTTTCTATTCAATTGTAGCTCTGTTATTGTCAAATTTCCTCCATTAACCAGAAGTCCAAAAAGTAAAATCTTCATGTACGCCAAGCAACAGAGCTACAAATGATTAGTTTTTTGACAAAAATACTACCTGGACGCCACCTGTGCCATTCCGTGCAGGACAGTCCGTAGTTTATTCCCCCATGTATTCACACGAAATGCCATTTTTTTAATTGTTCTCAACAAAAACCACAAAATACGCGTTCTTTTTAGTTTTTTCGTTGCAGCATGGAATCTATTGATGCAGTGATAACGTTGCAATGGGATGAATTGTAGAGAATTACATTGTGAAGAGAATGATGGGTCAAACAATCCGATCGAATAATTAAAACTGGAGAAAAGAGGAAAAAACCGGAAAATTGCGTGTTTTTTCTTTTAACTCATAACTCTGCCATTTTGCAATATTAAGAACTGAAACTTCACATGATAGTAGCTATTGACGTGCAATTCATGTGTGCCAAAATAGGATTGGGTCGGATAAATAGTTTTCACATAATTCCCATTTGAATTTTTTTTGGACATATTTTCGCGGAGAGCTGGATGCGTTTGAGGTCGTCCGATCGAAATTAAAAAATTGATTTGGAAAGAAGACGTGATCAGTAACAAAACGTCTATTCTGATTTTTCAATAAAACGCGTTTTAGTGTGTTAAAAACTAGTGAGAACATGAGGAAAACGGCCGACCGAGCGAGAGCGGTCGAGTGGAGAGGAATAAGCGAATCGAGGGGAACGTATATGTGTACAACATTTGGTGCGCTCTGCGACCGTTGGCTTCCGCGGCGTTTCCCCTCGATTCGTTCATTCCCTCACCACTCGACCACTCTCGCTTGGTCGGTCGTTTTCCCTCATGTTCTCACTATTTTTAAACACACTTAAACGCATTTTAGTGAAAAATCAGAATAGACGTTTTGTTACTGATCACGTCTTCTTTCCAAATCAATTTTTTTCAATTTCGATCGGACGACCTCAAACGCATCCAGCTCTCCGTGAAAATATGTCCAAAAAAAATTCAAATGGGAATTATGTGAAAACTATTTATCCGACCGAATCCAATTTTGGCACACATGAATTGCACGTCAATAGCTACTATCGTGTGAAGTTTCAGTTCTTAATATTGCAAAATGGCAGAGTTATGAGTTAAAAGAAAAAACACGCAATTTTCCGGTTTTTTTCTCTTTTCCCAGTTTTAATTATTCGATCGGATCGTTTGACCCATCATTCTCTTCACAATGTAATTCTCTACAATCATCCCATTGCAACGTTATCACGCATCAATAGTTTCCATTCTACAACGAAAAAACTAAAAGAACGCGTATTTTTGTTGTTTTTTTGTTAATAACAAATAATAAATGGCATTTTCGTGTTTAAAACATGGTGGGAATAAACTACGGACTGTCCTGCTCGGAATGGCACAGTGGCTTCCAGGTAGTATTTTGTCAAGGAAATTCTCTATTGCTTGGCCTAATGTTGTACAGGTCGTTTAAATAATGTCATGTTTTATAGTCAAACTTTAACGTCTTCTCTGGGCAATGCCTGGTTGCTGAGGCACGTAAAAATAATAAAGCGTTGTAGCCTAGCATCTTTTGAGTATTTTGTTTTTTTTTAAAAACAATTTATCTTGAAATCGTCCAGAGATATTCAACATTTTATCAACTCTTGTATTTTATGCATTAGCCATGAATATCTTCGCAACCATTTGTCCGATTGGAATATTTTTTTTAGTTTTAGCTCTTTTATTGGCAAATATCATAGTACAATGAGATGTTCAAAAAAAGAAATGTATCATGCTGTACAGGGCGTTTAAATTTTCGGTATTTTTTCATTACAGTTTAACGCCTTCTGTGGGTAATACCAGATACCTGAGTCTTTTAAAAACTATACTCAGGAAACTATACAGTGATGTAGCCTGATGTTTCCTGAGTATAGTTTTTAAAAAACTCAGGTATCTGGTATTACCCACAGAAGGCGTTAAATTGTAATAAAAAAAACAAAAATTTAAACGCCCTGTACAGCATGATGCATTTCTTTTTTTGAACAGAAGGCATTAAACTGTAATGAAAGAAAAACGAAAATTTAAACGCCCTGTACAGCATGATGCATTTCTTTTTTGAACATCTCATTGTACTAAGATATTCGACAATAAAAGAGCTAAAACTAAAAAAAAATATTCAAATCGGACAAATGGTTGCGAAGATATTCATGGATAATGCATAAAATACAAGAGTTGATAAAATGTTGAATATCTCTGTACGATTCCAAGACAAATTGGTTTTTAAAAAAGCAAAATACTCAAGAGATGCTAAACTACAACGCTTTATTGTTTTTACGTGCCTCAGCAACCTGGCATTGCTCACAGAAGACGTTAAAGTTTGACTATAAAACATGACATTATGTAAACGCCCTGTACAACATAAAGATTTTACTTTTTGGACTTCTGGTTAATGGAGGAAATTTGACAATACCAGAGCTACAATTGAACAAAAAAAACATTGAAATCCGACTAAAGATTGGGAAGATATCAATTGTTAAAATTTAACGAAATTTTAGGTGGTGCGCTCATTTTATCCATCAGTATATAAATGCAGAATATAAACTCAATCGGAATAATATTCTGGAAATTATTCGGAAAATGAAATATGTGAAAACAAATAATAAAATTTTTTTTTGCATGAACATTCAGTATATCAAACTTCATTCACAAAATAAATTTTAGTCGAATCGCATATCTTTTCATGGAAATATGAAGTTTTTTCTTTTCAATATTTCAATTGAATCTTTTATGGTTCTATGTATACTAAGGCCACGAAATTTTGTATGAGGCTTATTATGAGCATTTTGAATGTGACGTGATCATTTCACTTCGATTGGTTTTGTTTCGTCTGAGATGTTGAGGAACAAACATTTTGAATGGCCATATTTTATGGAACAACCTTTACGATTTGGCTAACGATCGTGCAACGTCTACTGCAGTCGACCCCATAGTGGCAAACGCAGTACTAGTATTATACAAAAACTCACAATAGTGGCGATCACGATGAAATAATATCAGGACTATTATACGGTATTATTTCTTTTTTCGAGTAATAGGGTTTATGAAAGAAACTTCTAGCACATTGTGATACTCGATTTTACTATCTCAACGTCGTCGCCATGCAGTCGCTCAAGACGACTGAGGTAATTACATACATATTATAATTATCTAATTTCGTATGTATGACCTGCACGCTGCGCTGTGACGATGTTATTGGTATCCATAAATTCGCAATTAATCATACTTCAATTCAACTGTATACAGCTAATGGATAGTTCACGTCTGGTTGTTCCTGCATATGGCATTGTCTAATTATTCAACAGCAAGAATTATTGATTGTTGAAGACCTGGTCATATATATTGACGCTGTTTCAGAAGATAATACTTTTTCATCTAAAAAAAGACATGATTTCTAATGATGAAACGAGTTCATAACATTTATAGCACTCGAAAATGAAATTAGCAGAATGTATAGGAAAATTCCAAAAGAGATGAAAGTGCATCACACATCATAGAAAAAAAATTCCATGAGGCTTATTACGAGCATCTTGCATGTGGCCGCAAAATTTCATTTCGTTTGTTTTTTTTTGTCTGAGATATTGAATAACAAAAAATGGAACACCCTGCACTATTTGACTGGTTGACGAAGTTAACTTCGGAATTTGGGAATAAAACCCACACTAAAAATTTCAAGTCTCTAGGACAAAGTCTTCGAAATTTATCGTGTTTACGGCCTCACAAACAGAATTGAATTTGACCATGGATTCGACATCGGGGAATCGAACTCTATTGTTTGTGACTATTTTCGACTTAAATTGGAAAATTACTGACTTTTGAGCAAAGAGATTAAACGCACTAGTTTAAGTAGAACGATGTGTGAATAAAATCACAAAATTAAAAACAAACAGAGAAGAGAAGGAACTCAGAAAAAACTTAATTTTATTGAAAAGGTGAAGATGAAAACATTATGTACACCTACACCTATCGTAACTGCTCTTGTTGTAGATGGACTTCATAAAATTAATCATGCATCAGGCTACCTATTGCAAAAACTATATGTTTTTATAACGGATATATAAACTGTTTCCATTTACCTCTGAATAACATTGTTTGTCCACATTTTTTGTGTAGTAGGTACAGTGGGGTAGCCAGGATTTTGTTATGGGGGGGCTGAACTGAACAATTCTTGATGATACAACAAATACGAAAGTTGCAAAAAAATAAAAAAGGAAGGAATAACGAAGAAATTAATCTTTGGGGGGGGGGACAGCCTCAAAGTTCCCCCCCCTAGCTGCGCCAGTGAGTAGGTACACAGCAAATAAATTCAATCAGTATCCAATACTCAAAACTCCCCTATACTACAGAATACACCTGCAGATATTCCAAATCAAAATATCACTATTGATGACCCTTTAAAACTACCTCTGAAACCCTCTGAAACATACCTTTTTTGTCAGGCATTTCTCCTCAAATAGTAGAAAAAATGTTCTTCGAAATGCTGAACTCCTTTAAACATGACTGTACTTTCTACACTGATAGACACTACAGAAGATAGTTGGTTGTCATTCACTATTGAAGAAGACATAGAGAAATTTAAACTCCCAATAATCTGTAGCATATTTGCTGAAGAATTATTTACAACTTATCCAGCAATGAAGCATATTGAGGAGAATTAATCATCTACACCTATTCAACTTTTGTAACTTTGTCAATAAATTAACGTGCTAGTTAGAGAAATTTTATATACCATCATAACAAATACCCAACAAGGTAAAAAAGCTATTTGATTATGGTGTCCATCGCATATGGGAATACCTGATAAAAAAAACGATGCTATAGACATTTGGAGAAATGTGTAAATAATATATCTAGGTATGTTCCTCAAAGCTACTGCAAGAAAATTGTCAACGAACTTAAAATGGCATCAAAAACCTTTCAAACTGAGACAGATAGAACCAACCATCCAAAATGGAACTCCGAATTTTATAGCCAACAGGAGCCTACGACGTTTACGAATCGTGCACACATTGATATCACATTCATATATTATGTATATTCGATAGAGATGACGCTCCCAAATGCACCCATTGAAATGTACATCTCCCAGTTGAGCAAATTTTAAACTAGTGCCCGGACTTACACACCAAAAAAGAACCAACAGTGTTCCTCTGAAAATAGAAGTCGCCCTCAATTCGATAATTCTCAGGTGGCAAATCCCGTGAGTTTCATCGAGGACATCAGAACCAGACTATCATTATTTTTCCGTCGAGCTCAAAATATAGGGTGGGTTTAACATATACAAAATTGAAAAATAGTGACCTTTTTCAATGTTTAATTTATTGTAATGTTCAACCGGCACAAACTATTCGGAAGCAACACGAGTTATGTCACTACTCCACTAGAACATCGAAACAGAAATTTATATTATGATTTTATATTATGTAGCAGGTTTCTTAAATGAGGGGGTTATTTTCAATAAGTGAGCTTATGGGCGAGAGCGTACCGGAGGTACGGGGACGGTTGGAGGCAAAATGGTTTGGCAATTTTGTTGGTGATCTCTGATTATTTTCTTTTTCAGGAAATAAATTGACAATTCAAATTGATTTGGGATAAAGCGTTTGTTTACTTCCTATTTATTTTGAAATTGGAATGAATTAAAATTTACGATATTTTATGAAAAGCTTTTCATATTTCATAAGACAGTCAAATTTGTTATTGCAATTCGCATGAAGTGAAGATGTTCCAAATTGAATTCGAAAAACATTCAACAAATGAAGGTTTATACTTAAATAAATATGCCTAGAAATACTGATGGATTTATTCACGACTATCGAATAATCCAAAATCCAACCATTATACGTCTGTTTACTCGATCATAATAATACTCATAAACTACTAGTGAATATTGAGTTATTATTCACTGCTGTCCAATGATGTCTAAATTTAGTTTCAATATTATATTATATTCTTCAAATTAATATTTCTTCAGTATTCTAAAGCTACAAATATGGGTATACCTTGACAGTCGGGGGTCAAATCTGCTTTTATCATCAATTATTATAATTATTTAATCAACTAGGTCATTAAAGACAGCGACTAATGGTCAAGATATTTTTGCTCCGCTCATGCGTTAATAGTTAGTTAGTCGCTCGATTAATAACCGAGTTGATTACAAGATTTTTCCGGCGATCTCAATATGAATTTTGTATGAATTCTTAATTGAAATACATTCTCATTTTGCACAAGACTCACATTTGACATAATGAAATTTCATTGTATCTATGTTTCAGTAGACTTCTGACATTTCTCGTAGTGCTTCTGAATACTTTGTGAACGGTTTCCATGAGGATTGCACATTAAAAAAGCAGAAATTTTGAATTAAAATGGTTCATTAATGATCAATTTTGTACACATTAAAATCACCTCTTATTTTGAGGTCGACGAAAAAAGCAATTTTCATTATAAAATGTACAATGACAAGTTCTCCAAAAATTTTTTATGAGTCAACTTGACTTTTCCCACACTTGTAATAGAAAGGTCGTTTAATGTTGAAATCTTCATAAATAAGAGGGTGATTCATTGGGAAACGGAAAAAAAGTTTAGGAAGAATAAAGCGAATATATAATTTCAATGAAAATTATGTATTTTCTGTGAAAACCATTGACCGAAAAAGAATATCAAACATATACATTCATTTGAAAAATTGAATCTCCCAAAAACCAATTGAAAAGAGCGTTGAGATTATGAGGGACTTTGCAATGAGTCAATAGTGCATCTAATAATTTGGCCAGGAGCTGTAGTTCTTTTCAGTTTTTTGTGCTGTTCCAAAACATTAAACCGTATTTCGAAAATGCGAAGGCATAGGTATACAATTTTTGTTGATCCGGACCTGGTTTTTCCAAACGACAGATAATTAGTTCGCTAGTGTAGAAGTAGTATAATGTTCGTACCAAAGATCAGGAAAATATTTTTCGTGGTTCGTAAGTTATGGCCACTCAGAGAAATCGTTCAATTTGATAAAAGAGCCTGTATATCTGTAATGAAATTTGATAGACCCATAAAATATAGTATATTCGGAATCACCTAAAGGTGCTGAATTCACCCTCAATTTTTTTCCGTTTCCCAATGAAACACCCGGTATATATTTTGTAGTCGTTGATGCAGAAGTATAGTATGCTACACGCTTATGATTGATGTTATTCACTCGCCTATGGCTCGTAGCCTTAACTTCTCTTTCTGAATAATAGCAATCATTATACGCTTGTTGCATAATATACTATTCTCTTGTCTGAGTTTATACTGATAAGTACCAAGCCGAGATTGGTTCAATACCAGCTTGCTCAAGTCAGAACCAAATTATTTGTTTAGGGCTTTATAAGTAAAAAATAACTGCAATTGCGACTTGATAGAGAGGTTGGAAGTTGTAAAAGGTCCAGAGGCTGTTCATTGGATGGTCTGTATCTTCCGTTTGGTATTGTTGTCGCTGTCCTTTGAATATATTCCGACATCTTATATTTCGTTATAAATCTCAGTTACCTGGAACGTTCGTCAATTAGGTTTTTCATTTGAATCACAAGGCGGTTGATCACAACAGATATGTGTTTGATTTACATTTCCTTATACTTTCTCATTTCATTTCACCACTAACTGTTATCTAGTAATCATACGATATTGTATTGTTTATGTATTTATACTATATCTTTTTGGTTAATATTCCTTTGGTAAGCGATGCGAATGTGTCCAAAAATTTTTAACATAATTTATACAGTCCCTCTGTTTCATCTCAACAGACCTCGGGGTCTGATAAATTGAAACTGATCAGCCTCAATTTTAACTCAGACATTGAATAGAATATATTTTGATTATAATAAACTTATTTTGATATTTACTCACTAAAATCCCATATTCCCATATAATCTCGAATAAAGGTATGGTGGACAGTTATTAACAATGTTTACGTTATTAGAATATCACGCCCGTAGCCATTTGCCTTCAAAACGTCACAACATGGATGTAAAAGTGGTAACCATTTCATAACCCCCTCATTTAAGAACTCTGGTTTTATACAAACAATTATTCCAATCTGTCATTTATACTCACTCATAATAAGGTCGACTGAAAAATCTTGTAATCAATTTAGCGATTAGCTGTATAGAAACGGTTAATGCGCTCGCTCTTCTCAAGTGTTAAACTATCTTGACCATTATTCGCTGTTATCAATAGACTATACCTTTTCAACTTCAAATTGAGACTAATCACATTCAAACTGGGATCAAACAAATTCAAAATGAGAATAAGCAACTTCAAAATGGTAAACACAATCGAATTGGAAATAAACACATTCATAATTCATATACTTAGATATAGTAAAGATGGCCGTTACGTGTAGTAAATGCTCCAAAACAATAAGTCGTTATGACGATTCCATTCCCTGCTCTAAAGATAGTTCTCACTTATTTCATAAACAGTGTGTTAAATTAACTGTTGAGATTTTAGAATCGATGAAAAAGTCGGGAACATCCAAAATTTGGACTTGCGATGTCTGTTCATCGGAGGTTATAACTTCCAAGACCAAGAGAAAAGGAGGATTTAACAGCAACAACCTTATTTTCTGATGAGAAACTCCTTGAGGGCGTTGAAAAAGCCCTAAGTCAAGTCCTCAAATCCTAATTTATACCCGTAGTGGATGAACTGAGGCTCGAGATTTCCCATCTCCGAGGTGAAGTATCAGAACTGAGAAGTGAAAATTCCAGACTTTTAAAGCATATTAGCTGCCCAGATGCTAAAGTACTCTCTCAATCTAAGACGTACAATGAGGAACCTAAATCTAACATCGTTCAGAATGACCCAAATAAGCCTGTAGCAAATACCATGAAAATCGAAGAAACTGTTAAATCCCAACAGAAAGAAATAACCCCTAAACCAAAACAACAACATGAAACAAGAGTTAATGCTAATTCGACTACGAACAAAAATGTATCACAGGAAATCGGGGAGAATGAATATACCCTCGTAAGAAACAAAAAGTCTAGGTATGGATATTTGCATATTTCTAAACTTGATCCCGCCTCGAAACCAGAGGCACTGGTTATACATCTAAACGCAAATGGATTTAACGAAATAATATGTGAGAAATTGGAATCTAAAAAACCGAGAGAATACTCCTCATTCAAAATAACCGTGCCTGCAGAAAATTTCGAAGATCTCAAGAATCCTGATTTGTGGCTGTGATTATGTAATAATACATCAAAATGTTCAATCTCTAAACAGCTGTATTTTCAGGTTAGAGCACTTTGTAAACAATGTAAATAATGCATCTTTTGTGGCGGTCACAGAACATTGGCAGAGTGCAGCAGAAATCGCGGCTCTTGTTCTCGATGGTTTCAAACTGGCATCTAAATTCTGCAGGCCAGCAAATTGTCATGGTGGATGCGCAATCTACTGCAGGAATGAAGTAATGTACAGAGAGCGTTCAGATTTGGTAAATCTTAGCGTACCTTATGTTGTTGAATGTTCTGCAGTCGAGGCATATATTGATGGTGAAAAGTATGTAATTGTTTCTATATATCGACCTAACACTTATCCTAGAGGTGATATTAACCTGTTTTTTGAAAAACTAAACATTATTTTACAAACACTAACTGATTCTAATAGTTAATACATAATAGCGGGCGACTTCAATGTGAATATACTTTCCAAAAGTTGAATAATGATCACTTAATATCGTAAAAAATTTACTATACGATTATTTAAACATTTCAACCCTCTCAAAAGTGACGCTTTGGTACTATCGAAAAATTATAATTGTAGTTGTATCACACTGAGTTATGAAAAAACGAGTACAAAATATTTACTGATTTTTATTTCAAATCAAACAATGCACAGTTGTCAATAAAATAATCAAAAACTCTTCGAAATGAACATAAAATTTTTAACAGTTTTTCATTGATGTAGTTCAAAAATATTTAAATATTGGAGAAATAATGTCACAACTACTGCATCTTGGGTCACTATTGCTCCAAAATCGAGAAAATATTATGACACAATTACCTTAGTAACAGTGTAGCTCCCATCGTAACCGTGTTTCGCTCCAAAACCACAAAGACACTGTAGCCCTCTTAGGAAACTATGCGTACTACAGAAGTACCGTTATTGCACCAAGTAAAGGGCTGCTTTAGGACAACTAATACATATTTTACTCAATTTTGCATTTTTTTCATAAGTGACAGTGTCGCACCGGGGGTGCGATGTGTTACAGCCAATACGGCAACTTGCATTGAAACAAATTTGAGCAGCTACGAATGCACTGTCATCCCATCGCATTTTACGAATGCACTGTCATCCCATCGCATTTATCCGATCACACCACCCAACTATTATCATTCTCTGTTAATGAGACTCATGCAAAGACTAGGAAGCGAGTTCGATTGATAAATGATTCAACAGTGCATACATTCCTTGAACTTCTGTCTGTCAAGAATTGGGATGATCTCTCTGTTTACCAGAACATCGTAGATGTTGATTCTGTTTGGACCGATTCGTCCCAGAGAAAATACGTGGATAGATCTCCAGAGATTAAAGATCTCAAGAAATATCTGGACTGCTTATACACCATCTCAAGTTTTTGTCCAGAATTCGTAAAACTCTACCGTGACACCAAGAAAATGTACGACGACCAAATTAAAATTAACAAGAAAATTTTTCTGCGAGACCAAATCAGCAAATTTAAAAATAAATCCAAAATGGTTTGGAATATAATTAACCAGGCCAGGTGACTGGTAGGAAAATTTTTAATGCATCGAAAACATTGAGGTCAGAAGAACCGCACAAACTTGCTGATGCTTTTAATAAGCATTTCATCAATGTATCCGCCTCAGTGAAAACACAGCATAATTCGAATGATCCCAATATCCCAGATATCGCTCCAATCCGTCAAAACGAGAAATCATTCTTCCTTTTCAAAATAACTGAGGACGAGGTGATACGGACTGTGAAGGCCATGGAGAATAAGGGTTCTTCAGGGTACGACGAAATTCCGATAACGGTGATCAAAAGATCCATTGCTTTGATAGCTAAACCTATAGCATATATTATGATTATGGAATTCAGAGATGGGTTCTTCCCGAATTCGCTCAAAATAGCTATAGTAAAGCCATTATTTAAAAAAGGGAATAGTACCGAACTCGAAAACTATCGTCCGATAAGTATTCTAACATGATTTTCGAAATTATTTGAAAAAGTCCTAGTGAGTAGGCTCTTGAATTTTTTCAACAAATTTAATATATTTTCGAAGTACCAACCTGGCTTTCTGAGGGGAAGGAGCACGGAAACAGCGATGTTCGAACTTATAAGGTCAATCCTTGGGGCTCTGGAGGAAGATAAGCTGCCGATGGGGCTCTTTCTTGACTTCTCTAAGCCTTTCGATTGCGTCGATCATGAAAAGTTGCTCAACAAGCTTTCAATATACGGTATAAGGAATGAACAACTCAGCCTGATGCGAAGCTACTTAAAGGGTCGAGTACAGAGGGTATCCATCGAGATTGAAGGTGAAGTATACGTTTCATCTGATGAAACACTGAGTGCAGGCGTGCCCCAGGGAGGAATCGCTAGGCCTTTGCTTTTCCTGGTCTATGTCAACGACCTGCCAGACAACATTATGGCCGAGGAGACAATGACGACGTATATGAACAGGGATATACATTTGAGATCAGTATTTTATGTTATGGAATCATCATGTGGGGAAACAGCTCCGATGTATGCCGGATTTTTGTCATACAAAAAAGAGCACTAAGAACAATGCTTCGTTTATCCTCGAGAACATCCTGCCGAGGACTATTCAGGGAGCATGGTATTTTCACTATTGTTGCACTCTATATATTTAGATGCATTCTTTTCGTGCGGAACAATAGGAGTTACTTCGAAGGATATCTGAACTCTAATAAGACAAGACACTAACACAGAGAAATGTTGAATATATGTGCCTTGTAATATTCAACAAACTGCCGAAATCATATCAACTTTTGAGTGATGTCCGTAGTTTCAAAAGAGAAGCTAAAAAACTTCTCATTGATCTAGAACCATACTCTATTAATGAGTATCTCAATAAAGATTTTCCGTGTCAATATAATTTTTTGATTTCCATTGCTGACTTGTTTTCATTTCAAAATGTATGTTGATTATGAAAATAATAGTATATTATTTTATAAGGAGGAGAAGTGTCACTTTTCATGGCGAGCTTGAGTTTGACAGCCGAACGCAGTGAGGCTGGCAATTGAAACGAGCCATGAAAAGTCACTTCTCATCCGAATGAAAATGTTATTTTATTTTCAAACGTTTTGAAATTCATGAAAATCTGAATATCCATCTTCGGATTGATTTACCTTTACGCACATGATTCTATCCATTTACGATCGTTATAATTTTGATTTTTTGACACTTCTTAAAATTGATTTATTTATGACATCGGAAAATTCTGACAACTGTCATATGTGTGTTTAAGAGGAGGAAGTCTATCGGGAAAATACTCATTTTTGAAGGAAAATAAATAGATACGAATAAAACAAGGTACGAATATCCTTTTGAATAGTTCTATTACGTTTATTGATTAAATATTCGTTTAAGGAATATTGAAATTACGAGAAAGAACGAAGTTCATTTGTGGATAACTGAAGACCTATCACAGAGGAATTGATGAAAATAAATAATGTATTTATTGTTACAATTGAATTTTATTATAAAGTCAGTATGTATTGGTGCTTTATATAGATCCTTCCACGATTTTCATAACTGTTTAAATAGTTTTGAAGTGATGATTGTTATTGGCATGTCCTGTCAGTGGTGATTGAAGGAACTTGAATGTTACCGATATGAATAACAGTAGGTACTTGAAATTTGCATTTATTGATCTGTTAAAAAGTTAGATCATGGTTATTACCGATTCTTATTAATCTTTTGCATAGTAACACTTTTCCTGCCGCCGGACGGAAAAGTGTTACTTAGCAACATTCCTCCTTGGCGGAGAAATAGAAATTTTCGATGATCCTGTCAGTCGAAAAATGACGTTATAATTGTACGTTTGAAAATAAACGATATTATTATTATTATTTTTAATAAGGGACGCATCAATCCCATATTGGGAAATTACATTTCCACTTGAATTTGATGCTGATCTACAAGGTTTCTGAATTGATACGAAAGATTTGAGCGGGTGATTCTTCAGATCATTTTATGAAAAAAAAGTCCCATAAATGTATGTCCTGAAATACATTTCTTTTCACTCAAAAACTAACAAAAAAGTGGTATACCACTGAGATATTTCCAACGATTACTTTTGAACTTCGTTCAATTTGTAATAAAACATCTTTTCCATAGCCTTCTTCAACTCAAGCCATGTACAGTAAGAGCGGCAACGATGTCTGATAGGCCTAGTTTTATTCGCGATTGTGATCTCGTGACCCGAAATGCATCGGGAAGGTCGGAGTCGAGGTCGGAGTTTAAGATTCTAGGTTAAGTTGCACCTGTTACCGGTTTTGTGTACCGCGTGTGTAGTGTTTATAAAGTTCATCTGAGTGTTTAAAATATTGTGATATTGATCAGTTTTAAGTGTGATTCAGTATCAATTCTGTGAATTAATGCGTTCATTTACATAGTGATCTGGTACAAAGTTGTTGGTGTTTATTACATTCATATTATCTCGCAAAGTAATTTCTATTTCGCGTAATCAGAACTGGTTCTGGGGTAGATTTGATCTTCCTTTGCCAGCCAAAATCTGTGGCACCCTTATAGTCCCTTTCAACTGCAGATATTAGACTTGACCACGCAGTTTATCTTCCAGAAATTCTGGTTCCTGGAAAACCTTTTCTAATCCTGCATGGCAGGGAGCGTTATCGATCACTAACACGAACACCACATGCGATTGATGAATATTCTGAGCCGCAAGTACGCAGTTCCACTCAAAATCTTTTGCATAATCTCTTTTGAATGAACCTCTTCTTTCGTGGCAAATTAGTCCCATATTACCGATGCAGCCAATGAATGAACATTGGCCTCACGACTGCCTGCTGCAATGTATCGACATCGGGTTCCTTTCTTGGACCGTCCTTGTCGTCCTGATATAAATAGATTGAAATTTGTTTCATCGAGATGTATTATCGGTGAATTTTCTGACTGATAATTCCAAAGGTTTTGTACGAATTCTTTTCTTTTTAATTTTGTTTCAGTGCTGTTCATTCTTTCTGGTTCCCTGTGGATATATTTTAAGGTGTACATCAATGCATCCACATGTTTCCGCAGACACTCAGACGAAATAAAAATGTTATGCTCAGATTGTAACTTTTCTTTGGGCTCCTTCAGGGAAATTTTATTGTTCTCTTCCACATATTGTGTAATAAATTTGTGCTATTCTTCAGTAATTTTATGGGTGTCTCGTTTTGACTATTGACCCAACGGTAGATCACTTCACTCCATCGAGATATAATAAGGCGTTTTTGGATACTTACTCGGCGTTCGTTTACCTAACCCGAACATCCAACCCGTGTTCGGAAAGTACGGTGCTATTAACTCGATCACTAACCCAGGTTGATTTATCGTTACCCTACAAGAGAGCAGGGTTCTACAGTCACCGCATGCGCACTGCAGTTCAATTTTGTATTCGAAAAAGGCGGGAATAAGTCTTTTACTCCTTTCTAAGTAATTTCATATATTCTATTCCTGAAAATTATGAAAAGAGAAGAGAATTTGGCTCATTGTAAAATGTGTGGTTCCTTAAGCAGATATTTTTGCGTTGAAGCTAACGCCTTCTTTACTTCCTTGATATAGGTACTCGAAGATAATATTGAACATGTGAGGGCACACCAGAAATTAAAAGAAAGATTTTACAGAAGCCAATAAATCCAAGCAAATCTGGAGACAATCAGTAAATAAACTGGAACTGAAAAAAATTAATTCTCTACTTCTTTAACATAGGTACTCAAAAATAGGAGAAAACATGGAAGGACACACGAGAAATTATAAGAGATATTCAACAGAAGCCAATAAATGCAAGCAAAGCTAGAGATAATCCGAGAATAGACTTGGATTGAAAAAATAATAAGTTCACAAATTATTTGGTTATGTTATTGATAAGACTGGCACTCCAAATCCTAAACCTGTTGTGTTTTTAAACACAGAGCCCGGGTCCGTTGATTCGAGTAGATCCGTCACGTGACACCATGGATCGAGTTAGTTTAGTAACCATAAGTAAGTTTCCGAAAACGCCTATAGAGAAGAGACGCTATGACATACAATAATTGAGTAAGGAAAAATAGTACCACTGGGTGGGGATAAGCCGGGGAGCAATATGGCGAAAAGTTCAGGATTGAATTAAGTTGCCAGTTTCTTCTGTTAACAAATTTCACCCAAAAAATGCGACGTATTGGATCCTTAGGAATCCTGTTGAAATAAGGTCAATTGAATATCAAATAAACAATTTTTCTTCAGGTGATAATATACACATATAAAAAGATATCAGATTACTAAGACAGACTAGCAAAAATTTCGAATGTGGATCTGTTCAGCACTCATCCCTACCTGTGTGTTTTTCCTCTAATCTTCTTCTTATCTGTCTCTTCTCTGATTGAAGAAGCCTTACAGTGCACGATACTATTTTATTGTATATTATTAAGCAGAAAAAATCACGATTTAACTAGAAACCGGCGCAAGAATCACAATTCCTCCAGAAAATTCAACGATTGTCAAATTTGACGTTAGGTGGTAGTAATATAGCGCATCTGATACCACGTTTATTTCAATGATGGCAACTCTATACTTATTACTTACTATCCTATCTCTTTGCTTCACTCCAATAGTGTTGGCCAATTCTCTATGAACTACGAACTACCGTTGCCTGGCAACGAATATTAATATCCTTAGAACAGTTTCATTTCCCTATGTAATACCTACGTCGGTTCGAGTCCCAACTAAGTTTCACTGAATTTTTTCTTATAAATTCATCTAGAATATTTTGACATGCCAATAATTCAATAATTTTGTCTGTAGAACTCAAATAGTTATTTATTATACGGGGTCTTTATAAATGATTGTAACATCGTAGTGTGCTTGGATAGTTATTTATTATACAAAGGAAAAAAGTATTAGATTTCAGCTCGAGGTTGTGTTGTCTCCCGACGCGAAGCGGAGGGAGACAAAAAGCCGAGAGCTAAAATATAATATTTTTCCCGTGTATAATACACTATTTTTTTCTGTGACAGGAAAAACGACCATTTGATAGTGAAAGAAATATAACTGTCAACGAAATTACTTTTTTTCCCCGGGAAAAAAGTGAGTACTTTTTTCCCGGCTACATAGAGAATCATTTTTTTGACAGGGAAAAAAGTAATTCCGTAAAAAGTCATACTTTGTGACCTGTCAAGAGATATAAAACGTCACATTTTTTTCCCGTCACAGAAAAAAAAATTTTATCTTGTCGTTTCTCATGCAAAGTCTACAAATTTATAATTCCAGTCACATTATTCAATTTCTAACTGAATGACCAACCTAAACTCACAGTATCGTTTGTTTAAATTGAAGTTTACAGCAGAATATAAGTATTTATAATAGTCCAACGCCAACTGCGTTGTTATAATCATTTAAAGAGACCCTGTACAAGGAAAAAAGTATCAGATTTCAGCTCGAGGTTATGTTATCTCCCGACGCGAAGCGGAGGGAGACAAAAAGCCGAGAGCTAAAATCTAACATTTTTCCCGTGTATAATACACTATTTTTTTCTGTGACAGGAAAAACCACCATTTAATAGTGAAAGAAATATAACTGTTCACGAAATTACTTTTATTTTCAAACATACAATAATAACGCCATTTTTCGACTGACAGGATCATCGAAAATTTCTATTTCTCCGCCAAGGAGGAAAAGTATTGCTAAGCAACACTTTTCCGTCCGGCGGCAGGAAAAGTGTTACTATGCAAAAGATGAATTAGAATAATTGGTAATAACCATGATCTACCTTTTTAAACAGATCAATAAATGCAAATTTCAAGTACTTACTGTTATTCATATCGGTAACATTCAAGTTCCTTCAATCACCACTGACCACAGTTATGAAAATCGTGGAAGGATCTATAAAAAGCACCAATACATACTGACTTTATAATAAAATTCAATTGTAACAATAAATACATTATGATTATTATATAAACGTTATTGAACGATTAAAAAAAGATATCCATACCTTGTTTCATTTGGATCTGGCCTATTTCTTCTAAAATGAGCATTTTCCCGATACACTTCCTCCTCTTAAACACACATGACAGTTGTCCGATGTCATAAATAAATCAATTTTAAGAAATGTCAAAAAATCAAAATTATAGCGATCGTAAATGGATAGAATCATGTGCGTAAATGTAAATCATACCGAAGATGGATATTCAGAGTTTCATGAATTTCAAAACGTTTGAAAATAAAATAACATATTTCATTCGGATGAGAAGTGACTTTTCATGGCTCGTTTCAATTGCCAGCCTCACTACGTTCGGCTGTCAAACTCAAGCTCGCCATGAAAAGTGACACTTCTCCTCCTTATAAAATAATATACTATTTTTCCCCGGGAAAAAAGTGAGTACTTTTTTCCCCGCTACATAGAGAATAATTTTTTTGAGAGGGAAACTAGTAATTTCGTGAAAAGTCATATTTTGTGACCTGTCAAGAGATATAAAATGTCAAATTTTTTTTCCGTCACAGAAAAAACAATTTTTTTTTCATTATTTCAGAGGTCTGAACGAAACATTTGAATGACTGTGGTAACAAAACCGTTCGATATTTTACAATTCTGTTTTCATATTCGTGATTGATAATTCAAGAAGTATAATTGTACAAAATTTCATCCATTTCGAGTGAAATTTTTTCATCGCTGTAGACATTTAAAAAAAAATTTGTGTTCGATTTTTGAAAAATTTTTTCACAGAAATTCTTAGAAAATTGTGTTCATTCAGAAAATAAAAGTCAATTTGACAACCGAAAAAAAATAAGGAACATTGCAGGTTTTCCGCCATTTTGTAAATTTTTTTTCGGAGTTCGTGAACTTTTCTCAGTAGAGGACCCAAAAATACTGAGATTTAACCAAAAGCCGTTACTTTAAGTGTTATACATATTTGACCACACTCATAAGAATCTTGCTCAAAAATGACGTTTGACACCCTGTTTCTCGCTTATGCTTCGAAAACGGGATATATTGTTTAAGGCAAAAATGATTCTCCCGATGTCCTCTACACGATTATACAGTGTGTTTGGTCATGACTTAGCGATAATTTAAGGGCATTAAATATACCTAATTTTATTGACTAAAACACCCACATTGGGGAGTTTACCCCCTCAGTTTTGGAATGGCCCCCATTTAATTCTACTTTTTTATTTTAGTTGACCCTTCCAAACAATATCGATTTATTTGGACATGAAGGTCGTACAGATGCGAAGAAAATGTTTCTTGAAAGATGATATTACCCCTTTTTTTTAAAGTGGAACAATATGAAAACATTTAACTAAGAAATGTCATGAAATAATTTTTTTTTTAATTTTTTAGTAAAAAACTGTACTGATTTTCTTAGTAAATCCGCAATAGTACAAAAACTAGCACATTGAAGTATAATTTTTTTCCAATGAGCCAACAAGCTAATTAGCTTCAAAACGATACCAACATAATTTTTGTAAATTACCTAATTAGAAAGTAACATGACCCTTATGAAAATTGATAAAACAAAATAAAACTCAGTACTGTACTTTCGATAATTTTTAATGATCAAAAAACAAATTAATCATAAAAATTACTCAAAATGGCCTTTTCTGCTTTGTAGACAGGCAGTGGCCCTCATGACGACCTATAGCAACAAAAAAAAGTTTGGGGCGCTCACGTAGTGATCATGTTCGAACAGCAAAAACTCTCAATTTATGTAACTTACAGAAATGATGTGGAGGTTGTTTTGTAGCTAATATCCTTGCGTGTTGAATCTTCGAAAAAAAATCATACTTTAATGTGCTAGTTCTTGTACTATTGCGGATTCACAAAGAAAATCAGTACACTTTTTCACTTAAATTTTTTTGAAGAATTTTTTAATGGCATTTCCAAGTTAAATGTTTTCCTATTGTTTTAATTTAATGAAAGGTTGTAGTATCATCTTTCAAAAAACATTTTTCTCACATCTGTAGGACCTTTATGTCCAAAGAAATCGGTATCAATTGGAAGGGTCAACGAAAATAAAACATTAAGTAAAAAAGGAGGGTTCTTCAAAACTAAGGTGGTAAACTTTCCAATGTGGGTGTTTTTGTCGATAATATTAGGTATATTTGATGCCCTTAAATTATCGCTAAGTCATGACCAAACACACTGTATATGTCCTCTACATGAATTTATAGTTTATTGAATAACTGTTTTTGTCGACGTCAAAATAAATGCTCCGTTCAATTGTTCTAATATAGGAGAAATTTATGTTTAAATTGTGATCACATTCTTTCTTTATAAACAACTATGTTATCAGCATTTTCATACTGCTTTATAGTTTATTTTCATAATCAAATAAACGTACATGAAATTGATCAATAACGATCCATTTTATTGCTTAATTTCTACTATTTTAATGTGCAATTGTCATGGGCAACCGAACACAAAGTATCCAAAAGCAATACGAAGAAAGTAACAACTTCACTAAATATTTTTTTTCGATTAAGCGATCAATAAACTACACCTTTTCCAATTATAATTCAGAAAACGTAAAAAGTTATTCAGAAAAGCAAATAAAATTTTAGAAGATGGAAATTGTTATTCAGAATAGTGAATTTGAATTCAGAATGGAGAATTTGAATCTCAGAATAATATTTTTATATTCAGAAACAGTAATTTGAGTTTCAGAATATTAACATGTAATTCAGAAATAGGAACTTGTAATTAAAAAAAAATTGTAATTAAAATATTGGATTCGTAGATTTGTCTATACTACCTTGGTAATACATTTTCTGAAATTGAGTTTGACGTTTCTGAATTACAACTTTGTTTTTCTGAATTCCGACTTCCTGATCTGAATTTCAAATTCGTTCTTCTGAAGTGAAATTCACTATTGTGAATTTCAATTTCTGTTTTCTGAATTACATATTCATATTCTGAAATACGAATTCCCTTTTCTGCAAATGAACTTTGATTTTCTGAATTACAACTGTAAAAGGAGTAGTTGCTTGAATAACAATTAATCTCTGAAACTTTCGAAATTCTTGAACAATAATTTAAATGCAATCAAAAAATGGTTCATTTCATTCAACTCATTATACAAACTTATATTTTCATTGAACAGAATATTTCTTGAAATAACTCAACATATTCTTAATGTATGTCGATCTACTCTGTTAACCCTGTATACTTCATTTTCCTCAGATATCCAGTCAGAACCATTAATGTCGGCTTCAAGAATCGGCACAATATGCATACCACACACTTCAACTCTGTAAAGATATTAAAAAATGTTAAAAGAAATACCATCTCACCATAACCCTTCTAATCATACCATTCTAGGATATTTTGTTCAAATTTGCGAATTCCATCTATAGTCCATTCACGAAACGTTGAGCCGTCGGTTGGCCATGAAAATTTGACATATTCCACTGTTTATATTAAAATTTTAGGTTATGTTGATTATTTTCTTGTCAGAGTTCTCTCATAACTCGCAAGCTCGTCAGACGAAGCCGGGTACATTCGGCAACGTTGACTTCATTTTACGTTAGGACAGCAAATACTCAGATAAATAAACAAACGCCTACTATGCGCTCAAACTTTCGTGAACGAACTATAAATGTATTGTTTACAATATATCAGTTTCATATTGTAAGAATTGAGGACAGTCCAAATCCAAGAAGCACACAAATTATGACACAATATTGAAAAGATATCGTCATAATATTAGTTCAAAATTGCTTTCAATTTATATGACACATGTTAACGTTCTACAATATCCCACCAATACTGGATACCAATAGTGACCCAATATTTATGTCCAGTGTTGACCCAAAATTTAATTTCCATATTTGCAAAATATTGGATTCCCAAATCAAAGAATATTGCATCTATTTTTTCGCAGGGCAGGATTAATCTTTGGGTAGAGAAGCGGCTGTCTAGAGGCCCCGCATCCGCTAAGGAACCAACGTGCATATCTATTATATTAAAAAACGTCCTACCCGGTATCTAAAGAAAAGTCTTTACATGTCAGCATCTGATTACCAAAAAAATTCAATCTTCATCTCAGTTGGTACTAAATCTTGAGAACAAGCCTTCAAATTTCATTATGTCTATCACTTTCAACAAAATGTTGTCGGTACAATCCAAGTGAATAGGGAATGAATCAATTATTTTGCATGTCGAAATAGGAGGTTGAAGACATAAAATTTCTTTAATAACATAGCAGTTATCTGGACTAGAGTGAGAAATCTGGGTTTCCCACAATACTGAGGAGAATTGATATGTACAGAAATTTTCATTCCAAATTAGTTATTTACGTAACAAGTCCGAAAAATCGGTTTTTTTGGAAGAGTTAACAAAATTATAGGATCACCCGAAGGTCAAGTCCTGGAAGTCTGCGAATCCAGAACACTATTTTCGGACGCGTTGCGTACAATATTTTTTCGACAACCGTGAAGGAGCACTATCGATGTTGCTTATTTCATATTTTATTGCGTATTGCTGCAAAAACATTTCACAACTTGAAATATTTCGAGATTCTCAAATGGCAACCCCATATTTATTTTACAGCATTCGATTCAAAATGAAAAATGAATGGCAGTCTCTTTTACACTAATTATTTATTTTGGTAGTTTTCGAATGAGATGAAAAATACTGAAATTTTTCAGTATTTATAGTTGCATGATCTATGGTTCTGTTTACGATGAAATGGTTCTATGATTATGGCGTGAATCTTTGAAGTTGATTCTATGGTTGAAATCATAAAAAGTATTCGATGATCGTGAATGTCATAGAAAAAAGTTTACCCATATTATTTGAACATGATTCGGGTTGTTCCACAATTCACGGGAAATGCCAAAAAATTATTGAAAGGACCTGTAGGACCTTTAACAATCGTTATTCACATTTAGCATGAATGATCGGAAAGAAATTCCAAAAATTGTTTAGGCTTTCTGTAATTCTGGCCCTATGTTCATGAACTCAACAATAGGATTCATTCCGATAATTCACTTTATAATCACACAGCATTATGTCCATTGAACATGACTATAAATGCTGAAAAATTTCAGTATTTTTCATCTCATTTGAAAACTGTCCAAAATAAATAATTAGTGAACATAAGGCCAGGATAACAGAAAGCCTAAACAATTTTCAGAATTTCTTTCAAGTCATTTCTGCTAAATGTGAATAACTATTGTGAAAGAGGTCCTACAGGTCCTTTCAATGATTTTTTGGCATTTCCCGTGAATTGTGGAACAACCCGAATCGTGTTCGAATAATATGGGTAAACTTTTTTCTATGACATTCACGATCATCGAATACTTTTTATGATTTCAACCATAGAATCTACTTCAAAGATTCACGCCATAATCATAGAACCATTTCATCGTAAACAGAACCATAGATCATGCAACTATAAATACTGAAAAATTTCAGTATTTTTCATCTCATTCGAAAACTATCCAAAATAAATAATTAGTGTAAAAGGAGACTGCCATTCATTTTTCATTTCGAATCGAGTGCTGTAAAATGAATATGGGGTTGCCATTTGAAAATCTCGAAATATTTCAATTTTGAGTTTCGCATTTTTGCAGCAATATCTCCGAAAAACCTTACGATATATCAAAATACTGAATACACCACATGAATGAGAGTTTGAGATAGACGTGGCAACACTGTCGACTTGAAAATATTTTAGGCGAAGAGTTCCTTCACCCTCAAGGCTGCACCTAAAATTTCAGAACGAAATATTCACTAGTTCTCCTAAAACGTCTAATAGGCCAACTTAAAAGGAAAACCCTGTATACCGATGTAATGATCTATTGCTGCTAGGGTTTTTCTATCTGTCTCATGAAAAGGCTATCATTAGATATTTGGTGCGAGATTTTGCAGTAATGTCAATAAGTGTACCTGTATTTTAGAGATTTATGTAAGATAACGACTGCTTATAGTTGCGTACATTTTTCAGTTTTGTTGTGTTTCATATTCGTTAGAAGTTTTTTAGTGTTTGGAAGGTTACAAGGAATATTTTGTTCATGTAAGTAAATCTTACAATCTACTATATAAAAATAAGTCGGGTTTTCCTCCCTGACGCTTTAACTCCAGAACGCACGAACCGATTTCAACGGTTTTGCATTCGTTGGAAAGGTCTCGGGCTCCGCGAGGTTTGTAGCAAAGAAAATTCAGGAAAATTTTCAAGATATCGAGAAGAACGTAGGAAATTGGTACATTTCTGAAAATTTCATTATTTATGACATCGAATTCAATGACAACTGTCAAGTCTCCTTTCGAGAGGGAAGTGCTTCCAACAATTTCCTCATTTCAGAAGAAAAAGGCCAGATCCGAATCAAAAAAGGTACGAATATCGTTTTCGAGTAGTTCTATAACGTTAATTAACGAAGATATTCGTTGCAGGAATTCTGAAATAACCAGGAAGAAGAAAATATTTTTGACATAGGTACGTCTCATGTGAACATTTGTTCGTTTCGAGTGGAAAACGTTATTTGAATAGGTAAGTCCATATGAAATCATCAACTTCAACGTTCATTCAACGAATTCCTAACATTTCAGCGATCAAAAGCATCATTTCAGGTCGCAGTGATATTTGAGGCTTCCACTAAACCGAATTTCCCTGACAAATAACGTAATGAGAACAAAATTCGGGGATTATTCGTATTTTAGGAAAAAATACGCCAGGAAATGATATCAAACTGTATGTATGATGATAATTATCGATATTTCAATATATTTTTTCGAGTTCCTGATATGTTTACATGTTAAAACCCCTTGAAGTCTGAGATAAACAGTCGTCACGTGTAACAAGGCAAGTGGTGTAACGACTAACGTCTAGGTGTGTGGACCTGGTAGTGTACCGGTTTCGAAACCCCATGGTGGCATGTTCTGTTTATTCTGGATGAAAAGTATTTTTTCCAGGTTCAAAGAAAGCTGATGGAAATAATTCAAAATTTTCATGTGCATGTTTTATACAGGTACGTTTTAGATATATACAGGGTGTTTCTATAAATCTATCAATTATTTCATATTTCTACGTTATAACAGAAAGCTTTCAATGAAATTGAAGGGGCTTTTGAATTTCGAGTGATTCGTTATAGGAGGTGGAATTTTAAATATAGATACTATGCTTCGGATTCATACGGGGTGCTCCTATAAACATGTCGAATATTTTGAATTTCTGCATTATCACAGGGACATTTCCACAGAAACGAAGAAGTTTTTCAATTTCAAATGATTTACTATCGATGGTGGTTTGATTTATACAATGTCTCTTCATAAAAATGCCAAATATTGTAATTTTCTACTTCCTAACACGAACATTTGTATTACTTTTCCCATAAATGTTCAATAGACGCTCTGAGTATATACAGGGTGTGTAGTGTAGTCAGACAGATACCAAGGAATATATCAAATATCTATGAACATCAGTAACCAATGATGATCTATCGAGGTATACAAAACGGTTCGAAAGACCTACTGTTCATCTGATCTATCGGTTCAATTGATCTACCGGTTAAATTATCCTACTTAGAAAGGTAGATCTACCGGTTTCACGAATCTACTTAAAAAGGTAGATCTATTGGCCTGACTAGAAAATCATTGTTTTTTACATGGCAGTTATACTTTATACGTGTTCACGAGTTGGAAAACCATCCGCTTTGTTTGTGTTTACGTCAGGCCAAAAAACAAAAATATGGTTTACCAAAGAGCATTTCAAAAAAACGGATAGTTTGCGGAAACGTATAACGCTTCGATTCAGTATTTACTTTGGATTCTTTTTCATTTACTTAGAGAAGTTTAACTAAGTAACACTTCATTTATGTAATCGAAATGAATTTATTACTGTTGTTCCTTTTCAAATATAAAAAAAAATTTTCTTCATTTTTTTATCACCAAACGAAATGTTACAGAAAACGAAGCCATCTGGTGGCGAAACGGAGTTCGCCGGGTTTGCTAGTGTTTTATATATTAAGTTAAACCATATATCAATCACTGTTCGATGTAATATTATTGACATTATTGAATTAATAACCTCTGAGATCATCGACTCAAAATTGTCCACAAGGAGGTGACCCAGACAAAAGAAATTTCATACCCCCAACACTTGAAATAACCCCAAGTTGCTCAAGCTCAACATCATATTTGAACATTCTGTACCGTAAGTTATTCCTGATATAAACATCAACCCTTCTATTGCGACCACCAGGTTTCACTCAAACCGAAAATATCGAAATCATCGGTCAATAAAAGATCTCTGATCTCATTATGATGTAAGAGTAAAGCCTGGTTCTCAGAGCTTCGACGTGAAGCCAGCGACAATCCCCACTACTCCTATTTTCTCCCTTGCTGTCGCAGAAATACAAATGAAGTTAGTTTATTTCAACTACACTTCTGTAGTTGACACGCCTTCAGGCGTGTCGCGACAGATTTTGACAACCAGAAACCAAAAGGAGGGGGTCTTCTTCTTCATCTTCTTCTTCGCGCGGTGCCTTTCCGGCCGAACTGAGGCCTAGTGGCCCATTGTTCACCCGCATCGTTCTATAGAGACTCAGCTCCTCAGACACGAAGACAGAAATGTCGCGAGTCTGCCAGGAGTGGTCCCTCTCACCATAGGAATAGTAGGTGTTGGATTTCCTAGGTGTGTTGACCTTAACTCAGTTAGGTTACCACAGTTGAACCAAATATTCTCAACCGTTTCATCAGTGCTCCTGCACCACCGGCATAGGAAGCAGCTCGTCAATCCCATTCTCTTCAAATGTTTGTTAAACAGGTGACCAGTCAGGGGGTCAGGGGAAGTTTTGTTGATATTCTCTGATTGGTGGAATAACTGTCGCTGGCTTCACGTCGAAGCTCTGAGAACCAGGCTTTATAAGCACACATTCAGTGAGCAATTTTCAGCAAACTTTTTCTATTATCCATATACCTATTATAGTAGGAAGAACAAGAATAGCGACATAAAGAATTAACCTCGGAATTAACCAACTATGAGAAAATAAAAATACAATTGAAGAGAAATGGAACTCTGCACCATTCAACAATAGGGGTTGCATACCGGTTTACCGATTTACCGGTTAACCGATTTACCGCCTTAAAAGTTCTTCAAATTACCGACGAAGAAATCTGCATCTTTTACCGGTAATTTCGATAAAAAATGCCAAGCTGACAACATCCATATCAGATAATGCTGCATTGTCCATTAAATCTTAATAAGTAAATAAATAAAAGAAAAGCTCCAATTATCGATCAGAAACAAAATTGAAATAAACAGTACCCTTCCAATCAGAAGACATCATGCTACGTTTAACAATGTTCAGCAGTGTGTGAAAACCGAAATGCAATATTTTCGGAAGGAGGGGATTCAGGGGAAATACTTGAAAATGGTTATCGCAGCACTAATGACAACTCGGCCTACTAGTATGGAGTCCGAAAGAGCCTTTTCTGCGGCAGAAACACTTTGCACTAAGATTAGGTCCTGGCTAAATGATAACATCTCAGAGTAAGAAATAAACATAGAGATGCTCTACGCTTGAATTGCATTGTAATGAACCAAGCACAACAGTGAGATGGAAAGCATTTCATTGCCATACTGGGGTGAAATAAACAATTGGTTAGATTTGCATTTCTCCTATTCCTGAATATTATACACCGTTTTTGTAACTTTGTCCTAGTCTAGCTATAATCAACGGAATAGCCTTAAGCAACAATAAACTGCCACCAAATCATTGAAATAACTCAGTTTATAAACGTCAAATCGAAATGAAAATGTAAACTCATCGCATCAAGAAACTGAACGCTAACAGACAATGTTGCCAAACTGACAGAATTATCGGTAACAGACGCAAGCGGTTAGTATCAGAGTATGAGAGCGTTGAAGCAATTATCCCAGTACGGAATAAACATACGCCAGGATTTCGCAACGCCGGAAGTTTGTTCACGCGTATAAACAGGGCTGCATAACAAATGCGTGAATGCAACTCTAGGTTTCCTTTTTACTCTGAGGATAACAGTCTTGATAAACTGCGTTTTCTTTGGGCCTTTTCTGTAAAACAAAAAAAATCGAAAGATTAATTAAGAAACGACTGATATGTTTTTATTATATAGACTATTTCCAGTTTTACTGGCATTTTATTTTTTTTTGTTTACCCAGTTTCACTTTCCTGTGTTTATTATTATTATTATTAAGAATTAAATAAAGTTTTGGTATTCATTTTGTGGGTTAATTTTTTTTCGGTAAGAAAAAACCGGTAAATACCGGTAAATCGTTAATTTTTCAAATAACTTACCGAATTACCGGTGAATTGAAATGCAATCCCTATTCAACAATAGTTACAATTCATGAAATATAAAATAAACAATAGAGCAAAAAAAATATTGAATGCTGGCGTGGTGTGAAAAGTCAAAATATGAGCAAAACTAGAGTTATTCTGATACAAAAGAATGAAAGCTCTCGTTCATTGACTAATACCTCCAATTTTTATATGGGAATTGAGATTTATACCAAATATGTAAGAACAAAATCTCTTCACAATCGGAATTATATTTTAAAAATTATTCAGAAAACGAAATTATATGTGAAAAATATAAATATAAAAAAAATTTCATGGTTCTGTTCATGCGGTACTCTTGAAATTTTGCATGATCATTCAGTACTTCCGTTTTCATTCACACAAGAAATTTCACTCGAATCGGATATCCTGTAATGGAAATATAATGATTTTTTTCAATATTCCAATTGAATTTTTTATGGTTCTGTTAACTCTATGACCACGAAATTTTCGATGAACATTCAGTATATCGATCTTCATTCACAATATAAATTTCACTCGAATCAGATATCTTTTTATGGAAATGTGAAGTTTCTTCTTTTCAATATTCTGATTGAATTTTCTATGGTCAAGATTATCCGATTTTTTAAAAATTTTTCGTGAACGTTCAGAATATCAATCCTCATTCACAAAATGAATTCCAGTCGAATATGATATCTTGTTATGAAAATATAAAGTTTCTTATTTTCAATATTCCAATCGAATTTTTCATGATTCTTTTCACACTTTAGCCACATAATTTTGTATGAAGCTTATTTATAAGCATATTGCATTTGGCCGCATTATTTCATTTTGATTGTTTAGTTTCGTCTGAGATATTGAGGAACAAATATTTTGAATAGCCATATTTTATTGAACACCCTCTACGATATGGCTGGTTAATGAACTCAACCAAGGCATTTGGGAACCGAACTCACCCTGAAAATTTCAAGTCTCTAGGACAATCCCTTCGAAAGTTATCGTGCCACGATTTTTCATCAAGAAGTCGAACCCTATCTTTTGAGACAATTTTCGGCTCAAAATTCGAAAATAACAGGCATATGGGCAAAACGATATAGCACTCGTTTAAGTAGAACGAGCTTTATATGACAGTTGACAGTAAACCGTATAACAATT
This sequence comes from Propylea japonica, assembly GCA_013421045.1. Lineage (NCBI taxonomy): Eukaryota > Metazoa > Arthropoda > Insecta > Coleoptera > Coccinellidae > Propylea > Propylea japonica. The sequence continues at coordinate 87,238,485 of CM024240.1, forward strand.
ACTCCTGAATATCGGTGGATATAATAGGTTTGTTCCAACAGCTGACTTTTGTACGGTAATTTGACGGTCACGAAACTGTTAGTAATCGATCTTATGCGCATGTCTAAACTTTGACCGTACAAGAACCGTCCAAACAGTACTTGCTCCAGACCAGGTGCCGTATTCTCGAGAAGTGATATTCGAAAACGTATACGAACTTCATTGCGCGAGTCCCTGTTTTACCTGCAAAAATGAACACCGCGCAATGAAGTTCGTATACGTTTTGGACTATCACTTGTCGAGAATACGGCACCAGGGGCCTATTGCACCAAACACTTTGCAACTTTTCACTTTGCACTTTTCACTTTTCAAATGAATTAAGTTGCACGAAACGCATTCATAAATGAAAAATACATTGTGAAAGGGCAAGTGCATAGTGAAAATTACTCCGCAGACATTAAATTTTGGGAGAAATGTTGTGCTAAATAACTAATTTTCACTTTTGAAATTTGTCAGAATGCAAGTGCCGAAGTGAAAAGTTGCAAAGTATTTTGGTGCAATAGGCCCCAGGATCGAAATGACGATCACAAAACCGTTCCACCACGGTCCCGAAGCAGGATGGAACAAAAACGAAACCGTTCTCAAACGATACATTTTCAGTTGGAACACATTTTTATCTATTGCGCAGAATCCTGACGATCATTGTACGGTCAATTCTTGAGTTGGAACAAACCTATTATATACAGGGTGACTGGTGACGTAAGGGACAACGGCTAAGTGGAGGTAGAGGACCTCAAACTGAATGAGAATTGTGGGTTTAAATGTACCATAAGGCTATTAGTTTCTGAGATACAAGGTGAAAAATTTTCAAAAATTGCAGGTCCGTATTTAAAAATTTCAGTTTCCGTTTCAGTTGAGAAATATCACTAGGTATAGGAGATAAAAAAATTTAAATAGAAAATTGGAATCTGAAAAAGAGACTGAGTGAAAATCTGTTTTTAAACAAGTATCATCTTCATATTCTTCATTTGTGAATACTGAAGGCATTTTTCAGTAGATAAACAAACACAATTCACAACCAATGAATGTATGCATATAAACGTCATTTTTTGAAATATAACTATTCTCATTCAGATCTTGCATACCACTCTAACGAATTTTTTTCTTAGACATACTAGGACATACACAAACATCCATATCCGCACTAGGATTCGAACCCGGACCTCCAGCTTCTTATGAACTTGTAGGCGCACGCCTAGCCCCTACAGCCACCGGAGGCGGTTCGGTTTTCAATTCCCAGCCGTTCGTATCACAGAACAATTTGATTTAGTTCTCCGAGTTCTGGAACCAAGTTCTCTCTGTACCCAGAACAACAAGAGAACTGCGACGCGAACAAACCTCATAAAAACACATTATGTATATTTGAAAACAGTTTACATTGTTTTCTGAACATCGAAATCACAATCTTCTCGCTGATATTTATAATAAAGAAGTAGCAGGTATAATTAGAAGAAAACAGGAAAATGGTACAAAAATGTCTCTGGAGGTTTAAATCAATTGATTGAATGGACACGTACAGCAGCCGAAAGTGGTGGAATATATACGAAAAAACGAAAAAAATAACAAATCATTTAATTCGCTCCTCTGCTGTGAGTATTATGTCATACTCAGGATCAAACTTATAAGAAATTTTTGAAATAACAGGCCACTCATCATCTGAATCTTTGAAACCCTATTTGAAACTTACTGAGAAATACCATAAAAAAATATCAAACTCAATTTTGATTTTTATTTTTCTTCAGCTCCAAAATGTTTTATCGTGACACTTTGCTATCCCTAACAATTGAAGAGAGGGACACGATTCTGGGAAACTCTATCTTACGAAGACATAACACATCAATAATCAAAAATGATCCGATCATCACGAGCCATGTATCATCCGAAGGGTGGTTGTATCGTCTTTCAAAAACAGGAATCCAATTTGTGACTTCACACGGTGGTAAATTGTTTTATATTCCTCGTTTTCCATCACCTTTATAGTCTGTCTCAATGACAATGGGGTCTCTCTTCAATTATACGAGATAGCTATGTGCCACCATTTGAAGAAAAAATTGAATTTTTAGTTTTGAAGGACAATACAATCACCTTTCGGATGATTCATAGCTCATGACGATCGGATCATTATTCAATATTGATGTGTTATGTCTTCGTTAAAAAATAGAGTTTCACAAAATAGAAAAATTAAAACCAAAATTGAGTTTGATAATTTTTTGCAAAAGGCGCTCGATCTACTTTACGGAAAATTTCCACTATTTTTTGAAGACCCTGTATTACGTTACAAAAAAAGTTGAATTGATTTGAACCCCTGTTTTTGAAAGACAATAACAACAACTTTTCTGTTGCTTGATGGCTCGTGAAAATGGGACCATTTTTATGAAAGTAATTGAGGTTTCAAGTTCACTTGATAGTTTCAATATGCTTACACTATTTCCAGCAGTGTATTTATTATAACAATCAAACCTTGAATATTTATAAGAATCAATATGAAAAGTCGGAATTTTTTCTGTATACAATACCCGTAACGAATACCAACTCGAGCACAGACAATTTTTTTCGATTTTTTTACCTCTTCAATTGTCGTATTCAGCGAAACACCACTCGAGCTGCCCTCTCGTGATGTTTCGCGAAATACGTCAAGTGAATCGGTGAATAAGGGAAGTATCGGTTCTTGTTATACAGGGTGTCCCAAAACTCGACGTCAACCCGGAACCGGGTGAAAAGGCAAGTAATGCCGGTTGTCAGAAAAATATAAAAAAAATCTAAGTTGTGTGATTTCAAAGTAATGGGCATTTGAAAAAACACACAAAATTCCACACCCTGTGACAGTCTTTTCACTCCTGTTGCCACAAATATCAACTTTGTCCAATTTTTTTTTTGCTGTGTAACCCTGAATAATGCTCGTCTAAACTGTAATCAGAATTTTGATACCAGCTGCTCTCGGTTTCATAAAAATAGGGCTAACTTCTCAGAAAAAAAAATTCAAAATAAACAATTGCCTAGTTTCAACTGACTGTTTTGAAAAAAAAAATTACTACGCAAGTTTGGCAAGTCTGGAAATATTTTTTCAAGGAAGATGGATCGGACGTTTTGGTCCAATCTCGTGACCCGCCCGTTCACCGGACTTGAATCCATTGGACTTTTTTTATTGGGAAGCAGTTAAAGAAAAAGTGTATTCAAGAGCAATCGTAAGCGAATTTGAACTACGGCAGCTTCAATTTACCAAGTATTATACCATTTTGCAATCCGTACTAAATGCGCCAACTTTTGACAAAACATGCCAAACTTGCGTAGTACATTTTTTTCAATACAGTCAGTTGAAACTACGCCATTGTTTATTTTGAATTTTTTTCTGAGAAGTTAGCCCTATTTCTATGAAACCTAGAGCAGCTGGTATCAAAATTTTGATCACAGTTTAGACCAGCATTATTCAGGGTTACACAGCAAAAAAAAATTGGAAAAAGTTGATATTTGTGGCAACAGGAGTGAAAAGACTGTCACAGGGTGTGGAATTTTGCGTGTTTTTTCAAATGAATATTATTTTAAAATCATGCAACTTAGATTTTTTTATAATCTTCTGACAACCAGCATTACTTGCCTTTTCACCCGGTTCCGGGTTGACGTCGAGTTTTGGGACACCCTGTATAAAACCTAACTTATTATAAACAGAAATTTCAATGGAAATTGAGTGTATTATTTTTTCATTGCTGAAATTGCACTAGACTTCTCGTGTAATATATTCTAAAGGACTTTTCAGGTTTAACTAGTCCAAATTAAATTTATTGTTGTTGTACGTTTCAATGTAGTGAATATTTCGATAAAATTTTTAAATGGTGTTCCATTCTGTATATTCAAACGATGCGTTCGAGTACTGATAAGAATGTATGGTTTTAACGAATTGACTTCTTCTACAAGGAATGAGATCTTAATTTCCTTCTTGAATACTCTTATGAATCAGATGAACCGTAGGTTATCATCCTATGCATTGATATTACAGACGAGATTTCGGAAAGGTATTCTTAGCTACCAAACGGTCAATAGAATCACATAAAATAATATTCAAAATAACTTACGGCTGCGTGGGCATTTTATAGAGCTCCTCATGTAGAGCCTTTGATGTGTCACCAAACCCTTCAAGTTGTGGTCTGGTTTCGGATTCTACTACCATTGCACTCAATGTTACGCCTGGACAAAGAGTCATGACTTTAACTCCCGTCTGGCAAAAGTAGAAGTCACTTCCCATTGATCTCGAGAAACCTATGACAAAATGTTTGGATCCACAGTACACTGGACAGGGATAACATGGTTCGTGACCTAAAATAGATGCAAGGTTGATGATCCTGCCTCCACCCTTATTTTTTCGCATGTGATGAAATCCCAAAAGTGTTCCTCGTATAACACCTTTCTGGAATGCAAGTTTGAGTAGGTATATAAAATGAACAAAAGTGTTTTATTGATTGAGGCTCACTATATTGATGTCAACCGTTTTTTCCCATAGCGAATCCTCCAGAATTCCCGCATTATTTATAACAATATCGATTTGTTTGAACTCTCGCTGGGCGGCACTGAATAAACCTGAAATAAATTTATATTTTTTTATACAGAGTGTTTCGAAATAATGTGACGGGATTTTCATCCTTTGATGATTCCATAACATGAAGTTTTTATAAACTGTGGACTTTGAGGCATCGTTTGTGAGATCCAGGGTGTTGAAATTAAAAAAAAATAGATTTTTTGAAAATACTTTTCACAGCCCACACGATTACTGTTTGCTTTTTGGTGGGTCATGATTACGCACAAAACACAATATTTCCAATTCAAAGTTATTCTCAATTTTCACCAGTGGCGTCCGTACAGACTTCTTTTTGAATGAATTCGGTGAAAAAATGGTACTCCAATGCTCTTTTTCAAATTGAAAATTATTTTTGTAAGCAGCTCAGCATTTACGAAGAGAATGGTTTTCTGTATTATTTCCTGTGACGAATATTTTCTGAGATAAAAAATAAGAAGCAATTTCATCTAAGAATATCTTCCTGTTGGGAAGCAGATATCAACCTCTGATTTGGGAACCAGTAGAGAGCAGGTTAGCAACATTAGCTCATTCATCGACAACGTTGGGACTGGATTAGTTTTTTTTGAAGGAAAAAACATTGCATATCAGATTTTCTGATGAATTGACTTTTACTCAGCATTTCTTTCTGGGTGCTAAATCGTTTTGCCTAAATGTCTGTAATTTTCTAATTTTGAGCCGAAAATGGCCTCAAATGATAGGGTTCGACTCAGTCAGTGTCAGTGGGGTCGTCCGGCCGTCCTGCCGTGAACACGACAACTTTCGAAAGGATTTTTGAGATTTTCAGGGTGAGTTCTGTTCCCAAATCGTTCCCAAACCATACAGGGTGTTTCATAAAAAATGGTCATTCAAATTTTTTTCCTCAATATATCAGACAAAACGAAACCAATCTATATGGAATTCAGCTGCCACATGATGAACGCATTCGTATGAAATATTCAGATATCCGTTTCAGCCCGAAGGGGGCTACAATTTTTCTGGCTCACCAATTCACCCCTCATGACTGCCAACCTCACGTTAAGACTTAACTAATGTTGGAAAAGTGAAACAATAGTCGCACGACGATTTTATCACTGCCATACATGGTTATTCCTAAAAATTAATCAACCTGATTTCGGGAAAGTGGCCTTATCAGTCCATAATAGCCCCCAAGTCTCCTAAATTATTCTGGTACCACCAACAAAATGTAAGTCTGATCACAGCATCTACAGGTAAGAGATAAATTGACGATTTACATAAACTTACATTAAGATTCAATCACGAAGAGTTTCAAAATAGAGCAAATGTGGGTTTGGAATGGTGATATTTATCTCCTTAACACGCCCACAACAAGAGTTTTTTTTACACAGACTTTCATATCTTCTAGCAAATTTATTTATTATCTATCCTAATATGTAGTCAAATTTGATGATACTACTAGGAAAACAGAATAATAATCATTTCAGACAAAAAACTCGAAATATTTTGGGAAATCAAGAAATTGAAAATTGGAGAATAACCATCAACATTTCAACCATATGTTACATGACATTTTTTGTTTCAAATCACTCGTATAATCTTCCCTTTGAGTTTGTCCCTATTAAAAGAAGACAACCTGTATATAATAATGGATAATATAAGTTAATGTCTGATCATTTAGTGTCGGATACAATATGGGATTTGGTATGTTTCACATTATGATCAACTTACATTCCATATCCTTCGCTTTTGTTACATCACATTTCATGAATGCTGCCTTGTTAGGTCCAAATTCATCAATTATTTTACAAATCGCATCCTTCCCTTCATTTACTTTTACGTCTCCCAGCATCACCTGAATTTAATGGAAAAAGATTGAGAAATACCATCTCTAATGGCATTCAAACTGTCTAGGAACTACAGATCGAAAATTAATACTAAAAAATTTAAAGATATCTCAACTTGAATGATAATCCATTATCATTATTAGGGTCTGAAAGAATGAAGTTTTTGTTATTCCCGTAACACCGTCATATTTTTTTGGTATTGAATGCCAAATTTATGTCATCCAATCGCATTAAGAACCAAATTTTATACCAAAATAATGTCGAAGCAAAATGGCTGTTTACTAGACTAAAACTAAAGCCAAATCAGTTCGAAAGCAACATAGAACTTTTTCAAGCAATAAAGTGGCATGCAATGCTTATAAAAATTCCAAAGCTTCATAGAATTTTCCGAAGCAATAAAATAGCATCTGAAGCTTGAAGCTTGAGATGAAAGTCTCTCAAATAACCCTTATATGACTGTTTTGATATGATTCAACCTTTTCTTTACATTGAGTAATAATCGGCAAAAACCAGATAAATATATTGAATAGAATAAAAAAAATTCGCTCATTCGAGCGCAGTAGCTGTTATTTTGAACAGATTTGAGATAGATTGAAAACAGTGAATGAAACTAATATTTTAAGTGCAGATATGACAATTTCCAGCAGACTTCTCCTGAATGTTCAGAATTACCAAAATTTTTTTTTTAATAATTCAGAAGAAGTACAATCAAGAAGCAATATGAAAATAACGTTGACAAAGACTAAATAGAAGTCTCTGGGGAAAGCTTAGGCGAAAAAGAATCATCCTACTAAAAATTTGTCTTCCGAACATTCAAACACGCCAAAATGAAAAGGTTACCTAATAATTAACGCTTAAATTCAATAAGACACGATAACCAAAGCTATGTTTCTTCTTTTCTTCTTGATCTTGACAGCTCGCAAATAGCATTTTTGAATGCCATGTGGCAACAATTACCATCAAGCATTCTTTCGGATAATTTTTTTGGCAAAATACAATATGCAGTATATCTTTCACACAGAAATGTGGGGTGTTGCCATGACTGCTTGACATATTTAAATTTAGCAGAGTAGAAAACCCATTATAGAGCATTAAAAAAAATAAGAACAAAAAATAGTTCCCAATTTGCTCTTAGGAATCAAAAATAGGAAAATGAATCAATGAAAACGCATGGAAAATTTAAATAGAGATTTTTTACAAAATTTAAGAAAAGCCCTGAGTAGGTGCTTTTGTGGGTTTTTTTATTGGCGGAGCAAAAATGCTCAAAATTTCGTAAAGGACTTAAAATTCATGCTATGTATGTGAATGAAAAATCTCAGGACGATCGGAATTATATTCTGTAAATTATTGAAAAATGAGAAGTTTTATTTTTCTTGTCATATGTACGGTATGAATTTTTTCCATTAATCCCCACATATCATATCATAGGCAAACTTAGATTAAGTCATATGTTCAGTAGAAATTTCTCTCTCAACCGCCATTTTACAATGATGTTTATTGTAATGGTCATGGTAATGTTAAGCTGTGATGTTAAAGCTTGAATAATAGAGATACTACGATACTGGTCACATCAATGTTAATGTTAAGCGCATTGTATCTGGGAGTTAACATCCTAGTAACATTACCATCATCATTAACATCATTGTAAAATGGCAGTAAATCGTAAATATCATGTAATAGTCAACATCAAATATATTCTGGATTATCTCTGAGCAAAATTATGTAGGAATCTCAGAACGTGAGATACCCAGCTTAATATTTTAACAATCTTGTATATTGGCATTAATATATGAATCATTATTTTCACAATACATAACATGTACCATAACCTCTCCTTTTTGATTATCCGGAGTTTTCATTATCCGAATTCCTAACGACCGAAATTGCACCTGATGTATACATACTATTTCTAGAGAAAGCTTTTGATCGTATTCAGTGTTGTGTATTTATGCTTACAAAAAATATTAGTTCATCCTTATATCAACTTTCAGATCAGAAATAAAAAATTTTCTGAACGTGGCAACAATGCAATCAGAGTGCTGATTTTTCATGGATCATTAATGTCTACACTTGATTTTATTGAAGGCCCCTCATTTTTTAGGAAATCTTATCAATACATTCACCTAAAATTTGCCTTGCCAATTACTTATGGCACTACCATGAATCATGCTAAGCATATACTCCAACGTATTAATATAATAGATGCCTCAGATCATAATGTCAAGTTTCATAGCCATTATGACAGTCTCTTCCTGTATTATTTTATCAACGGATTGTCACATAGGCGGAAACGGGACTAACGGGGAAATATTTGAGGTAAGGCAGTCGACAGTGAAATAAATCTAAAGCGATATGGCCGCCAAATCGAATCACGGGTCAAAATTTGTAATTGCAATCTAAACAGCCTCAGCATTTTTTAGATTTTGCAGCTAAAATCTAAATGCATGCCGGAATTTGTGCTAACTTTAAAAGCCAAGTGGCATTATGGTTAGCAAAGAAGTCGCTCATTGTGCTAATTTGAAGCTTGTTCTGTTACTTGGGTTGTATCGACGCTTTATTGTATAATGTATACATGTATGTACATATATATATATATGTATGTAATGTACAGTGCATTCCATTTCGGGTGAGACTGCCAGGTGTCTCGCTTGTTATTTAAGATAGAGCCTTGCGGTTTTCACGTTCCTTTCCTACTTTTTCGTGAAACTCAAATTGGTCTAATCAGATTTTGCATAACTGTTTCCGTTCGAGAGATACAGGGCGATTTTGGAAATTGTTACTTTTCGTACCCCTCCTTTATCTCCGAAGTTATTAGAAATAATGTTGACCTGAAAACTACGTATGAATCAGAATTCTGCGTAGAATCCAGAGGCGTACTCAAATTTTTTTTTCGGGGTATGGTTTTTAAGATTCAACACTTACCTATATTTTTTTAATGGAACACCCTGTATATAATTACTTCGTTGAATTTGTTATTTTTTTCCCTTCAAAATGATATACGGTACTATGTAGGTAAGATGTTAAGAAATGTCAAAAAAACACAAAAACATCAAATAATGATGATTTTTTGTAAATGGGCAATGGATTTCCCATATAAAAAAATAATCAATCGGATAATTTTCATTTGTGAATTTTATTTATAGTTGAGTAAGCAAACAAGGATAATACACCCATCACTAATATGAAAAACAAAACGTAGGTACCTACCTAATAGCAAACAAATAAATAATACGAAAATTCATAAACATTACATAATGTCAAGAGTAATAATCCTTCTCCTCAAATTTGGGACATCCATTGCCCATTAACAAAAAATCATTCTTATTTGATGTTTTATTGTATTTTTTTAACAATTCTGAACATCCTACCTACATAGTATCATACATCATTTTGAAGGGAAAAAATAACGTATTCAACGAAGTAATAATATACAGGCTGTTCCATTAAAAAAAATATAGGTTTGTGTTGAATCTTAAAAACCATTATCCGAAAAAAAAATTTGAGTACGCCACTGGATTCTACGCAGAATTCTGATTCAGACGTAGTTTTCAGGTCAGCATTATTTCTAATAACTTCGGAGATAAAGGAGGCATCCGAAAAGTAACAATTTCCAAAATCGCCCTGTATCTCTCGAACGGAAACAGTTATGCAAAATCCGATTAGAGCAATTTGAGTTTCACAAAAAAGTAGGACAGGAACGTGAAAACCGCAAGGCTTTATCTTAAATAACAAGCGAGAAACCTGACTGCCTCTGCCAAAATGGGACGCACTGTACAGGGTGGGCATATTTCGATGTTTTAGCACTACAACTTTTAAATCAGAGGAGATAGACAAAATCTGATACCCACTTCTCGATCTCTTTTTCTGAGAAACTAACAATAGTAGTGTTCATTTTTGGTTACCTTCTTTTGTTTTCGAGTTATTAGCGAAAATTGGAAAAGTGGCAATATCGAAAAAAATTCATATCTCCGCTAATACTGATGATAGAGCTCTGAAATTAAAACATTATACAGGCACTTTTTTAAGGTAGAATCCAGTGGCGTACTCGCCTTTTTTGCACCATTTCTAATTACGGAGCTATGACCCAAAGTTATGTTTTTTAAATGGAAATACTAGATTGTTGTAGCATTTTGTAAAAGCTTAATTTTTTTTTATTTCAAAAATATATAACATTGTATTCTTTGTATCAATATGAGTATAGAAAATGGTCAAAAACTCATTTTCATCTGAGTCTCAATATTTTCTATGGTTTCAACTGTTGATGAGCACAGAAAAATGGAGCTTCCTATAACAAGAGCAGTCTCCTTCTGTCAATCTCATCATTTCTATGCTTTCAACTAATTTCTCCAAAATTCGAACATGGATATATTTCATAAAAACTTATATCTTGAAATGGATTTGGAAATAACAAAAAGATCCACATGATCCTCCGTTTCGATCGATATAATTAGTTATAATGAGTTGAATGCAAGAGAATATTTTTATTGCACTCCAGAATAAATAGGCAGTGCTAAGTAGTCTTCAAATCGCATATGAAGTTATCAATTCAATTAGAAAAGTAATGAAGGAAAAATGTTTTTCAATACCTAATAGTGATCACAATAAAAGGTCAGTAGGTTATAACTAAGATGTCTCATTTTAGACATTATTAGTTATAACTTAGAATGAGGGATCAAGTTTCACAGCAGTCCATCTTGGAGAAATTGAGTACAGAGCATAGAAAGGAAAAGAATACTGGAAAGATATTGTCGTAATTATACGATGCTAAATTGTTCTGTGCTCATCAACAGTTGAAACCATAGAAAATATTGAGACTCAGATGAAAATAGGTTTTGATCATTTTCTATACTCATATTGATACAAACCATACAATGTTATATATTTTTGAAATCAGAAAAAATTAAGCTTGCAGAAAAGGCCACAAAAATCTAGTATTTCCATTTAAAAAACATAACTTTGGGTCATAGCTCCGTAATTAGAAATGGTGCAAAAAAGGCGAGTACGCCACTGGATTCTACGTAAAAAAGTGCCTGTGTAATGTTTTAATTTCAGAGCTCTATCATCAGTATTAGCCGATATATGATTTTTTTTTCGATATTGCCACTTTTCCAATTTTCGCTTATAACTCGAAAACAAAAGAAGGTAGCTAAAAATGAAAACTACTTTTGTTAGTTTCTCAGAAAAAGAGATCGAGAAGTGGGTATCAGATTTTGTCTATCTCCTCTGGTTTAAAAGTTTTAGTACTAAAACAATCGCAATATAACAAATCTGATACCACACTTCTCGATCTCTTTTTCTGAGAAACTAACAAGAGTAGTTTTCATTTTTGCTACCTTCTTTTGTTTTCGAGTTATAAGCGAAAATTGGAAAAGTGGCGATATCGAAAAACATTCATGTCTCCGCTAATACTGATGATAGAGCTCTGAAATTAAAACATTATACAGGCACTTTTTTACGTAGAATCCAGTGGCGTACTCGCCTTTTTTGCACCATTTCTAATTACGGAGCTATGACCCAAAGTTATGTCTTTAAATGGAAATACTAGATTTTTGTGGCATTTTCTGAAAGCTTAATTTTTTCTGATTTCAAAAATATATAACATTGTATGGTTTGTATCAATATGAGTATAGAAAATGATCAAAACCTATTTTCATCTGAGTATCAATATTTTCTATGGTTTCAACTGTTGATGAGCACAGAAAAATTTAGCACGTATAATTACGACAATATCTTTCCAGTATTCTTTTCCTTTCTATGCTCTGTACTCAATTTCTCCAAGATGGACTGCTGTGAAACATGATCCCTCATTTTGAGTTATAACTAAGATGTCTAAAATAAGACATTTTAGTTATAACCTACTGACCTTTTATTGTAATCACTACTAGGTATTGAAAAACATTTTTCCTTCATTACTTTTCTAATTGAATTGATAACTTCATTATGCGATTTGAAATAGACTACTTAGCACTTGTGCGTATTTATTCTGGAGTGCAATAAAAATATTCTCTTGCATCCATCTCATTATAACTAATTATACCGATTGAAACGGAGGATCATGTGGATCTTTTTGTTATTTCCAAATCCATTTCAAGATATAAGTTTTTATGAAATATATCCATGTTCGAATTTTGGAGAAATTAGCATAGAAATAATGAGATTGACAGAAGGAGACTGCTCTTGTTATAGGAAGCTCCATTTTTCTGTGCTCATCAACAGTTGAAACCATAGAAAATATTGAGGCTCAGATGAAAATGAGTTTTCTGACCATTTTCTATACTCATATTGATACAAACAATACACTGTTATATATTTTTGAAATCAGAAAAAATTTAGCTTTTAGAAAATGCCACAACAATCTAGTATTTCCATTTAAAAAACATAACTTTGGGTCATAGCTCCGTAATTAGAAATGGTGCAAAAAAGGCGAGTACGCCACTGGATTCTACGTAAAAAAGTGCCTGTATAATGTTTTAATTTCATGGCTTTATCATCAGTATTAGCGGAGATATGAATTTTTTTTCGATATTGCCACTTTTCCAATTTTCGCTAATAACTCGAAAACAAAAGAAGGTAGCCAAAAATGAACACTACTATTGTTAGTTTCTCAGAAAAAGAGATCGAGAAGTGGGTATCAGATTTTGTCTATCTCCTCTGGTTTAAAAGTTGTAGTGCTAAAACATCGAAATATGCCCATCCTGTACAGTGGCAGCAAGCGAAATATAAACGACTCTACAGAGCATAATATGTTACGTTAAGGTTAAATGTATTCGTGCCGTTCTTGCAACATTGTAATTTTACATCCATCCAGGTAAGTTAAATTGAAAACCCTATGTGTATTTGTTATATCTGTTCATTTGTAATTAGTAAAAGCTATTTATAGTGATTGACACATGAAGTGCATGGATACAACAATAGGCTGGATTCGACTGAATATTGTGTTTCACATGATTCTTGCTGAAATTCAATTTATTATGGGGCAGCTCAGAAGGTATAGAAAAGTGATGCTTACAATAATCACCTGTAATGCCAATGAGGTGGACAAACAAATTTCTGGTAAAGCAGAAATAAAAACTTTTATACTTATGTCTTGAAAGTTGTTATTTCAAAAATCTGACAAATTGAAGAATCTTGATGACGGAATATATTCCTTGTGACATGAGTAAAGATTACCTGGTTAAAGAAATGGAGATTCCGGATGAATATGTGACTGGTGACGTAAGGTACAACGGCTAACTGGAGATAGAGGACCTTGAACTGAATGAGGATGAGGATGTCCCATAAGGTTATTAGTTTCAGAGAGACAGGGTGTTTTTTGCAAAAGTGATAAAACTATAAACTCCTATATTTTCGGCAATATGGCAAATATATGTATTCTTCAATCAGAACTGAAGAGAAATTTTTTTTTAAATTGCAGGTACGTATTAAAAAATTTTAATTTCCGTGTCAGGTGAGAAATTTCACTCGGTATATGAGGTAAAAAAAATTGAAAAGGAAAATTGGAATCTGCAAAAAACATTGAGTAAATAGTTATTTATTATACAAGGGAAAAAAGTATTAGATTTTAGCTCGAGGTTATATTATCAAAAAACCGTCTGACATATGTTTCTAAGTATTTTAAAATTGTTTGGATTTGGATGGTTGCTTAGATCGAGATCAGCAGCTACACCAGGGAGAGTGTTATTCGTTATTTGAATTTTTTAGTTTATAGTTACATACTTGATTTCTTGTAACTAAAAAGAAGGGCGAATGTTGGAAATTATTTGTTATAACTGTTAATTTGTATTATTTTATATTCGGTTCAAAACATCCTAAGACGTTGTCCGATATCCACTTGCCAATGCCTTCAGTTGTTGCAGTCTTCATCATTGATTTTCTTGTCCGTTTAGCTCGTTTGAGTCCTTCACCGTTTTGCCCAGTCCTATTTCCGAGGCTTCCATTGGGTTTTTTTAACATTTTATTATTTTTGTGAGTATCGAGGAGTTAGCCTGATACCTCAACCCCAACCTGGAAGGCTTGCGTTTGATTCCAACTACATATATTTCTTCACAGAAAAATCGCATAATATATCAATTATTAAACCGCCTCGGTGGCTGTAGGGGCTAGGCGTGCGCCTACAATTACCTACGAAGCTGGAGGTCCGGGTTCGAATCCTGGACCCTGGTGCGAGCATGGATGTTTGTGTATGTTCTAGTTTGTCTTACAATAAAAATTGTCCTGATAAAGTATAATAAGTAAGGGAATGAGTGCTAAGTGTTGAAATGTTCAATGTCTAGATGGCCTTAGATGCCAAGGACATGGGTAAAAGAAGATGAATGAATGAATATCAATTATTACAGAAAGTTGGTGGTATAGGATCAAAAGGAATATTTTTATGCGATGTCCGTAAATCTGAACTTGAAATTTCACCTTATTCGGAGTAAATTATGAAAAGTATTGACTTGAAATTCTGTAAATTACATAGATCTTGAATACTAGAATATCGAAATCAACTATAGTCCGTTCACGAAAGGTTGAGCCGTCGGTTGGCCATGATGATTTGACATATTCCACTGTGTATATTAAATTTTTAGGTTATGATGTTTATTTTCTTGTCAGATTGATACGCAATGTTGTCAATATTGCATAGAGTTGTCTGATAACTCGCAAGCTCGTCGGACGAGGTCGGGTACATTCGGCAACATTGAATTTATTTTACGTTATGACAGCAAATACTGCCAATTTCAGATAAATAAAGAAACGCCTACTATGTGCTCAACCTTTCGTGAACGGAGTATATATAAAAAGCGCGATGGATGAAATTTTTTAGAGTGTGTCAAAAAACAGGCACAATAAGTTAAGATTTGTATTGAGGTTAAATAAAACAGTTAAAACAAACAAAGTCGGTGTTTAATGAAGCAATTGTTTTTTATTTGAAGAACCTGGTTTATGCCGGTGAAGCGGGTAGTTTCCTCAAGGGCATAACAATATGTGAACACCTACATTCAAACTCCTTATACATGGTGTCCAGGGAAGAATGCAACAAACGAATACCATGAATCAAGGATGTCAAGTAGGACTCGAATTAAGAGGTTTCAATCGCATTAGTGCCTTCAACTAATTGAACTAATTGACCGAATGATTTCAGATCTGGAATTTTTGTCACCCTTCATGATTGTCATCTTGCAATATTTCTGAAGTGGAATAAATGAGATCCGGACTAGAAAAATATCGGATATCGGATCACCCTGTACGTCCACTTTATGTTTTTCTTATTTTCACGTCTGCAAAGGGGCAATTCATCAAAAAACTCTGCTCGGGATCAACATACAGGGTGATAATTAATAATACAAGAAGAAACAAAAATTCTCATATTTTGACTGGCTTAAAATCAAATCTGTAGTTCAAGATTAATCGAACTACAAAATTTCACTCATGTAAGAAGATTTCTTGATCACCCCGTATGAAGGTGCCAATCAGAGATTTAAAATTTTTCTCATAAATCGATTCCTTGTTGTTACGAAAATGATAAAATATCATTATGTTCATGTACAGGATGATCCAATATTAATGAAAATAGAAAAAGTTTGAAATTTTTCCAGTCTGGATCAGATTCATTCAATTTCAAAAATACTCAAGGCCGGGTTTCACAAAACTCCAATCACCTTGATTATTGAAATGTCATCATTTATGTGCAATTTTCAGTTCATTTTTGACATAAACCATCGACCTAATTCAAAATCAACGATTTTATTGCCTTCTCAAGCTTTGTGAAACCCACCGTCAGAATGTAAATGACAAAACTTCCGAATTTGAAATCATTCGGTTTTTTAGTTAAGAAGTTATTGAACTATAAAATTTCATCCATAAGATGAATATCTCACTATTTATCCCAAACGAAGACCCTCAAGCGATTGAAACCTCTTGAGGCGAGTCCTTGATTCATGGTATCCGTTTGTCGAATTCTTCCCGAGAAAGCTGTATTAATCCTCACAATTACCGTCTTTAATAACAACATGGCGTCAAATTATGCAGAATCGGGAAATGAGCTCCGGGAAAGTTCAACGGAGAGTGTGCGGAACTGTTTAGTATCATACCATAGGGTACACACATCGATAAAAAATTTGATGGGACTCGGGTTGAATTACTTTCTGAGGAATATGAGTATACTCAATAAAGGGTTCATTGCAACGCAGAACAACGGTGAACACAAAGAGTCTCCTTGAAAAATTCCCCTCAGTGCATCTGTCGGTTCTTATGCCTGTTTCGCTGATTTCGATGTTTGTTAACATAACTGTTTTTAGAAAGTTTACTATTCTCGTATCTACTTCATAGATCTCTAGAACTTTTATAAGCTATTCATGGGACATGGGGTAGAAAGCTTCCTTGTATTCAAGGTACGCCGTAAACAAATTCCTCCTGTTCTTATGGGCTTGGTTGCAAATTATAGGGTCGATTATCAGTTGTTCTTTGA
This sequence comes from Propylea japonica, assembly GCA_013421045.1. Taxonomy (NCBI): domain Eukaryota; kingdom Metazoa; phylum Arthropoda; class Insecta; order Coleoptera; family Coccinellidae; genus Propylea; species Propylea japonica. The sequence goes on from CM024240.1 coordinate 87,255,346, forward strand.
TGCACATCGCAGCGTTAGAGCATCCTTCCTGTTCCAATGCAATTATACATATCATTTCGTTTGCAATGAAAGTGTATTCGACGCATAATGCAAAAGACACGCACATAGTTGACAGGCAAGTCATTGGCCTATATGTTAATGGATAATCTACTTTGGTGTTTTTTCGGCAGAGGATAAGCAATACCCTGTAACATTGAGAAAACACTTTTATTATTTCAATTGATTTTTAGATTCAAATTCCTCCAGCATTGTGTTTGGTATTGAATATTTATTAGGTATTCCATCTATACTATAGTCTATCCAAATCCGAGAGGCCAGCGTAAACAAACTAGAAACGCGATTTGGTCGCTCTTATTGGTCGAAAGTGGCGTTCCTGAAGCTTCGACCAAAAAGAGCGACCAAATCGCGTTTCTAGTTTGTTTACGCTGGCCTCTCGGATTTGGATAGACCATAGTAAACGTACATCAAAATTAAACATGTGAATTTTTTACAGTACACTGTAGGTATAGTCAAATGTAGGGACGGTGATGACTTGGAAGTGGCAGCGCATTCATCAACAAATATGACTTAAGAAAAAATTATCGCGAAACGTGTGATCGGAATACTTTGTCATTTTGAAAGAAAGAATTGTTAGATATACGCTAAAGAGGATATATAATTATTATTACGAATTTAAATTCGTAGGTTCTCAGAAATATTGTATCTTAAAGTTAAACCCTTTCTAAAAGGTGAGTTTCACACCAATTTTTATTTTATTCCTTTTACTGAATTTTCGTGAATCGTTTCACAGGGTTTCTTTGTACCTATATCTTGAAAGTTCAAGTAGCGATCAACCTACGATTTCGAAAGAGAAACTGCCGTATAAGAAGAAGACTTCCAGTCAACTTCAATCGATTAAAGAATATTGGACTTAACATCTTGTTCAAAAGTTACCACCATCTCCAAGTCAACATCTCCACCAGCACCCTATTGTAACCCTTCTTGGAAGTGAGTACCAATGCTGATCCCGAACATCAGGAAAATAAAAAGGTTTTGGCGCCCTCACCTGATATAGTTTAATTTTAGTCAGTATTAAGCCTTGTCAATTCAAAATTTACTAAAAAACAATTTATTAATTTTTTATTATTTTCTTATTAAAAAAAATATATAAAAAAACCCACGCCCATTTTGTTCTCCGGCGGACAGCTGCCGTTCGCAGTGTAACTATTGCAGTTTCATTTCTTTGAAATTTTTAACATCAGTAAAAATTAACGTTACAACCCTCAGTCAGGAAGGAGAGCATACTTTCTGGACCGCTTAGGATTTCATTCATTGCCTTCATTACATTCCTATGTAACCAGTTGAATCTCCTCAGCCAATAACTTTGAAGCTCGTCTGATCCAGGTGATATTCCATTTGTGCATTTCGTTGAGAATGCCTCTACGTTCTTTTTTTGTGATGACTGTAAGGAGCTTTTTTTCGGTGTTGGTTTGAGTTTTCTCTCGATTTTTTTTTCATTCTGTGTTTTTGTTATGAGTGGTAGTTTTTAACTGTTTTTTGGTTAAAAATTTTTCGATGTTATCCTTATTTTGATAGGTGTTTGAAAAGTTGTGTTGTTTTCCGTCCAGAAGTTTCTAGAAAATTTTTTCCAAGTTTTCAGAGAAGATGTTATCTTGCTTCCTTTTGTTGCTCGCTACATATCTTTCCAATCTCTCGGTGGAGATACTGAATTTTTGTTAGACTGTGTCAATGCAATGCTTTACTGTTGTGTTTTCTTCCTCATAGCTGAAGTGTTCAGCTGGAGTGATTTCAGCTTGACTGTTGTAACGGTTCAATAGACTGCGAATAATTTTTCCCCTGCCAAGTCGACGCGACGCCACTGATCCCCGATGTCATAAATCGATCGATATTGATTTTGAAGTTTCCGGCGAAGAATGCCGATCGAGGATTGTCGTTCAATGTGGAATTTTCGGTTTCAGCCGAAGAAGATTACTTTTGATTTTGACTACGCTGATAAAACAGGTGGAAAGTGAGTGTGAATATTTTTTGGTGGCTTTATTCTGGTTGAGTATTTTCAATCTTTCTTAAACATTTCTTTAATAATTTGAATAAGTAATTCTTATTGATAATATTACATTACTTTTTGGAAAATTTAATATTTTCTTGCATTTCTGTTGCACACCGTCAGTGTGTCACGTTTCTTTTTTTCTTTTCCTTTGTTTGAGAGCCGCCAGGAAGTATATATTCTCTTTCTCACTGTTTCATATTGAAAATATTTTCGTTGAAACAATTTAGTTTCATTCTATAATAGATCTTTCGGATCATATGTACCATTTTTTTGTATAACTGATCTGTCACTCTATAACATAAGTTTTTTCACTTTCCGGAAAGTATTTCATTCTATTTTAAGTTACTTTAAGGTTTATGATTCCATTCAATTTTCAGTTATATACCGTTAATTTTCATTCTCAATTTTTCCAAATTCAAACAGAACATATTTCTCTCAACCATTTGTACCAAAATTAATTCCTGATCTTTTTTCTCCACGCATGATCGAGATTCCATTGACTTCTGAAGAAGGTTCCAGAAACACATGGGAAGTTCCTAATCAGGCCGTATTGAAACTGCATCCTGATCAAAATTCCAACTGCACTTTGGACTATTAGAAAACAACTTGTCGTTGAGGCTTAAATTCTCATTCAGGCGAGCATCCACCAAATCGAATCTACCACTGACGATTGGTACTTCTTTTCCAAATTTTGCCGAAAAGTGAGATTGTTATTTCAAGCGAAAAGTTTGAAGGACCTACCACGTGAGACAACCAAAATTTCTTTTTTTATAAACTGGTTTATTTTTTCCAAATTCTGTCTGGAGCCCTAATAACTACAATCAAAGATCAGAGAAAGGTTCTATCCTATTATTATTTTTTTGTAAATGTTCTGAATTTTGAATTTTCCATAGCCTTCAACAATAGTTTTGTTATTTATAGTTTTAATAAATTTGTAAAATTTTAATATTTTTTTTCTCATAACCTAACCACTCAGCAAGATCTGTAAATTCTGTTTCAATTCTTTCTCTTTCATTTCTTTCTCTTAAATTTGGTTTACTTGAGTAAACCTGGCGCGCCCAAAAAGTCAAGTTAGTAATATCCTTGGTGCCCACACCCTCACCGTATCAAACTGAGCAGCCGACAGGCGTACGTGTGATTTAACATTACACAATTGGCGCCCAACGTGGGGCCTGCGGTAAAAGGGCCGTAACTTGACATTTTTTTTCTTATCTTAATCTTGCTTGGTGGTTTTTCATTTTGTAATACATTTGATCCGACAGAATTTGGTTCACTTATCTTTAATTTTGTTTTATTTCGTTTAACTTTTCTATATTGAACGACCATCTTTCTCTTCATTTATATATCCACATTTCTCTATTTCCCTATTATTTACATAATAGCTTGCGATTTTTTTTTACTAATAATAATTTATAATTATTTACACAATGAATCCTAATCATCTGAAAAATAATGAATTGATGTATGAAATTAGAATTCGTGGCGTGGAACCAACTGGCGATGTTGAAACTAAGAGGAAAATTTTGAGAGGGCTTCTGAGCCAAGAAAAGGCTAATCGTAGTTTTCATATCGTAACGAATCCTTATTCTCATTCTCAAGATGTAGCTGAAGTTAGGGAAACTATCAAAGATCTAAAAAACGTTATTTCTAAATTTGGTGGAACTTCAGATGATCATACCTTCCATAGGGTATCTAGTCGTTTGACTCATTTGTCTAATCGTTTGTCTAAGCTAGTTGCCGAGGAGGATGCTGAAATTTCGGCGAAAAAGGAAATACAGTATGAGATGCTAGAGTTAGAGGCAGACCTCGATTTAAAGGTTTCACCAGCTAGAACTTCTACTCCAACTGAGAAGACTGTTCCTGTCAACTATAGTAGTCCGTCGAACAGTAGGTTTATTCCCCCTTATAAATGGAATATATTTTTCACAGGTTCGATTCAGGATGAGTCGGTTACTTCATTCTTGGAAAAAGTAGAACTGTTAAGGCAGGCTCGAGGTGTATCCAAGCAGGAATTGTTTCAGTCTGCTTGTGATTTATTTAGGGGTTCTGCGTGGACATGGTTTGTCAATAACCGATGTAAATTTCAAACATGGGATGAATTGGTCAAGGAGTTGAAAAAGGATTTCCTTCCATACTTTTATGACGAGGACTTGGAGCAAGAAATCAGTTCAAGAACTCAAGGCTGTAATGAGAGAGTATCTTTGTTTATTTCTTCAATGGAAGGTCTTTTTAACAGGTTGACGCTCAAGCCAGATGAGGAAACCAGAGTCAGGAAAATTCGCAGAAATCTTTTGCCGTTTTTCATTTCAGGTTTGGCTTTGTATAATCCTAAGACTGTTGGTGAGCTTTCTGAACTCTGTAAGAAGTTAGAGGAGTCTAGAATATGGGCTGATCGCTATAGAGCACCACCAACTCATGATGCCGGCTTGTTGGAACCGGATCTCAGCAGACCATTCAGTGAGTCAACTTCTTCATCCTCAGCTCATCGACCGAATTTTCGAAAAAATGTTCCCTCCACTAATATATCTATGGTATCTAGTTCCCGATGTTGGAATTGTGGTTTAGCTGGTCATAATTACCCTCAGTGTCGAAAACCTAGATCAGTTTTCTGTTATGGTTGTGGTCTTAAAAATACTATTAAATCTAAGTGTAATCAATGTAATTCAAAAAACGTAAATCGAGGTGGCGAGAAACTGAACCTCGTCACCAGCCAAGAAACCAAAGGTTCAGTAGATCGGCAAGTAGTCAAGCACACATTCAGCAAAGAAAAGGGGAGACAAAACACACAGAATCAGTAAATTTTTCCCCATTCTCCTCTTCGTCTGTAGATATCAATCCTGTTTTTGTCGTAAAACCAAATGATAACCGTCCTTATCTAAATGTCGAAATTTTTGACCAAAAGATTCTCGCTCTCGCCGATACCGGTAGTACATCTTCCATATTAGGTTCCGCTGGTTTCGCTCTTCTTCAGGAATATAACATACCGATAATGTACGAGTCTACAATTAATGTCACTACTGCGGATGGTAAACCTCAAGATTTCTTAGGTTATATTTTAGTTCCTATTTCGATTGAAGGTATCGTGAGGGAGTTAAAAATTTTAATAATTCCGTCCGTTACCCATAATCTCATTTTAGGAATGGATTTTTTCAAATTGTTTCGCATCGAGATAAATTTTTCTAATCTCTCCTATTCGATTGATTCCTCTGTATGTGCATAAATGCCATTCAGCCTTTTTCTAAGTTAACAAATTCTCAGAAAAATGAACTTCGGAGTATAGAGAAGTCTTACCAATCTATCGCTCCTAAAGATAGGATAGGTCGTACCCACCTAATGACTCATCATATTGACACCGGAAGTGCCAAACCTATTGTACAACGCCAGTATCCCTTATCCCCTGCTATGCAGACTCATTTAAATAAAGAAATTGACGAAATGTTGAGGCTAAAGGTTATTCGACCGTCCCAATCTCCTTGGTGTAGCCCATTGTGGTTGGTTCCCAAACGTTCGGGAGATTATCGTGTATGTTTTGATGGTCGAAAGTTGAATGAAGTTACAGTTAATGATACTTATCCAATGCCTTTAATAGATTGTATTCTTAATAAATTAAGAGACGCTAAGTACCTTTCTTCGATTGATTTAACAAAGGCGTTCTTTCAGATACCTTTAGATAAGACATCTTGTGCCAAAACCGCTTTTGCAGTACAGGGACGAGGTCTATTTGAATTTGTTGTTTGTCCGTTTGGGTTGAAAAATAGTCCTAAAGCAATGACTCGTTTGATGGATAGGGTAATAGGACCTGATTTGGCACCATATTGTTTCGTTTATCTTGATGACATTATTATAGCTACTCCCACTTTTGAACTCCACATCAAAGTTTTGAAAGAGGTATATAGAAGACTCAAAAATGCTAATCTCACGGTTAACTTGGATAAATGTGAATTTTGTCGTTCATCTCTTGTCTTTCTGGGTTTTGTAGTGGATGAACATGGTTTACGTACCGATCCAGAGAAAGTTTCCGCAATAGTTAATTATCCAACTCCAAAAAATACCACCGAAATCAAACGTTTGATAGGTCTTGTCAGCTGGTACCGTCGTTTCATAAAGGATTTTTCCTCTATTTGTTCCCCAATATCAGATCTCTTACATGGTAGAAAGAAAGGACATCCAATAGCATGGACTCCAGAAGCAGAGGCAGCATTCGCCGAAATAAAGTGTCGTCTTGTTTCTGCCCCAGTGTTGGCTAGCCCTGATTTTTCGAAACCTTTCGTAATTCAGTGTGATGCTTCTGATACAGGTGTAGGTGCAATTTTATACCAAGAATGTGACGGTGTAGAACATCCAGTGGCTTACGCAAGTAAGACACTTACCACTTGCCAGCGTAAATATACCGTGACAGAAAAAGAGCTTTTAGCTGTTATCTTCGGAATAGAAAAATTTCGAAGCTATGTCGAAGGTACTAAATTCACCATTGAAACTGACCATGCCTCCCTTATTTATCTCCATAATCTTTCGAACCCTTCAGGACGTTTGACTAGATGGGCAGTAAAACTTTCCCAGTTTGATTTCACCATTAAACATCGCAAAGGTTCTTTAAACGTAGTGGCTGATGCGTTATCCCGTTCAGTAGCTGATATCTCTGTAATTGATATTTCTCATTTTCAACCTGATAAGTGGTATTCGTCGATGATTGAGAAAGTTCAGAAAAATCCGGAAGTTTATCCGTCATTTCGTGTCGAGGGTGGACTACTTTATAAGCACATTCTGTCGCGAAATAATATTATCAGTAATTTGACTGATTGGAAAATTGTTGTGCCTTCTGCAAATCGACATGAGATTCTTCAATTTTATCACGACAAAGAAACTTCAGCTCATTTGGGTATATCTAAAACTCTTGCTCGGATATCCGAATTATATTACTGGCCAAAAATTAGGAGAGATGTCTATAAATATGTTAGGAAATGCCCTATTTGTGCTGCCTCTAAAAGTACGAATTTACCTCAGGCTGGTCATATGGGTTCTTACAAGAACATTAATTTTCCATTTCAATGTATCTCGGCAGATTTGTTAGGTCCGTATCCAAGATCCAAAAATGGAAATCAATACGTCTTGGTCGTTGTTGATTGGTTCACTAAGTTTGTATTAGTACACCCCATGCCTAAAGCTACCTCTAAAAATATTCTAAAGTTTATAGAAAATAATGTTTTTCTTATTTATGGCGTACCGCAGATTTTCATTGTTGATAATGGAAGTCAATTTATAAGTAAGGAATTCAAAAAATTGATGGAAACTTATCGTGTCCAAAAAATTTGGTATAACGCTAAATATCATCCGCAAGTTAATTTTACTGAAAGAGTGAATAAGGTGATTGTAACTTCCATTCGGTGTTATATTCATGAAAATCATAAAACTTGGGATTCTTCTATATTTAAGGTAGCTCAGGCGATCAGGTGGCTAAACATGACGTCACGGGTTATTCTCCGGCTTTTCTTAATTTCGCAAGAAATGTTCCCGTGACTGGAGATTTTTATGGTAAAATTTTGGATAATGCAACTAATGTTATTTCAATTTCCGATAAATTTCAACGTATTGATGATGTACAGAAACTTCCAGAACTATATGTCGATATTCGTAAAAAGTTACATGAAGCCTATCTTAGAAATGCCCATCAATACAATTTAAGGAAGCGAAAATTAGTATTTCACGTTGGTGATAAAGTCTGGAAGAAAAACGTTACTTTATCTTCAGCTATTAATAATTACTCTGCAAAGTTAGCTCCTAAATATCTGCCTTGCGTTATCACAAGGGTTGTTTCAGATCTAGTGTACGAGCTCAGGGACATGGATGGTAATGATTTGGGCCGTTGGCATATTAAAGACCTCAAGTCAGCATATGATGATGATTCAGATTCGGCTGGGGAGGAATATTTTAGCGCTGATTCGGAGGACTCCTAATAAATATCTTTTCTTTTCTTTTTGAAATAATAATGCGCAGTTGAACATAGTCTGATACTGTTGGATAGTGTGACTTTATGAAAGAAATCTATCTTTTGGTATCTCCTTTATGGAAAATTTTTACTTTTATGAAGGATATTGTTCAGCAGGGATGTGTTGTGTTGATTCTGAATTACTTAGGTATTTTTAATATTTGGGAATCAAGCATTTTCCATATCATTTAGATTTGTGTTGCATGCCATTTATCTTATACCCTATATCTATTGTAGTAATACATATCTTTATCTCTCTTAAATTATCTTAATTAATGTTGAGTCTCTCTTTGAATTTTGCGAAGAACTTATTCCTTCTTTGGCTCTTTCTTTCCTATATTCTGAATAAAAAAAAAATTGTAAACTTCTAAAGTTTCCAATTTTTTTCTGCCCGGTTGGGGTAGTGTGTAACGGTTCAATAGACTGCGAATAATTTTTCCCCTGCCAAGTCGACGCGACGCCACTGATCCCCGATGTCATAAATCGATCGATATTGATTTTGAAGTTTCCGGCGAAGAATGCCGATCGAGGATTGTCGTTCAATGTGGAATTTTCGGTTTCAGCCGAAGAAGATTACTTTTGATTTTGACTACGCTAATAAAACAGGTGGAAAGTGAGTGTGAATATTTTTTGGTGGCTTTATTCTGGTTGAGTATTTTCAATCTTTCTTAAACATTTCTTTAATAATTTGAATAAGTAATTCTTATTGATAATTGTTACATTACTTTTTGGAAAATTAATATTTTCTTGCATTTCTGTTGCACACCGTCAGTGTGTCACGTTTCTTTTTTTCTTTTCCTTTGTTTGAGAGCCGCCAGGAAGTATATATTCTCTTTCTCACTGTTTCATATTGAAAATATTTTCGTTGAACAATTTAGTTTCATTCTTATAATAGATCTTTCGGATCATATGTACCATTTTTTTGTATAACTGATCTGTCACTCTATAACATAAGTTTTTTCACTTTCCGGAAAGTATTTCATTCTATTTTAAGTTACTTTAAGGTTTATGATTCCATTCAATTTTCAAGTTATATACCGTTAATTTTCATTCTCAATTTTTCCAAATTCAAACAGAACATATTTCTCTCAACCATTTGTACCAAAATTAATTCCTGATCTTTTTTCTCCACGCATGATCGAGATTCCATTGACTTCCGAAGAAGGTTCCAGAAACACATGGGAAGTTCCTAATCAGGCCGTATTGAAACTGCATCCTGATCAAAATTCCAACTGCACTTTGGACTATTAGAAAACAACTTGTCGTTGAGGCTTAAATTCTCATTCAGGCGAGCATCCACCAAATCGAATCTATCACTGACGATTGGTACTTCTTTTCCAAATTTTGCCGAAAAGGGAGATTGTTATTTCAAGCGAAAAGTTTGAAGGACCTACCACGTGAGACAACCAAAATTTCTTTTTTTATAAACTGGTTTATTTTTCCAAATTCTGTCTGGAGCCCTAATAACTACAATCAAAGATCAGAGAAAGGTTCTATCACTTCTATCTATTATTTTTTTGTAAATGTTCTGAATTTTGAATTTTCCATAGCCTTCAACAATAGTTTTGTTATTTATAGTTTTAATAAATTTGTAAAATTTTAATATTTTTTTTTCTCATAACCTAACCACTAAGCAAGATCTGTAATTCTGTTTCAATTCTTTCTCTTTCATTTCTTTCTCTTAAATTGGTTTACTTGAGTAAACCTGGCGCCCAACAAAAAGTCAAGTTAGTAATATCCTTGGTGCCCACACCCTCACCGTATCAAACTGAGCAGCCGACAGGCGTACGTGTGATTTAACGTTACACTGTTCTGATGTCCTTTTCGTATTTTTATGACCTGCCGACAGCGTTGAACTTTACCCTCCAGCCTTCTCTGCCAGTGAGGTAGGCGAGGTTTTGAACGGGGTTGAATTGTGTGCTGCCTTGGGTTGGTGTTCATGCACAGCACATCCACTACAGTTGTTTCGGCATACTGAAGGATGGCTTGGATTATATCAGTCTTCATTATCTTAGGAATGATCGCAAGTTTATTTGATTATCTGATCCTGGGTAGAGTAGATCTTGGAAGTGGTTCGATGCCGTTGTATTCGCTGAATAATCTGCACATTTCAGATTGCGAAAATTTTCAATAGGACTTCTCGTTTTTCTTTCGGTTGTTCTACCGAAGTATCAATCTGAGATTGTGTCTCCTCATCCTTGAGGACATTTTCTTGTGGCGGTAATTGAAGTTTGGTTGCTTTTTTCTTCTTGTGTTGTTTCATTTTTGTGATCTATGTTTACATAATTTTTGTATTTTTCTCTATCATGATCTTCCTCGTTGTTTATTGGAGTCACAAATTCATTTTTAATTTCCTGCAGTCTGTCATCTGAGATAGGATGACGCGATACTGATCAGTCATTTGTAGGTGTGTAAAATATAGCTGTAATAGGGATGTTGACTACTTTTTGAAATTTATTTTATTTTAAAGATAAACCCTTTACAAACACGAAACAATTACTTTTTCCTTGAAAATATAATAATTGCCAATGAAAAATACGTAAATGAAAAGACAATTCGAAATTCCCGCAGAAATGCTCAATTTTGTCACGTTATGATGATTACGTCAATATCCAATAAACAAACTTTAACTTCTGTCAAAGCCTACTGATTTTGCCTGATTCCTTGTGAAAAAGTTCAATCTATTCTAAGCCCTCAAAATGAATACGTCGGTCTATAAATGCTGTATAAGGAGTTTCTTCTATTCGTAATAATGAATATGATTTAAAAGTTTGATACTTACAAGGACAATTTCACGTTTCTAAGCTCCGCTGCACAAAAATTCTTGTTTCCAGCAAAGAAACTTCCGACCATCAGGGAATCAATAATAGTAAGTTACTAGTTTTACCCTTGATGAATCCTTCATTATAAAGGAAATTGTAGATTATCGTTCTTGTAACTAATTGTTCTCTTTCAGCTTTCAACTTCATAAGTTCGAATCCAATTTGATTTTGAATTGAGTCGATGGTTTATGTCAAAAATGAACTGAAAATTGCACAGAAATGATGGCATTTCAATAATCAAGGTGATTGGAGTTTTGTGAAACGCGGCCTTATGTATTTTGTTGATCTGAGCACAGAACTTTCGAATTTGCAATGAAAATGTTGGATAGTGACGTCAACTACCTCTGATTGGCGTTCGCAGTCACGTGATAGTTGATAATAAATAACATACCTAAAATCAGCTTCATTAAATTTAACGAAAATAATAAGATCACTAAAATGGTTTTTTAGGATTGCAAAAACTTTCTTCTATGAGGAAAACCTCAATTTATATGAATTCGTAACATGAGTCAACATCCCTATTCATTGAATAACCGTTGTCTGCATTCAGTTAGTTCTGGACCCATGTTTCTTATTTCATAGTACCTAGTTTCGCATGTTCGTTTCATTCATACAACTTGTTCATTTCATAAGTCTTCTCGATAACCCTGCTTGAGTGAACGCTGGCTAAAGATCCTGCGTAGCACTTTCTGTAGGGGGAGACACTGCTACTGTTTGTCTCCTTGGTTGTTCTTGTTTGGCTGCAGTGTTTTGTATGACAGGGGCCCGCCTCCTCAGAACCCTGTCACTGAAGTCCAGCATGCTATCATGCTCAGCGCCAGCTGCAGATATGCCCTCAAGCTGCGACTCAATATTTTTTAATTGCACCATCATCATTCCAGTACCCCTATGGGGTTATTATTGTTATTGTCATTATTATTATTATTGAATCAATATTCACTCTTGTGAAAAATGAGGGTACTCTTTCGGATTCAGATAGAACATAAAAAATGAAGATGACAAATTCTCATAATTTTTTCCTAGCGGCCCTCCCTACGAAGATTCGACCTCCTGAATGACGCCACTGGAAGGAAATTCATTTTAGTGGAATAAGTTTCAAAGTACTCGATATGATTTGATGAAAATTTGATATGATTAATAGTATTAAATCACAGCACTCAAATTTCAATTAGCTTGTTCAGTTTACCAGGGGCGGACTGAGTTGTACATTTACATGCTTACATTTTTAACACAGTGTATGAGAAGGTCCTTAAAAAAAAATTTGGATACCTTGAACATTAAGCTAAAGAAAAGGTTCTCTTGTTCAGTGTCAATTAAATGAACCGTATTACACTAAAATAAATTTCCAGTGGCGTCAATTAGGAGGTCGTATCTTCGTAGGGAGGGTTGCTAGAAAAAAAAAATGGAACTTGTCATCTTATATTTTGATGTGCTATCTGAATCCGAGAGATTTCCCACATTTTCTGGGACACCCTGTATATGTTTGTTCTTGCCGTTAATTTCATGGTCTATAACTTTTCAACTTCAAATTGAGACTAATTACATTCAAATTGAGATCAAACAAATTCAAAATGACAATCAGCAACTTCAAAATGGTAAACACAATCGAATTGGGATTAAACATATTCAAAATGAGACTAATCGATATCATATTGGGAACTGACATTTCCACTCAAATTTGATACTTAGAAAATATTGTCAAATAATAAAGGTATCGATTAGACCATTCTGAATATTTTTCATTATAACTGTGTCCGGTTACATAAAAGAAGCGGAAGCAACGAATATAAGAAAGCAGATTTGTGCTGTATACAATAATAATGGAGATTGTAGAGAATTGGCCAACACTATTGGAGTGAAGCGGTCTACCGCTTACCGTTGGGTAGATAGTCAAGAGAGAAGAATAAAGATTACTAGAGAACACAACTAATTGCTTACTCGATATGGGGAAGAAAACAATAAAATTACCCTGAAGGAGCTCAAAGAAAAATTCCAATCTGAGCATAGATTTTTTTGTTTCCTCTGAGTGTTTGCGGAAACATTTGGATGCATTGATGTACACATTAAAAAATATCTGCAGAGAACCAGAAAGAATGAACAGCGCTGAAACAAAATTGAAAAGAAAAGAATACGTACAAAATCTTTTGAATTATCAGTCAGATAATTCATGATTATACAGGGTGTCCGGGGAATAACTGTACATACTCTTACTAGATATGGAGTTGCACTAGCTGACTACTGATTGACTATAAAAAATTAATTTCTGGGTTTCCCTAGAAAACTACAGGGTGTTTTTCCAACTTCATGGAAATACTTCGACCATCATAAAATCCAAACTTATTGACGGATATTATTGAAACTTGGGGGGTTATTGGCACATGCTATGGTCGAATCAGAAATACATCATTTATTTCATTATTCCAGGGCAGGACTCATTAATCTTCATTTAAAGTGTTCAGAGTAAAAAAAACACTTTGTATTTCGAATTACGAATAATTGATTCGCTTTTTAGAAAGAAGCTAAATTATGCTTCAATTTGTGGTATCGCTTAAAGTTGTCACATCAACAAATATTTTTTTATGAATTTGGAAAAAGTTCGAAAAATTGAATATAAGGTTGGGGAAAAAGTTATTTCGTATTTTTCCATTCATTTGAATGCTTTATAAAAAGTGTTACACTCATCTAATTTAAGTCAAATATGCGCCATTGTCTTCGATTACTTGTTTCCAACGATAATCTAACTTCATGATACCTCTCTCATAAAAGCCCTTGTCCCTATTGGCAAAGAACTCGGACAACCAATTTTCACAGGCCTCTATTGAGGCCAAATTTGTACCCCCAAGCACGTTTGCCATCGACAGGAAAAGGTGATAGTCACTTGGTGCCAGGTCCGGACTATAAGGTGGTTGCATAAGAACTTCCCATCCGAGCTCCCGGAGCTTCTGGCGTGTCATCAAAGAGGTATGCGGTCTGGCGTTATCCATATGAAATACGATACCTCTCCGATTCATCAATGCTGGCCGCTTCTGTTCGATCTTCAGCTTCAAACGGTCCAGTTGTTCGCAATAGGGGACAGAATTGAGCGTTTGACCATAGGGCAGCAGCTCATGGTATATTATTCCCTGCCAATCCCACCAAACACACAGCAATACCTTCCTGGGCGTCAATCCTGGCTTCACCACGGTCTGGGGGGCTTCTTTGGCTTTCGACCAAGATCTCTGTCGCTTGACATTATCGTAAGTGATCCATTTTTCATCACCAGTTACAATCCGCTTAAGAAATGGGTCTATTTTGTTGCGATGCAGCAGCAATTCGCAGATGGAAATTCGATCTATCAGGTTTTTTTCCGTCAGCTCGTGCGGTACCCAAACATCGAGCTTTTTTTTCAATCCAGCCTTCTTCAAATGATTCAAAACGGTTTTGTGATCGATATTCAGCTCCTGTGCGATGCTACGACTGCTAACATGACGGTCTATCTCGATATGTTCCATGATTTGTTCAACATTTTCGACGACAGGCCTACCAGAGGCATAATTTTTTTTCGTAACCGTATACCCGAGTCCCGCCGCTTCCCGAGTCCTCAGCTCTCGCGGCATGCGCGCCTCAATCCTTCGTAAATTGCTCTCCACCCGTTTCGTTGTGCCTTGCCTCGATGTGCTCGTGCCTCCCCTCCCTTAGGGGAGTCCTCTACAACACAACTTCATACATGCATTTCTCGAACAAAACAAGATTTTTGCGAGAATTTTCATGTTTTCATTTTTCATTATAGAAATCTTAGAAATGGCAAAGTCTAGAAAAGTATCTGGCTACTCCCGATTTTCTTTCGGAATTTTCGCAGGTAGATTGATGTGTTAAAATTAATATTTAATATAATTATCCTGAAATATATTTTAGGAAGAAGAAAATCGAGCCTTAAGTTTCCAGGAAAAGTCCGTTAAAGTTGCTGAAAAATGGAAAAGTATGACTGCGAGTGAGAAAAATGTTATTTGAACCTTGTATTGAATTTTATAATCTGAATAATTACGAAATTTTGTTTTTTAGAAGTACCAAATCGAAAGCCAGCCAGATGAGGCAAATAAAAGTAGTACTATTACTGGTAAAGAGAATCAGAACAAAGTAAGAGTTTAAAATTAATGAGATAATAATAACAATAATGATAAGGTTCTTTAGTTATGTTCTAAATTATACATGCATATTCATGTCAGAGAATTTGGCCTAAACTAGATTTGTGTGCTCTTTTTCTCTGACACAATATTAGGCACATTAACATAATTAAACTAAACTAATATACTAATATATTATAGGTGATCAAAAGAGTAAGATGAAGCAATGAATACTAATTTTATAAAAAGATGCTCAAATGAAGAAAAATTTCTGGAAGATATAAGAATTATTGAGTAAAAATGTCTTCAGTCTTCTATTATCAATTTAGAATTTCATAACAAAAGACTGACATATTTACTCAATAAATCTTCTATCTTGAAGAAATTCTTCTCCATTTGATATATCAAACGATGTTATTGTAGTTCCTAATCTATATATACTATCTTTTATATTCAATAGGGGAGTAGAAACAGGCGAGGATAGACGCGCGCATGCCGCCAGAGCTGAGGACTCGGAAAGCGGCGGGACTCGGGTATACGGTTACGAAAAAAAATTATGCCTACCAGAGCGTGGTGCATCTTTAACATCCACTACACCAGAACGGAATCGCTCGAACTAGTGTTGTGCAACACGAACCGAAAGAGTGTTGGCCCCGTATACATCGCAAATTTTTTTGGTCGCTTTTGAAGCGTTTTTTCCTTTCAAGAAGAAAAAATGTAAGAGATGGCGAATTTCTTCTTTTGTGACCTCCATACTCAAGCACGATAATCCACGACTGAACGGACAAGCTCAAACCTGTCGAATAAATGTTTGTAGTATACACTATCACCTTGACAACGCGGTATCATTTGATCCGATGTGACCAATAGTGAAAGAGATATACTCAGTTGAAAAAAAGGGAGCAAAATACGAAATTACTTTTTCCCCAACCTTATATATTCACCTGAACAGGACTTAGTCACCTTGTGGAGGTCAAAAATAAATAATTAGTTTTCTTCAAAAAGTCACTGAAAGTGAGAAAGACTATAATAATTTGTTGATATACTGGGTGGCCTCCCTAGACGCGGGTCTCATTGCGATGAAGTGAATAACGGTATATTGCGAAAAAAAAACTATTGGCGACATGTATAGGGTATACATAAGCATATTTCAAAATTATTCCTATGTATACCGAGTGTTCGACAACAAAGATATAGATCAAAGTGACACTTCTTCCAATGAACACCCGGTATACATACGAATAATTTTGAAATATGTTTATGTATACCCTATACATGTCGATAATATTTTTTTTTCGCAATATACCTTCATTCACTTCATCGCAATGAGATCCGCGTCTAGGGTGGCCACTCAGTATATCAACAAATTATTATAGTCTTCCTCACCTTCAGTGACTTTTTAAAGAAAATATATTATTTATTTTCGACTTCCACAAGGTGACTAAGTCCTGTTCATGTAAATATATTCAATTTTTCGAACTTTTTCCAAATTCCAAAATTCATAAAAAAATAATTGTTGATGTGACAGCTTTGAGCGATACCACAAATTGAAGCATAATTTAGCTTCTTTCTAAAAAGTGAATCAATTATTCGTAATTCGAAATACAAAGTGTTTTTTTTACCCTGAACACTTTAAATGAAGATCAATGAGTCCGGCCCTGAAATATTTGATGTATTTCTGACTCGACCTTAGCATGTGCCAATAACCCCTCAAGTTTCAATAATATCCGTCAATAAGTTTGGATTTTATGATGGTCTAAGTATTTCCATGTAGTTGGAAAAACACCCTGTAGTTTTCTAGGGAAATCCAGAAATAAATTTTTTATAGTCAATCAGTAGTCAGCTAGTGCAACTCTGTCTCTGGTAAGAGTATGTACCGGGTTTTTCACTATTATTTGACCCCCCCTTTAACTTTGTTACTGAAGGAGATACAAAAAAATGTTTCGTATAAAAGTTTCACGATATCAACTGAGGTTTTTTATATGAGTCCAGAATGGAACACCCTGTATATTTTTCCATGTTTGAATAGCTCTTTTTCCCCTGATTTCGAATATGTAACATATGTTGGTCTATCTTTCTTATTCTGAGCACCACAGAGTTTCAAATTCCAATAACCATCTGGCATAGCGTTTTTTAAGTTTGTGAATATTTAAGTGGCCAATTTGATCTTTGTATTGGTAATGGCGCACCATTTTATGGCCATCAAATAGTCCCGATTTAACACCGTTGGACACGTTTTTATAGCCGTCCCCGAAGGAAAAAATTTACTTCAGTAATAATGGCAATCAATGAAAGCGTAGAATAATATTAATGATATAAAATCAACCAATATTAAACCCATAATTCGGAACTAATCCCGTCAACGCACAAAGAATAATGATAATATTGTAATGATTAGAAACAAATTTTGAAACTTTAATTTCTGACTTGAATCAGAGCCATAATAATGCTATCAAAAATAGTCTAAACAACTTGAGACAACTATATGAACTATGTGTATTGAATACAGGTGGTCATTTGAGCAATTTCTTTAGTTGATGTTATTCTTATTCATACTACCATAGTTTATCATTTTTCATTGGTTAAGTAAATATTGAGTTGTCATTCAAAAATAATACTTTTAAGTAGATTTTTTGGAATAAAGAATTTCGTAGGTATTTCACATATTTTTTTATTCGGTGTCATCATTTCAAAACATACGCATTTATATTCGAGATCAGTAGTAAATAGCCTATCAAAAAAGGAAGAATACCAGGACAGGGTGTCCCATTTGAAAAAATATAGTTGCATGCAATGTTGTTCAACCTGTATATTTTCCCATTGACGTTATTATAACTCCAAAAATGAGCATTTTCAGTAAACGCACTTGTAAAATTATTACAGATCTTGGCAAGTGGTTCTTAAAATTTGAAACTCTGTGGTTTTCAGAATATTAGAGATAGACCAACATATGTTACATATTCGAAATGAGGGAAAAAAGAGCTATCCAAAACATGGAAAATATACAGGGTGTTCCATTTGAAAAAATTGAGTTGCCATCAATACGTTGGCCATCCTGTATATATTTCAGTTTCTGGACTCATATCAAAAAACTTCAGTGGATTTTGTGAAACTTTTATATGAAACATTTTTTTGTATTTCCTTTAGTAAAAAAGTTAAAGGGGGGGGTCAAATTATAGTGAAAAACCCGGTACAGTTATTCGCCGGACGCCCTGTATATTTCGATTGAACAAATTTCAATCACCTTATATCACGACGACAGGGACGGTCCAAGAAAGGAACCTGATGTCGACACATTGAACAGGGAGTCGTGGGGCCAATGTTTATGTCATTGTCTGCATCAGTAATATAGGACTAATGTGTCACGAAATAAGAAGAGGTTCATTCAAAAGAGATGATGCAAAAGAATTTGTGCGGAACTGCTTACGTGCGGCTCATAATATTTATCAGTTGCATGTGGTGTTAGTAATAAATAACGCTCCCTGCCATGCAGGATTAGAAGAGGTTTTCCAGGAACCAGAATTTCTGAAAGATAAACTGCTTAGACTCGGTCCTTACAGTCTAATTCTGAACCCTATAGAATTCGCGTGGTCAAGTCTGAAATCTGCAGTTGAAAAGGCAATTTCTAAAAGGATGCCACAGATTTTGGCTGGCAAGGGAAAGTTAAATCTACATCAGAACCAGTTTTGATTACGCGAATTAGAAATTATTTTGCTATATAATATAAATAAATGTAATAAACACCAACAACTGTGCGCGATATGTAGCACATATGTATACAGAGATGTTATCTGGATGTTTTGAATTATATAGTTGACATGGTTGTGTGATTTTTCCGCACGAAATAAAGACAGAAGAGATCTTTTATTACAAATTGAACGAAAGTTCAAAAGTAATCGTTAGAAATATCTCAGTGGTGTACCACTTTTTTTCAATCAGTTTTAAAGTGAAACACCCTGTATTCCGGAGAAAATTCATTTCAGGACATACATTTATGGTACCTATTTTTCATAAAATGAACTGGGAATCACCTTCTTAAATCTTTCGCATCAATTCAGAAACCCTGTAGATCAGTATTAAATTCCAGTGGAGATGTAATTTCCCAACATGAGATTGATAAGTCCTATTATGAAAGTATTTATTTCCAATTTGATTGTGTTTATCATTTTGAAGTTTCTCATTCTCATTTTGAATCTGTTTAATCCCAATTTGATTGTGTTCACCATCTTGGAGTTGCTTATTCTCATTTTGAATTTGTTTAATCCCAATTTGAATGTGATTCGAATTAACTTACACAGAATTTAAAAAAAATCAAATCGGAATAACATATTTATGAATCAATAAACTTCGTATATTTTTTGAGTGTATGGATTCTTTTGCCGGGTAGTGTAGTTTGATTCAATTATATCTTGAATCATAACTTTTAAGAATCGATACTATACTGTTTATACCAGAAAATGTATACAATCATTAAAAAGATTTATAAGAAATTTCAATGCTGTGGTTTTCGATTATAGGAACTCACCTCGATGGATGTAAAACTTACACAGCAAAAATATTTTTTTTGGCAACCTTCTGAAAAGTACCCGTTTCCGGACGCTTTTTCACTAGGCCGGGAAGTGAATAATGAGATTTTAATGAATGCAGTTGTTCACCCGATAGCAACGTATCATATGGGATACCATCCTGAAGTCCATAGGAAAATTTAATCAAGATTGTATTCTTTACTTATTATAGTGTAATATTTCATACACAGTATAGTGATTCCAAATACTTTGGGTACTTGAAATATACTCCACAAGTATACGGTTCAATTATTATTGTATAATTAGCACCATTCAATTAAATAAGCTGTTTAATGAAGAACAGTTAACTAATAGATTAATTTAAAATTCCTATTAATTGAAGTCATTGAACATTACAATAAGATCATAGTTCCGTTCTTGTTATGAAGCAATAAAAGCAATTTTGTAAAAATTAATTTCATTACAATAGTGAAACGTCCAAATGTCTGCTTCTGTGTGGAGCTAGCGTTATGAAACTAATATTCAAGCTATTCTTCGAAGAGCTTCTGAATTTTATAAGTTTACAAGAAACTTATTCGTCGAATACCGAAATACAAGAATTGACAAAAAAATTGCACACGAAATTCCTTTTTAAGGGCTCGTTTTACTTAAACGAGGACTTTATCGTTTTCTTCAATGTCTGTAACTTTCAAATTTTGAGTGGAAAATGGTCTCAAACGTTGGGGTTTGACTCCCATATGACGAATCTATGGTCGAATGCAATTTTGTTCCTGGGG
Organism: Propylea japonica; assembly: GCA_013421045.1. Lineage (NCBI taxonomy): Eukaryota > Metazoa > Arthropoda > Insecta > Coleoptera > Coccinellidae > Propylea > Propylea japonica. The sequence goes on from CM024240.1 coordinate 87,275,606, forward strand.
CCGTCGGTTAGCATGATAACTCTCGAAGAGGTTGTCGTAGAGACTTGTGGTTTTCAGGGTGAGTTCGGTTCCTTTCCTAATGGCCACTTGCACCGTCGCATTTATGCCCGTACTCATAGTCGATGCTCCGCCAGATCTCAATCTCATACTCAAGCCGTTCTCGGGGGAGACGATATTTATGTTCTGTGGAGACGAGCTCGCATGCTTAGCGACGATCGTATTTCATAATCAAACATTCGGCAAAACTCGGCGGAGAATTCGAACATCGTCGGAATCTGGTTATTTTCACTTTTTTCTGTGGTATCACTGCTGAGTTGCCATGGAGAAACGCCATTTACATTGAAATTTGAATATTAACAATTTGTATGACAGTTCGACATCCGAGCACATCTCAAGGTTGATCGGTAGCTGAGCATCGACGAAGTATTGCTTGAGTACTATGAGATGAAAAGGAATGCTTGAGAACTGCTTGAGTACGAGAACTGACGGAGCATCGACTATGAGTACGGGCATAAGATACGACTTAGGTGCATCTTAAATTTTAAGATGGCTTTAAGACACAATTCATCTTGCACCACATGTTGAGCACATGCTAAGATGTTCTTATTTTAAGCCATGATGTTTGTTGGCTTAAGAATTAAGATGGACTTTAGCCCGTCTCAAGCAAGCGCAATGACAGTAAATTTTTGTGGCATGTAAACATATCCTCAAACCGATAACAGAGTTACGAGCTTCTACTTGATTCTGTTGTGTGTTATTTCTTTGTCTCTTTCATATTGTGTACTATTTTATTCAATATAATGGATCTTTTAAACTTATTGGGTGAAATCGACGATATATGACGATGATTTCGATATCTTAGAACTCCTAGATTTTGGCTTTCCAATACGTTTGATTAATAACAAAGCTGACCACTATCACGAACTGGAATTTTTTCGTCGATTTCGATTGACAAAAAAAACATTTTGCAGCTGCTCAAACTATTTAAGGCCGATTAAGAATTTCCAAATGATATAATTTTTTCTATTAGTTATTACACAAATATTTGCATTCTTTCTAATTTGCTGTTGTTTGGAAAAATATTCCCTTTTGAACGGAAATATTTTCCTAATTCATACAAATGGCATGATAATTTGTTGAAAATTTAAATGTAAAACAAGTGCAAATAAAGTAGATTATAATACTGTTTTTTGGATTGGGTTGAATTACATTATGTCGTGGAATTTGAAAAACCAACGTCTGAACACTGTATACAGGAATGCATCATATTTTTACACAAAAACAAAGGACTTTTCGAAGTGTGCCTTCGTCTCACAAATTTCTTAACTTGAATGTTTATAAATATTCAATTTGCACGGGCGCTTTCAAAATAAGAAGAATGTATAGAATTTACCACAGAACATAAATATATATCTAATAATTCTATATTCTGGCATTGAAAATCCAAATTGACATATAAAAACTACTATTTTTTATACTGTGCCCAGAATTCTACAGCGTTGTCAGATTCAGTGACGGCTCGTCGGGGTCGGCAGGGTCGGCCGGGCCGACCTAAAAATAATCGGGAAATTGAAAATGATTCTGAGTCATTCAAAGTCATTCTGAATTATCATTTCGATATTATTTCCACTCAGAACAGAAAAATATAACTTATTCCGCCCAACATTTCCTTTCTGCCTCACCAAATATTCGATTTCCAAAGCATCTAGCGATTGTTCTTTTTGTAACAAACCCAAATTATAAATAGTAACATATCGTAACATCACCGAAAGCTGGCATTCAGAATTGTACGTTACACCGTAACAGTAGATCTGAAATGTAACACAAATGTTACAATTGTGACACCAAGGTCGGCCCACAGCCCTCGGCCGTACTACCAATACGTAAATGAAGCGATACTACGACATACGGCCACTCAGTAGAACGGTACAACGCATCGATAGTAGGTCGCTTCCCAATAGTCACGGTCGGCAGGCCTACCCTGCGAAGCAGAAGTTGCTAATTTGCACAGTTCTTTCACTGATCGAATGAATAGTTAATTATAACTATTTCAGGAAAGATCGGTTTGTACCGTTCGATAGTAGTTACTGATTTTCTGATCATGAAAATATCATTAATGTATTCTTAACTTTAGGAATATCGTGATTTCAAAAGGTCTAGAATACGCGGCTAGGTCGGCAGGCCGTACCTCAGAAGAGGGGATCATCTAGAATCGCATTTCGCGATCTTCGCTTATGTATAAGGAATTGAAAGGGGTTAGTATTTCTAAGGGGTAAGTCGACAGTGTAATACAAGTGTCCAAGTGTTATTAAAATTTATTTGGCTACTTCCGTAAGTTTGTTACAAATTTATTTGATTGTTAAATTTGAGATATTAGGTAATGGCACATGTAAGGGAGGTTGTGTAAAGCAGCGTCGACTTGGTGAGTCGGAAAACAAAATATTTTGAATTGTTCGGACAGTGCTCGAGTGCTCATCGCAAATTTATAAAAAGTTTCGACGATAAGGTTAGGGAAGTAGTAAAATTATGAAACATCTATTGAATATGATCTCTTTCCTATTGACACAAGAAACAATCATGAGAATTTTTAGGAGGTCGTTTAATCGCCGCGAATTTAGACAAAGATTTTCAAAAATTGTGTTTAGCCTTCCGCGCCGTCGGTATTTTTGGTTTGTCAAGAACCATACAGAGTGATTTATATGATTCGGAGATTGAATTAATTTATGAGGAAATAGACAGTGCAACGTACTCTTCTTGGGAATAGACGAGACAATAGATATTAAATGTATTGTCAAATATTGACGACACGGTGAATTATCGAAACGATTTTTGGGGATTTTGCGATGTCCGTAAAATTTGAACCGCGAATGATATTTTCAATAACTTGTTAGACAATTTCAATCATTTTAATATAGCGACTAAATTATTCCGACAAACCAATGACGAGGCGTCTATGATGGCAAAAAAATTAAGAGTTTACAATCGCGAATAAAAAAATCTGTGTTATATATATATATATATTTCTTTTGGTCTGGCCGACCCCCACCTGGAGGGCACGAGCCGTCACTGGTCAGATTCACCATTGCTCAACAATCACTTTATTAAGTTCTCTGTTCCATGAGCACGGTGCAAGGCATGGTTTGTTAAGTCGAGCTTAAGTCGGACTTAAATTAAAGCTTGTCTTAGTAAAGGCTGTCTTAGGTAGAAAACGGTGCAAGTGGCCATAAATGTCTCGGTTAGTTCGTAAACCAGCCAAATCGTAGAAAATTCCATTGGAATATTGAAAACAAGAATCTCTACATTTTCATAACAAAATAACCGATTCGAGTGAAATTCATTCTGTATATAAAAATTAATAAACTGAATGTTCGTGCAAAATGTCAAGAAGATCGCATTATCTAAATCAAAGAAAATTCAATCAGAATATTGAAAAGAAGAATATTTTATTTACATAAAAAGATATCAGATTCGAGTGAAATTTATTTTGTTTATAGAGATTGATACACTGAATGTTCATGCAAAATTTCAAGAGGATCGCATCATAAGAACCATTGAATTGAATCATTTCAATCGTCACATATTTTAGTGTTTGAATCATGTCCAAAATATCATTCCGATCGTGCCGAGATTTTGCATTCAAATATTTAGTATCAATCTCCTATATACGTAATTTTGAGGTAATAGCTTCATTGCTCTACCAATGAACGAACGCTCAGAAGCACCTGCTCTGGGTTTTCTTGAATTTTTTTCTATATGAAACGTTTTATTGTTATCGAGCAGTTTGATGTGAAAGTTGTAAATATTCGAAAATTCTAATTTCAAACCAATATATCTTTACAAATA